>JAXQQM020078551.1:0-261704 GCA_034641835.2 Pinus albicaulis | reverse complement strand
GGCTCCTTAGATCATCATGATACTTAGTGATTAAAACTTTGTTTTCTTTCTCACTATCCTCTCCTTAAAAAAATGCCTCTTTTTCTGTGTTTTTAGAGCCTTCTTCTTCATCATGGGATCTATGTCTTTGACCTCTTTGCGAATCATCTACATCATTGTTTGTATCTCTATTTTCTTCTTGGTCTACATTCTCATCCCTGCTCCTGCTTTGACTGCTTTGCTCTGGGCCATTGCTTCTTTCTTCTTGGCCATCTCCCTTATTGTTTTTTTCATGATCATCACTCTTTCCCTCATCTTCATCATCCTCACTCTCTCCCTCATCTTCATCATCTTCTCCCTCATCTTCATCATCCTCACTCTCATCTTCTTCATCATCATCTTCTCCCTCATCTTCATCGTCCTCACTCTTCTTCATCATCCCCAGTCTCTTCTTCATCATCTCCTCCCTCATCTTCATTATCCTCTCCCTAATCTTCATCGTCTCCTCCCTCATATTCATCATTTTCTCCCTTATTTTTATTCTTATGATCATTAGTTCTCTCATCATGATCATCTCTGCTTTCTTCATGATCATCAGTTCTCTCATCATGATCATTTCTTCTTTCTTCATGATCATCTCTAATTTCCTCATGATCATTTTCCTTAGGTGAAGGTGTATGAAGAAGGTTTCTTTGGGAAAGTGATTCATGTAAAGAAGATGAACCAAGGTCAATGGAGGGCAATGGAGGGGTGGGAGGAGGATTTTGAGAAGATGATGGAAAAATTTATAGAGGGATGGAGCTTGAAGTTGTCAAATCATCATGCGTGATAAAGACCTCCCAAGGAATGCCTTGTTGCTCTAATTGGTATGAGACAATTACCTTTATCATAGAATGATAAAATAGACTTGACATTTGTTGGGCTGGAGGCCTCTTTCGCATGATGGAGGACATTTTTTCAATGCTTTTGCAGAGGTAGTAAGGCATGTGCAGTAGCTTGGTAGTGGTAAAATGCATGAGGAGTCTAATATGATAGGAATAGACTCTGGAGAACCTACCCTCATAGGTAAATTATTTCATGATAATATTCATGAGGAGGTCATATCTGTCCAAGAGATGAGAAAAAGGAAAAATGGCTTTGCATTTAGCTTGACAACTAGGTTTTAAGAATGGATGATAATGGGTCAAGCCAAGATGTTTCTGTTTAAACCACCTTTCTCCTATGCAAGGCATCCTAGTGGCTTTAGAGATAGCACTGGGGGTCAACTCAAATCTCACCTCTATTAGATGTACTTTATGCTTGTGAAGCCTTAGGGAAAATAACTCAGTCAACTAAGGATGGCTTTTGATCTCTTGTACTTTGTTACAGAACTCAAAACACTCTAACTCTTGGAAACATGAAAAATATAAGGGGAGGTTATTGGTTATTCGATTTTTATAGGTTCAAACCTATTTGGCCTGCTTCCCTTCTTATGTTGTTTTATTGGTCTTCGAGCCTCATTATTTAGGTCAACACTCTCCTCTTCAGACATGGTGTTTTCTTCACCCCTCCCTCACACTCTTTAAACAGAAAGGAAATTTTCTTTGTGAAATAATGAGGAAAAAGCTTTAAGGAGATATTGAGCTTCCAAACAAGGCTAGGAGACTAGTAGAGAATAGGTTAGGTTTTCTTTTTAGTTTTCCTTCAAGCTTTCTTTGACACAAATTTGGGTCTACTTGGTGCCTTTATCATTTACAAAATCATGAGTAGACGATAATTTTAGGAAGAATAGCTTTAAAAAAAATTTCCATAGTAAAAAGATGCAAATTATGAGCTCTTTGGGAAAATTTGGCACTTCTGCAGGATTTTTGGGTAGTGCTGCATTTTTACGCCAAGAGCACAATGCCCTAGGTAGGCCTAAATGCAAACATGTTTAGCGCTGCACACCCGTTGCAGGAGCATAGCATCGTTGGTGGGCAGTCTTGCACATCTATTGAGTGGCAGAGGCAATGATAGGAGTGCAGCGTGGTGGCCCGGGCGGGGCTGCACTCAGCGTCGGGTGGCAGAGGCAAATGGTGACAGGAGCGCAACACCAAGCATCGGGTCACTGTGAACGAATTTTCGGGTGATGCCAGTAGGAAATTCCCTGAGTGCAGCACCAAAATGGAAGGAGCTACACGCGGCGTCTAGTGATGGAAAAGAGTGCCAAAGCACAGCAATGTGGGTAGTACTGCACGCAGAAAAGTTCGGGCGGTGAATAAAGTAATAGGAGTGTAGTGTCACAGGAATGGCTGCACGAGCTCTTGGGCGTCGGATAGGTAGCCACTCCTGCATGCCGAGAGATACTGAAAAAATGCAGTGCCCACCTACAGGCACGCATCACTCAGAAGAAATTTTCACTGGTGGCAGCTACAGGCACGCAACATCCACCTAAAGGGGCGCAACGCCGAAAGATTTTTGCCCAAGGATGCCTGCAGAAAACAAAAATTCTTTACTCTAACTTGCAAAAGTTTAAATGAGGGGGAAAAAAGGAGCTGTTATAGTACTTATAACATTCTTTTTGAAATATTTAAAATCTAAAACCATATTTCTAAAGTCCCCTTTGCACTTATTTATTTTTGCATCCTTTCCCCTTGCTAATGTCTTTTTACCGTTCTTTTCACTAATGTTTCTTTTTGAAACTGGTTAGTTTATGGGACCCCTAATGATCCCCTACTTTGTCATGAAAAAAATCATTTTTCCTTCCATATCCTTGAAACAAGCCTTTGACTTTTCCTTTGTGAAATTTTAACTATAAAAGTTGAATTTTTGTTTCTTCAGTGCAATGGAACACAGTGCCCCAATATCTCATTCTTTGACCTTTAGACCTTTGAATTTGTCTTTTGATCCAGTGGAGTTTGTGTCTTTTTAACCAATATTGGAGAATAGTTAGGAATCCTTTGCTATTGATGAATGAGGTTTTCTTTGCCGCTTATCATGCCTATTTTCTCATTATCCCAATTTTGAGCTTTCAGGGATATCCAGTAAGACAAACGAGGTTCTCTTCAGAGTTTCTATTTTAAAAGGGAATATATATTTGAATTCAATTCTAATGCCCAAAAAAGTCTGCAATGCTTATTTTAAGGGTTGGAGGAAATCTTTAGCCTTTGTAGCCCAAATAATTTTTCACTGTTTGGTCACAATAGTCATATATTTTCATTTTCAACCAAAACACACCTACTGCTTTCTTCATGAGTGTGATTGTCTTTCTTGATGTTGGTATTAGTATTTACCTTTACTTTATGGCTCATTTGATAAATTTTTGGTCTTGTTGTAGGAATGTGGCAAAGGGCAGCTATCCCTTTACCAGCTTCATGATTGAGGTCAAAATCCTTTCCAATGATCTCTTTGCTATAATGCACCATGTTGCTCATATGCCAATGTCCTTTTGAAATTTACACAGACCTTTTGATGAGCAATACTTTTACCACTTATTATGAGCTCTTGATCTTCCCTGTAGCCTCCATCTTATTTTACCTTTTTATCAACTACAAATGACGTCATGAACTCTCTTAGGTGTCTTTCTTTGCATATGTTTTTCTTTAGACTAATCTTCAAGGCATTCCTACAGAAATGCTTGGATATGATAGTCTATTGCTTTGCAGATTTGCTGATGGATCAAGAGGGTGCCTTTGGAGGTTGCCTAAGTACATATTTAGATAATTATAAACATCAACTCTGTGCTCTCTTGAATTCATCTTTGACTTCTTGTGGAAACAATGAAATGAGGATCATGATGGCGCATGACCTAGGGAAACCTAATTGACTTATTTGCAAGGTCTTAGAATGGGTTTTTTGATTGAAAGTTTGAATCAGGGTTTTGAATGAAGATACAGGGTTTGGACACTCTACCTATGCACCACCATCCTAGACAGCTAGAAGTCTTGTTTTACTTCAAAGTGTTTTTTAGAAAGGAACTTTGAAAACACCATTGCTTGAGGTACATGGTGAATAGGGGAAAATGTTTGGTTGACTTCGCGAGACAAGGGGTGAGAAATAGAAGGCTTAGGCCAAATGAGACAAAGGGTCATAGGCAAGGGTGACAAATATAGAGAGAGTGAGGGAAACTAGTCTGGGATGGGGTTTTATCTGGATAAACAGATTGGACATGATTGAAAAGAGAGGAGGGATAGTGGAAATTTTCTCTTTGAGGATATTTCTAGAAGATGCACTGATTCTTGAATTTTGATTTCTAGAAATCTGAGACAAAGCATATAGTCATCTAGAACAAGTGAAAATTATTAATGACTAACAGTGGCTCCACTTGGGGAGGGCAGCTCCTTTTCAGGAGGTGTCCAGAATTTTAGATCTCTGGGTTATGAAGACCAGTGCCTCATCCTTTGGGCAAATTCTCTCTTTACTTTTGTTGATGCTTTCCCTGAAATAGTAATTTTGAAAATCTGAAAGCATGATTAGCTCAACTTCGCTTTACCTACCCAGCCTACTTGCCTAAAAAAGTTTCTTCCTGGGGTGCACTTGAACTAGCAAACCCATTGATATTTTATTTTCAAAATGGAAACAAACTATCTACTTCTACACTTATCGCTTTCAGGAGTTCAGATTGAGCTGTTGAACTCCTTTGATTCTCTACCTATTCTACTCAACTGTCAAGGTTAAACTATTTGACATGATTTATTCACTAAGATAAAAACATGACTAAATCAGGATTAGAAAATCTGGTTTATCATGGGTTTGTGGCATAAAAACATGCTGCGCACAAATGTTATTTTTGTACAAAATAAGATTTAGAAAAATCAGGTCCAGGATACATAGTTTTCTATTCATCCCTATTTTCCTCTTTGGTTCTGTTTTGAACATGTGGAATGATTATCTTTCTTTTCCTAATCTATATTCTTTGATAAGTCAATCTTCAATAATTTGACCAACATTCTTTTCACTAACTTATTAGCAGTAAATTTAAAACATGTTCAGCCATGATTAGGCTAGATGACTGAACAAGACATTATTTTGCACCAGTAGTGGCATTTAGATTTGCACACTTTCAATATTACTATTTTTTGGGTATGGGGCTATACCTTTCTTAGAATCTTCCCTCTTTTTCAACTTTTCCTATTTTTTTGTATTTTTCTTTCTTTTTGACATTTTCTTCAAACAATGGTATGTACAATGAGTAAAAAAAATAAAGCTAGGAACATTTGCAGAAGTGATACTTCAGCATCCTATCTTCTAAAGGATATCCTGATACTCTTTGTCCATTCATTTTTAGGGAAACAATATCATGGTTGCTTTCACTTGCAAACATGGCATAAGGATTTTCCCAAAAATATTTAAATAACTCATGTTCTTCTTGATGCTTCTCCTTATACTCTTGATTCCCATAGATGTTTCTGTTACAAATTTTCTTTAGGTAGAACAGGTATTCTTTATCATTTTTAAAACAAATGATGATGTCATCAAGTTAAACCATAGTGAAGAAATTTAAAACTAGAAACATAGTTCTTCGAAAGGTGTCTCTGGTGTTCTTTAGATCGGGAAGCTTTGTTTTAAACTTGAATATTCTTCCTGTGAATTTGAAAAACTCTTTGAGTTGATTGTTTTGAAGTGGTATCATCTGATGGTAACCTGAAACACTATGATGCAATGAAATATGGCTAGAAGCTCCTAGCTTTTGTGAATCATGATCTGTCTTGGAAAAAATATATTTGTTCCTTTGGAAGGCTTGCTCCTGGTACCTAAGATCTATACAAAACCTATGTCCTTTTGCCTTCTTTCTCAGTGAACTCAACTGCTCAAAATTTTTCTAATTCTTTTTTAAAGAAGGGCTTTTTAGACCAATGGCTATGTTACAAGGTTTTGGGCTAGTTTCCCGACATATACTAGTGTTCTGAAAAAATTTTCACAGTCTTTATTTTCTTATTTTAATTATAAATATTCCTGGAAATCACATAAGAAATTTTGGAAAATTTCTTATGTTATTTCACGAAATATTTATAATTAAAATGTTATGGATCACAGAAGCTTGCACTCTCAACTTGCTTTTCTTTGTTTTATGTGTGATGATAATATTTTAGACAACTCAATCATTTCAGGCTCCTTAATTTTACCCATGCTATCCTCCTCTATATCGGCTTCAAAAAAAATTTCTTTGGGGTTTGTAGCAATATTTGTGAAAATTGGTAATTGTTCTGGAAAGGAAAATTTCTTGGATGATGAAGTGTCTAGGTAAGGTAGAAACATCAAACTTTCTTGTTCCAGATTCCCAAAGATTTGTGTTTTGTGGGGGTTTTTCGTTTTTTCCAAATGAGAAAAAGGAAGAGGTTGTGTTCTTGTGATTTGTTTTTCTATTGACCAACCTATACCCTTTTCTAAACTGATTTTTGTTTCTGACATTTCATTTGCAATTTGCAAGAAATCAATTTCAGTTTTATTGTCTTGTGGTGTTTCAAGATCATGATAGTTTTGACTGTTAAACTCATCATAGAGTAATTGATCTGTTTGTTGTAATGTTCTTATATCTTCACAATATTCATTTACTTGTTCATCAAGGTTATTTTCATTATACAAGATGAATGAGTCCAAATCTGAATGAATGGAGTAGATAGGGGTGTTATTGGGTCTATCTAGGCTATTTACCATATACTTCATGTGAGATTCCTGGTATAATATTCTTGTTTGGTTAAAAATTGGGATGCTAGCATAAGACATGTTAAGTTGGAGGTTTCCCAGAAGTTTAGCTCCCCAAGATTGAGGCAAGAGCAGGCCATATTTGGGGGTAATGTCAGCCATGACTATATCCATGACCAGAATCTTAGTAGGGATTTGTGCCAGATTGACACATAAGTCCTTGATCAGTCCTAATAATTTAACTCTGCTTGAATCAAAGGAATATAGATCTTTGTAGGGCCTGGTAATTTCTAGGCCCAATATTTCCATCACTACCTTTGGCATGAGGTTGTGAGAGGCACCAGAGTCTAGCATGGAAGTATGTAGGATTTTGTCGTGTATGTTTAGGCTAACATAGAATGGGGGAATGGCTCCTTCCTAGTATTTTCCATCTACTTCGGGTTTGAATAACAATTTTGGTTTATCATCTGTCAAATTCAGAGTGTTGGTATCATTTCCTATGTTCAAGACTTTCAAGACTTGGGAGCAGTACATATGCTGAGCTACTAGTTTAGTGAGAGGGATGGTTATTTTGATTTTCATGATCTCTCCTTCAAAACTGAAAGGTACCTGATTTTTAGACATATTCACATCAGTTTTATTAGCCATAAATTTCTCCACATTTTTAATTTGTTGATTTTGATTCGGGGCTTTGGAGTTAGAGTTTTCTCAAGGCCACTAGTAGAGGTGCTAGGACAACTTGTGCTAATACTTGATTGGCAGGTTTTATCTATGTTAGGATCAGATTTCTTGGCCATGGTATTATTATTGTCTGTTGTTCTTTTAAGACTGTTTTCGAGAGTTTTCTTAACATCAGTGTCTAGGTTGTTTTTCCTGGAGCTGTCTTGGTTTTTCTTACTCCTAATATCATATTGCCTATGGACTTCCATTATGGCATTTTCTAATCCCAATTTGTGATCTTTGGAATCTTCATAGCTTGTTTCATATTGGTTTGAGGAGAAAAAATCTTTTTCTTCTTCTGTGAGAAAAACCTCACCCTCACTATCAGAGCTTATTAAGTTTAGATGATTCTCATCTAGTTGTTCAACATATCTTTCCCCTTCGTCAACATAGTTATCTTGGAAGGGTGGCCTGATTTTTTGATCATTTTTCCTTGTTCTATTTTGGGGCGGGTCTCTTCTAAAGTTTTGATTCCGGTTTATGTTTTAGGGATTTGTTTGGTTGTCCCTATGGAGTGTTCTTTCGTTTATGCTTATTCTTTCCATCATTCTTTCCATGTTCCTAAGAAGGTTTTCCATCTTGGAATCAGATAAGGAGGTGGAGGGCATGGTGTCATCTTTCAATGTTACCCTCTATTCTAATATTATCCTAGCTCTTTTTTCAATTAAGTTGGCCTCTACACTTATATCTCCTTTTTTCATGTCTTCTAGAGTTAGGGGCTCTCTTTCTCTTAGTTGATAGGCCATGTCAGGCTAAAAACCCTCCAGGAATTTAGCTAAGGCTAGGCCTAATGGGGGTTTCATGTTTGGTGGTAGCACGTTGTAAACACTATTGAACCTAGCGCAATAGTCTTGGACACTTTCCCCCATGTTTCTTTTGAGGTTGCTATATTCCGAGAGAATTTGAAGAGGGTTTTTCTTGATTTCCCATTTGTTTATGAAATTTTGGAAAAGGGAAAGGAGATCATGTATACTTCTGGGAGTTAGGATTTTGAACCATTTCTTAGATTCTCTTAGTAGGCTTTGGGCAAACATTCTCATTCTCATGGTTTCCTCTTCTAATTCCATGTAATCGAAAGAATCATTCATTATTTCTACATGCTGTTGGGCAGTAGTGGATTCAGCCCCCGTGAAGTCTGGGATTGTAGATTGGTAATCATTTGGCAAAGGTAACAAAGGTTGTGGTAACACAAGGGGTGCATACCATGCTACCATAGTGGGAGCTAATGGTGGATTTATAAGCAGATTATTTGTGCTATGGGATGGAGTGGTTTTCACAGTGGTGGTGTGAATTGGTGTGGCGGAAGTACTTGGACCAGTAAACTGACTCTGAGCAGACTTGGGGTGGAAAGAGCCGAAGTGATGGAGAAGTTGTAGATCAGGTGGTGTGGAAGGAGAAGCTTCTCTACTAGGACTCTGTTGCAATTTTATGGGCTCAAGATCAGTATGGTCGATTTTTCTTTGTGACTTGGTTATGAAAAGGTTTCTAGTATGGTGCAAGTCAAATTGGGGGTCTTGCAATGTTGTAAGATGTTCAGGTACAAATCTTGCTCTATGAATGGTCCTATAAGTATCTAAGTTTCTAGTTTCAGAATTTTTCCACAAAATTATTTCCAGGTCATCAACTATAGTAGGAGGGTTTGGGTCTGGATGAGATCTGGTATTGATTCTTCATAGAGCCAGTTTTCAGATTCAAAATTTAGAGAGGCTGAAAGTTTATGACTGTTTTTGGAAGGCTGACCTCTCTAGGTGCTATCAAACTTGCACTATGTGTGACTATGGTTCTAGATTTCCTGAGGTTGTTTTGATGCAGTCCTGCATGAGTTTATAGATACTTTAGAAAAATTTAGAAGGCCTACTGGAGGCTAGTGGAGTCGCCAGGTGGATATTTTTAGTTGTTTTGAAGGTATGTTGTCTATGGTCTACCCCAATACTGACAAAAATCCAATCTAAAAATGTTTTGGGGTTTTTCTGAGTTTCTATATGCAGCCCAAAGATTTTTAAGAGTGTCCTATATATGAGTCATCAATTTGCTAGGATGATGAAATAACTAGTTTTCGACTCTTAGGTTATCAGTTGAGTTCTTTATGATTTGAGGAAGGCTTTTGAAGTCCTAAGGGATACTTAGTTTTTCACTGACATTAGAGGTTGCATCATAACCAAAATTGTGCTAGTGAGTTGTGGGATAAATCCACAAGATAGTATTCCTAAGGGCTGTTGAAATGTTTAGGGAAGTCTAAGTTTGTTTATACTCAGAGTCCCATCGTGATCGCCACTATGTTAGTATGGCGATGAGGTGGTCGATGAACCACCAGATACTATCAGTCAAACTTGAGGGTCTAAAGATTCTTGAGAAATTTTCAGGATATTATATACTCAGAAGGTCCCACCGTGATTGCCATTATGTTAGTGTGGCGATGAGGTGGCGGATGAACCACTAGATACTACTAGTCAAACTTGAGGGTCTAAATAGTCTTGAAAATTTTTCAGGTAATTATATACTCAGAAGGTCCCACCGTGATCACCATTATGTTAGGGTCCCGTGATTTGGAAGATTGGCTAACCAAATGACAGGGTAACGTCAAACTAGTCTTTGGAGTCCTAGGACCTAGCCTTCCTGGACTCAAAGAGGACTGTCTCGATTGTGCGAAGGATGTGAACTTGTTCGCTTCTCATGATTGATTTTAGGCAACTTGTTAAGTGTGATTTGTTTGTTTTTTTTGGGTTGGGGTAAGATGATTAAGTAGGATAGATGGAATGAGATAATATCAAATCAACAGGGCTATGGGGTCAGATGAATTAGAGGGTGTCAAAATGATTAATTAGCGTGTATTAGAGGGCCGATTTAGCAAGGTTAATGGATCCTTAGGTGATGATGAGGTGTAATGAACATTAAGTTTTGGAAAAACTAAGAGATATTAAACATTTATAGTCTGAAAGCAATAAATCATGAGGTAGGGAGAACCATTAATCTCTATGAAAAATACTCAAACTAATAAACATGTAAGATGAACAATCCAGTGGTACATAGAAGCATTAGAACTCCTAAATTTAGAAATCCACCTTCAATTTTTTGAGAAAAGACATAAGATAAACCAAAAATTCAATACATGGAGAGGAAAATCCTAAATAGCATATATAAAACTATCAAGGAATTTGAAACAAGATGATAAGTATGGGAAAAGGGAAAGATAAAAAAAAGGCCTCTTTGTATTAACCGGATCAATCAATATTTCATAGAAAAGATTCACAATAAGTTTCTGAAAACTTTAAATAAGAAGGGCATACCATGAATCATATTTATAAGCTAACATAATAATCATTTAAGAAGCAAATAACAAGTTTTAGTGGGGCTAAGGATTAGGCAATAATTCCTTAAGATGAACTAAAAGAAGAAAACATCAAAACTATAGCAAACAAGAGGTTTGAGGTGCTTCCATGATCATATCTCAACCTATACTTTTCTGATCTATAGTAAACAAGCAGATTGAAACAAAATGAGGACAAGAAAACACTAACAAGTTATGAAAACATCACCATTCACCAAGCTATGGAATCCTGCAAGCAAGCTTCTCCAGCATCAAGCCACACAAGTCATTCATTCACTTCATAAAACCAAATATCTTCTCCAAGCTCATAAACCATGTATTTCTCGATAAAACATCAAGTCCCAACTATTTACAATGAATCCTCATAGCTTATATAACAAGCAAGGAGGAAGAGAGCTCACTAGAGCATCTAGAAGCCTGTTGGCCAAAAACAAATATCCTAACTTGTCCTTGAGGCCTTGCAAGCTCCAAGGCACAAAATATCTTCTAAAATAACTTTTCCAGACTAAAATAGAAAAAAATTGACTTTCAAGCTCTGACATACATGAAGAAACTTGCCTGACACACATTTTCTCAGTTATAGATAGGAACATAGCATACTATCTCAAAACTTGAAAATTTTCTAGGAGCACAACACCAAAAAATGTCTTGTTGCAACAGAGTTTTGGAAGCATTCAGGATGTCGGAAAAGGCTCCGTGATGGCCCGTTGTAAATATGTGCATGTCTACTTTCCAAATATACCTTTTTTTCCTCAAAATGACCTCTGAAAGTTTCCCAAAAAGTGGAAAAAGTCAAAGCTGCTAGGAGCATAGCACCTGAAAAAAAAAGAGGGCAGAAAGGTAAAAAATCAGTGTTTTTGACCCTTTTGGGGGACCAAAACAACTCCAATTGAGCTGAAATTTGGTGAGAATAATCCTCTCATGATAAGGAATCCAAAAATTGAAGCTGATCACTCTCAAAGTTCTCTAGGAAAAATCACAGCACCCAGGGTGTTGCATTCCTAGGCATAAAATTTTACAAAAAACAAAAACTTGTTCAATTTTTCTCAAATTTGGTGAGTGGGTCCCTCAAGGATCCTTGGAGACCTGTAGTGAGTCTTGAGCCAAAATTTCAAGCCTATATTGGTCCTTTCCATCATTTGGTTTCGGGCCCTCCCTTTGGGTAGTTTTGAATTTTTTCTTTGCAAAGTGATTTCTCCGTTTGTAATGCTCAATCATCTTTCTTTGCAAGCTCAATTCTCTGTTGGCCTTCTCCAATTTAGCCTCAAAATTTATATTTTCCCTTTCAAGCCATGATTCTTGGTTATGCTCAATTTCCAAGGCGAGGAGCTTGGTGAGAGGAAATTGTTGGGCTTGGGCTAATTCTTCCTCTTTATTTTTTTCCAAATCTCTCCTAAGACCCATGGTCTTAGGTCTTCTTCTAGCTTGCCCTTCTTCCTCATCATCTTCTTCATAGGCGCCCATGTATTCCTCCAACTAAACTTGTGACCTTTAAGCTTCTTTATTATATTTTAAGGCCCTTGTTTCATAGATGGCTAGCTAGCCACTCATCTGCTTGTTTTGCACTTGTAGGAAATGAATAAGATCTTTTGACCTTTCCAACTCAACCTCCAAGTCTCTAATTTGTGCATTCTATTCCTGTAGAAGAGAATTAACTATCCTTGTTTCATTTTCCTCATCACTATCTATGTGAATGAGTTAAAATTCCCTCTTTTCCTCATGATTACTTTCCTCTTATTCCATTTTTTTCTTGCCTTTGTCCTTTATCGGCCTTTTACCTTTGTCCTTCATTTTATTTTTACCCTTGTCCTTCATTTGTTTGATGATTTTTTATTTTACTAGTTTTGAGGAGGAGTGCATGGCCCCTTGACTTTTGGAGGCAGCAAACACATGCCTCCTTCCTCTATGATAAGTAATGGTGAAAGGTGCCATAAAATATGTTTGCAAACTTTGATCATTGACAATATTAGGAATATCTCCTCCTTGAAAAATGCTCTATGTGTGTACATCCTCCCTACCTTGCTGTTGGTTGTCCTTTGGATCAAAATTTTTAACATCTTTCATGCTTTTGTCACTATCAAGACCCTCAATGATGTTGTGCTCTATTTCTACAATATCAGAGGCATCTGTGCTTGCCTTGTCTTCACTTTCAGGACTATCCTCCTCCTTACCCTTTGCATTATTGTTTTCACCACCAACTTCATCTTCTGCATCATTGCCTTCATTCCTTGGACTTTTTTCATTATCTTCTTGCTCAGTGAAAACAATTTTAAAATCTGTTTATGGGCTGCCTTTGTCATTTTGGACACTGTCATAGCTTTCTTTTTCTTACTCGCCACTGTCTGTTGTAGTGTTCTCAGTGTCATTTTCTTCATCAGGAGATCCACTGTCTTGGATCCTTAGCTCATCATGAGACTTAGTGATTAAAACTATGTTTTCTTGCTCATTGTCCTCTCCTTGAAAAACTGCCTCTTTTTTTGTGTTCTCAGAACCTTCTTCTTCATCATAGGATCTATGGCTTTGAAATCTTTTCCCATCATCTGCATCACTATTTGTATCTCTGTTTTCTTCTTAGTCTACAGCCTCATCCCTACTCCTTCTTTGACTATTTTTCTCTGGGCCATTGCTACTTTCTTCTTGGTCATATCCCTTACTATTTTTTTCATGATCATCACTCTTTCCCTCATATTCATCATCCTCACTCTCTCCCTCATCTTCTCCCTCATATTCATCATCCTCACTCTCTTCTTCATCATCATCATCTTCTCCCTCATATTCATCATCCTCACTCATCTTCATCATCCCCACTCTCTTCTTCATCATCTCCTCCCTCATCTTCATCATCCTCTGCCTCATCTTCATCATATCCTCCCTCATCTTCATCATCCTTCTGCTCTCATCATGATCATCTCTACTTTATTTATGATCATCAGTGCTCTCATCATGATCATCTCTGCTTTCTTCATGATCATCAGTGCTCTCATCATGATCATCTCTGATTTCCTCATGATCATTTTTCTTAGGGTAAGGTGTATGAAGAAGTTTCATTTGGGAAAGTGATTCATGTGAAGAAGATGAACCAAGATCAGTGGAGGGCAATGGAGGGGTATGAGGAGGATTTTGAGAAGATGATGGAAAAATTTTCAGAGGGATGGAGGGTGAAGTTGTGAAATCATCATTGGTGATAAATACCTCCCAAGTAATGCCTTGTTGCTCTAATTGGTATGATACAATTACCTTTATTAGAGAATGATGAAATAGACTTGACATTTGTTGGGCTGGAGGCCTCTTTCGCATGATGGAGGACATTTTTTCAATTTTTTTGCAGAGGTAGTAAGGCATGTGTAGTAGCTTGGTCCTGGTAAAATGGATGAGGAGTCTAATATGATAGGAATAGACTTTGGAGAACCTACCCTCACAGGTAAAGTATCTCATGATAATCTTCATGAGGAGGGCATATATGTCCAAGGGATGAGAAAAAAGAAAAATGGCTTTGCATTCATATTGACAACTAGGTTTTAAGAATGGATGATGATCGGTCAAGTCAATATGTTTCTATTTAAACCACCTTTCTCCTATGCAAGGCATTCCAGTGGCTTCAGAGATAGCACTGGGGGTCAACTCAAACCCCACCCTTGCTAGATGTACTTTATGCCTGTGAAGTCTTAGGGCAAATAACTTGGTTAACTGAGGATGGATTTTGATCTCTTGTACTTTGTTACAAAACTCAAAACACCCTAACTCTTGGAAAAAGGAAAAAATAGAAGGGGAGGCTATCAATTCTTCGATGTTTATAGGTTCAAACCTATTAGGCTTCCCTCCCTTGTTATGTTGTTTTCTTGGTCTTTGAGCCTCATTATTTAGGTCAACACTCTCCTCCTCAGAAATGGTGTTTTATTCACCCCTCCCTCAAACTATTTAAACATAAAAGAAATTTTCTTTGTGAAATAATGAGGAAAAAGCTTTAAGGAGATATTGAGCTTCCAAACAAGGCTAGGAGACTAGCAGAGAATAGATTAGGTTTTCTTTTCAGTTTTCCTTCAAGCTTTCTTTGACACAAATTTGGGTATACTTGGCACCTTTATCATTTACAAAATCATGAGGAGATGATAATTTTAGGAAGAATACCTTCAAAATTTTCTTCCATAGCAAAAATATGCAAATTCTGAGCTTTCTGGGCAGTGCCGCATTTTTATGCGAGGAGCATAGTGCCCTGGGCAGGCCTGAACACAAACGCGTTCAGCACTGCACGACCATTGTAGGAGTGCAGCGTTTTGCGCGGGCAGGATTGCATGTCTATCGGGAAGCAGCAGCAGTGGTAGGAGCGCAATGTGGTGGCCCGGGCGGGGCTGCACTCAGCATTGGGTGGCAGACGCAAATAGTGATAGGAGCGCAGCACCGAGCGTCGGGTCACTGTGAACATATTTTCAGTCGATGGCGGTTGGAAATTCCCTGGGTGTAGCATTCGGCAGGCAGGAGTTGCATGCAGTATCGAGCGGTGGAAAAGAGTGTTGAAGCACAGCATTGTGGGCAGTGCTGCACACAGAAAATTTCAGGCGGCAAATAATGTAATGGGAGCACACCATTACGGGCATGGCTGAACAAGGTTTCAAGCGTCGGTTAGGCGGCCACTCCTGCATGCCACGTGAGACTGGAAAATCACAATGCCCATCTACAGGCGTACAATTCTTAGAATAAATTTGCATTGGTGGCAGCTATTAGCGTGCAACATCCACCTACAGGAGCGCAACACCTAAAAAGTTTTGCCCGAGGATGCCTGTGAAAGACAAAAATTCTTCACTCTGACTTGAAAAAGTTTAAATGAGGGGAAAAAAAGGAGCTGTTATAGTATTTATAACATTATTTTTGAAATATTTAAACTCTAAAACCCTCTTTCTAAAGTCCCCTTTGCACTTATTTATTTTTGCATCCTTTACCCTTGCCAATGTCTTTTTACTGTTCTTTTCACTAATGTTTATTTTTGCAACTGGTTAGTTTATGGGACCCCTGATGATCCCCTAATTTGTCATGAAAAAAAATCATTTTTCCTTCTAAATCCTTGAAGCAAACCTTTGACTTTTCCTTTGTGCAATTTTAACTATCAAATTTTACTTTTTATTTCTTCAATGCAATGGCACATAGTGCCCCAAAATCTCATTCTTTGGCCTTTAGACCTTTGAATTTGTCTTTTGATCCAGTGGAGTTTGTGTCTTTTTAAAAAATCTTGGAAAATAGTTAGTAATCCTCTGCTGTTGATGAATGAGTTTTTCTTTGCCACTTATCATGCCTATTTTCTCATTATCCCAATTTTGAGCTTTTAGAGATATCCAGTAAGACAAAAAAGGTTGCCTTCAGAATTTTTATTTTAAAAGGGAATATATATTTGAATTCACTTCTAGTGCCCAATAAAGTCTACAATTCTTATTTGGAGGGTTGGAGTAAATATTTAGCCTTTGTAGCCCAAATATTTTTTCACTGTTTGGTCACAATAGTCATATATTTGCATTTTCAACCAAAACAAGCCTACTGCTTTCTTCATGAGTGTGATTGTCTTTCTTGATGTTGGTATTAGTCTTTACCTTTACTTTATGGCTGATATGATAAATTTTTGGTCTTGTTTCAGGAATGTTGCAAAGGGAAGTTGTCCCTTTACCAGCTTCATGATTGAGGCCAAAATCCTTTCCAATGATCTCTTTGCTATAATGCACCATGTTGCGCATATGCCAATGTCCTTTTGAAATTTACACAGACGTTTTGATGAGAAATAATTTTACCACTTATTATGAGCTCTTGATATTCCCTGTAGCCTCCAGCTTATTTTACCTTTTTACCAATTGCAAATGACTTCATGAACTGTCTTAGGTGTCTTTCTTGGCATATGGTTTTCTTTAGACTAATCTTCAAGGCATTCATGTAGAAATGTTTGGATATGACAGTCTATTCCTTTGCAGATTTCCTGATGGATCAAGAGGGTCCCTTTGGAGGTTTCTTAAGTAAATATTTAGATAATGATAAACCTCAACTATGTGCTCTCTTGAATTCATCTTTGACTTCTTGTGGAAACAATGAAATGATAATCACGATGGCGCGTGACCTAGGGAAACCTAATTTACTTATTTGCAAGGTCTTAGAATGGGTTTTTTGACTGAAAGTTTGAATCAGGGTTTTGAATGAAGATACAGGGTTTGGACACTCTACCTATGCACTACCATCCTAGACAGCTAGAAATCTTGTTTTACTTCAAAGGGTTTTTTAGAAAGGACCTTTGAAAACACCGTTGCTTGAGGTACATGGTGAATAGGGGAAAATGTTTGGTTGACTTGGCGAGGCAAGGGGTGAGAAATAGAAGGCTTAGGAAAAATGAGAGGGAGTGTTATAGGCAAGGGTGACAAATATAGAGAGAGTGAGGGACACTAGTCTAGGATGGGGTTTTATCTGGATAAATATATTGGCCATGCTTGAACAGAGAGGAGGGATAGTGGAATTTTTCTCTTTGAGGAGATTTATAGAAACAATGATTCCTGAATTTTTATTTCTAGAAATCTGAGACAAAGCATGTAGTCATATAAAATAGGAGAAAATTACTAATGACTAACACCTTTTAGACCAGGAGAAATTCATAGATCTTGTGCCCACAATGTACTTGGAGAATCTCCCAAATGACGGTGGAAGAGTAAGATTTGAGCTGAAGTCATGGGCATTGGTCTTGTAAAAATCAGGGTTTTTCAACCTCCTGCACATTACTCACTTTGGGTGCAGCCCAATCAATGATATATGTGTGTGCCACCTGCTCACCCTTGTCCATGATGAATCCCTATGGCTAGGAGGCCGAATTTCAATCGATGTTGTGCTGATCCATCGAATCACCATCTTTCCTGACCAAGGGGACGACCCTGCGACGACCTTTGGAGGAAAGAGCCAAGAGCACAAGGTGGACAAGGATGTCAAGGAGACGTACAAGGTCTCGTGCAATACTTAGGGTTTCTTGGTGCATGAAATTAATGATCCTGTAGTCTATATGGGCACACTGATCCTCGTGTGCAAGGTAATGTGGAAGTGTCGGCCGAAGGAAGTTTCAACCCATGTCATTACACTAGCAGGGCTATGTGAGAGGGGAATGAAGTTTAATTGGTCCCAATACCTATGCACCAAATTCTTGCCCAATGTGTGTGAAGTCCAGGAAGAAGGAAATCATTGTTATTATGCTTGGTCCTTGCTCCTCATCGCGTTAATCAGACAAAAGATGCCATAAGATACACAGTTCCCCAATATCGAGCCAGACATATATGAAGTTGTGCGCTATGAAAAATTATGGAACTTGAATATCCCTGCAAGAATCACAAAGAACAAGTTATTTTGGGTATTGTTCGACTCTGCATTATTCCAAGCAATTCAGTGAAATCCAAGGCTTTCTTTCACCCTCTAAGAAAATTATAAGAATATTGCAGACTTTAAAGCCACGTTTCACAACATGCACATCCACGCGAACGACGTTGTGGAAGGAATTTTGTATGAACTTCCATACCTAGTCACAGAGGATGACCTAGTGCATGTCACTGCAGAACGGTCGCCTTCCTGGTTAGAGTCGCGCACCACTGGGGGTGCCTCTTCATCTATGCTAAAGGCTCCGACCAAGCTGTGAACAAGCAAGGACACTTAGTAGAAAGGAAGGAATGCTGAAGTAGATCCTGAGTGTACTACGATGGGAGAAATGATATATTTGGAGAAGGAAGCAAAAGAGAAAGATGGTGAAGGCACCGAGGCCCCTGAGACATAGACAGCTAAAGGCATTGAAAGAGGTTCTCATGCCTCTTTGGGTCCGCACAAGAAGACGAATGGTTCCAAGTTGGTAGGAACATAGGACCTCACCCTCACTGAAGATGACTTCACTAAAATTGAGAACATGGTTAAGTATGCCACAGAGTATATTTGGAACAATATGGAAGCGCAATAAAAGTTAGTCTTTGAGGGAGTACAGCCAGGCGTCCAAGAGTTAAAGATGCAAGTGAGCTTAATTCAAGAGAGCGTGAACCAAACGAGGTTGTAGCTCTGAAGCTATTTCGAAGCATTCAAGGAGAATATGAAGGCAACCACCCCGCAGTGACTTGGGACAAGTCATGAAATTTTGTTGGGGGCCTGTTGGAGCGAGGCCCTCTGGGGTACTTTTTTGGGTTAATTTTGTCTAATTTTTGTTATACACGTTGTGTGTAAATGGTCAAAGGGGCTTTGGGGTGGGTCAAAGTCCCTCAATTATTGCAATTGTTTAAAGGAAAAAACCATAAATCTCAAGCCATGGTTTGAGACCATGGTATGTGCGCATCTAGGATAGTATAAATATGTAAGAGTCAAGTGATGAAGAGATCAATCATTTTTTATGCATGGTTGTTGATTAATGTTTGGATCTAAGTCTGGGTTTTATCCAGGTAGAAAGGCTCCTATTGGCTATGTGCACAAAGACCTAAGTCTTGAGTTGTGTGTGACTTTGTTGCTGTGTACACAGAAGTTATATTGTACCTAATTATAATATATGTTTATAAAGAAGACATTTTTGGCAAACCCAAAGTCTTAAGTGATCGAATTTTTTGATTATTTATTACTTCTTGTCGATTTGAATCTGTTTTGTTATTTTGTATTTGCTTCTGTAATTGGTTAACTTCATATATGTGCGAGACCTACTTGATGTTAGATATATAGGTCTGAATGAAGTATATTGTGTGAAAAATATACTCTATGATAATCTGCGAAAGGGTTAGATCCATTGACTGTGTGTGCACATAGTTATTGTATTATTTTTAGTAAGTCTAATTAGATTTGCCACATCAAAAGCTCCCTCAGGGTGCAGAAACATAGTTCCAGCACCCCCCCCCCTCAACTCTTACTACTTCAGGTGAGACTTGGGTCTACGCAAGCAGATCACTGTCGAAAGGGCGAGTAGTTGGAGGGTTGTGTTGGTTGCGTGACAACTTTGAAACTAGGTTAGGACCCCTCAAGCCAACAATAACCTTCTTGTAAATTCAGTCATCTATTTATGACATATACATCTATTGGACCCTCAAATATGGGAATGTCAAAGTTTACTTGTACCTTAAAAGGAGTGGTGCCTCCATAGTGGCTGTTGGATGAGTATGCACCATCGGCGGGTATTCATTTGAGTATCTGGGAAAATTTATCCATCATCACATTCCTTTTTTTCTCGAGGGCCACCTAAAGCAACATTTTGATAGGATCTCCTACTCCCTCATATTTCTTTTCTTCCGCCATGGGAGGCTTTCGGGCTTTGCTAGTCTAATCTTGCAAATGTTCAACTAAATCGAGCCCTAACTCCTTATACCCCGACCTTGTTGGGGACATGCAAAGAAAGATCGAGAAAGAGCATACCACTCTCATACCACTAATCCAGAATTATGCAGGAATGCAACAAAATACATAAATAAACATAAACATAGAGATGCAGCAGGAATAACACTTCATTTCAATAATATCAAATAATAAAAAATTCTTACAAACGTAATGGTATATAAACTAACTCGGGCGATGGTAGCTTATCTCTGAGAAGATATGTGGTTGCTACATGCCTCTTAACTATATTACAAAGAGGCTCAAGAGCCATTTTATTATTGAAAAATAAGAGAAAATTGTAAATAACCAGACGCCTAACCCGAGAATATGTACCACCAAGAGTTTATGAGCCCTGTTTGGGTTAGTTGTGAAGCCAACATCCCAGGGTTGTAACCTGGTCATATCATCTATGTTTGGTGCATATGATACCTCATTGGAAATATCTCTCTGAGGGCTATAGTTTCCGACATGATTTGTTTCAAATATTTGGAGAAATCATGCCTAAAAAACATTGTTTAGGGCCTCAAAACTAATCCAGAAGTTGAGGACCTGAAAAAATGCTAAAATATTAAATAATAAAACTCATAAAACTAACTAGGTGGAATAGGATGGTGGCCAGAAATATCCACCTCGATCAACGAGATTGATAAATTTTAGTGATCCAGTTCAGTTATATCTAATTGAGTTCAGTTAAACTAGTTCTAACTATTGGAGGGATTAGTGGAATGTAAGTGGTGTAGTGGGACAACTACATAACTCAGTGATCATCTAGTTAACTAATCAATAATCCTAGAATAGCTAGTGCATGCAAAGAATTCAAATTCCTCAGTTATGGGGGAGATTTAAAGGAAATTTAACATCTTTTGTAGACTATTCTGGAGTGTACAGGTATTTCATGCAGTCAAATGTTCAAGCTTGGGATTTTTGCAATCATTCTGGAGTAATTTCCTAAATATTAGGGGCCTTATTTATTCAGAATTGTGGAAGAAAACATGGGCTCAAGAAGAGGTAGAAATTGACTAAGTGTAAGCCAAAGCATCTCCATGAGTAGAGAGATAGGTTTTTCACTTTTAGGTTGTGCTCAATTGATCAAATGAATTGTAATACATCCTTATTCAACAGATTAATGGAAGCATTTCAATGTGTTTTTACCATATTGATTTTCCCTTGAAAAATATTATATGCATGTGTGTTATTTCTCATTGCATGTTTCTGATTGATGTTCAAAATTGTGAATTTAATTGTGAAGAACAATAGTGTAGGAATGTGTCGTGTGAATTATATTAAAATTTAATGAGAATTTACAATTATACATCATAATTTCTATAGTGCAACCCCTACGTCACTTCTGCACAACCTACCATACACTCAGCCTAGAAAAACTTCTACTCAATTCGCCCTTGCCTACTGCTAACTGAGGAAGTGTCTCTCTTTCCTATTGGAAAATATTCTCGACCTCTGGAACCTGAAATAACCTCCAATCTATTTAAATTGAACTGCCTCTTTGAGGCTCTGAGCATACCCTACGTAACCTTGTGGAGAAATAATTTGACTGTCTCTCTCTTCCTCTCCGGAACTATAAAAAATATTTTGGACAATTCTCTCTACTCCTGTCTAGCCCTATGTCCTGTCTCTGGTGCAAACTCTACTATTGGCTAACTCAGACTTCCTAAGGAACTCACACTAGGTTGACCTCTTATGTGTTTCTCCATCCACCCATCGACCTCTTCTTGTAATATGTAGTTGGTACTCCAACAACCAAGACTAAAACTTATCAGATGTCTAAGATCATATCCAAATTGATCTATGTTATTTTCCATATAATTATAACCTTCCTTAGTTAATTAATATTAATTAACTAGTTTTCCTAAGGTAGAATTAGGAAAAATTTAAATGATGGTCAGTTAATTTAATTGAACTATCTCGATGTGGAATTTCCAGAAACAATTTATGGGTTTGGGAGAACTCATGCGTTTTAGCCATGTTTTAGCCTCTCCACAAAGTTTCAACACTATAACACCATCCAATGATACAAATTCTAACAATGCCTAATGAAAAGCTTAAAGATATCATTTGGACTATAACTATTATTGAGTAATGCATTGTCTCTTCACTTACCACATCTCCACCACATAGTCCTGCTTCATCGTCTCACACCACCACACCCTTTGACACAATAGTGGAAAAAATTTCTTTATTCATACCCTCATAAACCAATTACAGATTTTAGAACCCAATTCATTGATCAGGCTACTACCATGATCACTGCATGAAAAATTGTGATTGATTATTACAACACTTTCAAGAATCAATCTCTACATACCCTTCTAGAGTTGGGTCCTTTATTTGAGGGAGAAGAACTAGTGCAGGGGTAGAGCACATCAACATTAGTTGCACAACCAAAAGAAGGACCGTGAGAGAAAAGAAAGGATTAATTTAAGGGTGAATCAATAGGTTTTGGTTCATGCATATTGGGTCCTTTGTTTTTGGAAGCTTCTGGAAGGATTTTTTCCAGGAAAGAGTTGTGGAGATAGGAAGTGCAAGAAGAAAAAGAAAATGGTAAAACATGTCACAAAGAATGAAATAATAAATCAAATGACAAGTGGAGAAATAAAATAATTACATTGGAACTCATGAAGGCTATGGAAGAAGGATTGAGATGTTACATTTGAAAGAATGAAGTGAAAAGTAGACCAAGCAAATATATTTTGTAAATATGATTAAGTTGAACTAAATTAAGAAAGCATGGACAAGATAAAAAGGAGTGAATCTGTATATAGCCATACATATTAAGCTAAAAAGAGAGAGATAAAAGAAAGGTTAAGATAATGTTGGAATGAATATTAAATTCTTTTGGTACATTCTATTGTAATCTTGACTTGTTGAATGGTTTTGGAAGAATTCTAAAAAATTTCTTGTCTAGTTTCTACGAATCTATCATGTAATGGCTCGCGCCCCTGTGAGATAATATACAAGAATTTTTATGTGGTGATTCATGTTAAGTCCCTATATTAATAGTGTAGTGCCTTATTATGTTAGTGTGGCCCCCCTTATTATTATTGTTGTACCCCTGTAACCCCCATATTGTTATTATTGTGCCCTTAAATTATTATTGTTAGGTTGGATAGGATTACATTGTGGCTACACTAGGATTATATTGTGGCCCCATGCACTCCTATATATAGAAAGGAGGTTTTGTTATTTGTATCATCCAAGAATTTTTCATTCATGTAATGTATTGGAGGTTCTCCCTCGAAGTGGCTTATTTCTAAGGCATTGATATCTCTTTTCTTCTATTTTTGGAGCTGGTTTCACAACATTTGGTATCAAATCAAGTGGAAGAACTTTCCTGTAGAATATTCCACGTGGGAGGATGAGAATTTTATACAGAAGCATCAAGAAATAATCAGGCGTTGAGGACAACACTTTTTTTAAGGAGAGGGGCATGTTAAGCCCCTATATTAATAGTGTATTCCCTTATTATGTTAGTGTAGCCCCCTTTATTATTATTGTTCTACCCCTGTAACCCCCACAATGTTATTATTGTGCCCTTACATTATTATTGTTAGGTTAGCTAGGATTACATTGTGGCCCCATGCACTCCTATATATAGAAAGGAGGTTTTGTAATTTGTATCATCCAAGAATTGTTCATTCATGTAATGTATTGGAGGTTTCCCCCTCGAGGTGGCTTATTTCTAAGGCATTGATATCCCTTTTCTTCTATTTTTGGAGCTGGTTTCACAAAAATCCATATGTATATGCTTATGATTGAATGAAAATGTGTTGGGTAGTCCTTTAAAAAATTCTTTTAAAGATCTCCATTAAATTCTCTAAAAGGTATCCATTTTCTTTTTGTGTGAGAGATATTTGAATATTTAATAATTGATGTGTTGTATAGTTTAATCAATGCAATTAATAATGTCACTCTCTAGATTCTCAACACATCAATTAATAGTCTTGGCATTCCTCGGGTGAGACTTTTCTCCCTTGCGAAGGAATGAAAATGGCCATGTTGTGCCACACTACGATGGACACCTTTGTTGGCACCCTTATGTTGAACCATTACATCCATACAATAATTGCTTTTTCCAATAATTGATTCTTTTTTTCCTTATCTTAAATAACTTAGCTCCCTCTTCAACAACAAGGATTTTCTTACTTCATCAACTTCTTCAGTTTATATTATACTCACATTCTCCTCTCTAGATTTTACCACATGTGCACACCTTGACCATATTGGACTATTATATGGGCATTCCCATTACATATGGGCTTACTTTCCACACCTATAACATCTAGGTTTCGATTATCTACCTCTATCTTTGATTCTAGGGAAAGATACTCTTCCTCTAAATTGACCTCCTCTTTTTGTGCTACTTGTTTGTTCATTGCTTCTTGCATGAAATTTTCCTCTACTCTCATTATTTTTTCTAGAAATATTCAACTCATATTTTAAAGTAGCTTGGTAACCACCCCTGAATATGTTTTAAGTCATGATATCAATATCACATTAAATATCATACCTCAATCCCTTAAGATATATCGAAACATTTTCAACATCCTACTTAATGTGTCCAACTCAAGTATTTAATTTATAAACTCTTCAGCATAATTTCATTATCATAGGCCTCTATCTAAGGTTTTGCAATAGCTTGAAAATATTTAGTTTGTAATCCTTGGCTAGGAACTTGTTCTTAATATTTCCTAATACTCTTTCCCAATTTATAATTTTGGCATTGCCTTCTCCTTTCCTATTATTATGCAATTCTTCACAACACAGGGTTGCATGTCCCTTAAACCTTGTGATAACAAAATTCACTTTCCAGAAAATAATACATGCCTATATAATTTTGTTGCTAAAAATATTCATATCTTGTCAAATATTCAAATATTCAAATACGGGAATGTCAAATATTTCTTGTACCTTAAAAGGAGTGCCACCTCTGTTACACCATTTTTTGGTCATCTAACCTATTATCATTAGATGGACCCAAGTACACTATGTAAGACCAATTTTACCCTAAGTAAAATTTCTTTCACTATGTAAAATAACTTAATAAAACACATTTATTAGGTTGTTTATGGTCTAAATAGGAAACCCCAAAGGGAAATATTAAACAAATCTATATTTGTTTGATTTTCCTCATGGAATAATTAATTAAACAATTATTTAATTATTATTCCTGGTCATATTTAACCCAAAACAAGGAAATCAATTAGATAAATCCTTATTTATCTTATTATTTTCTAGGAATAATTATTTAAATCTTATTTAAATAATATTCCTTGTTAAATATGACTAAATCATTTATAAATAATTAAATAAATCATTATTTATTTAATTATCATTCAACCATTTCCTTAACATAATAAATAAATAATTTAATTATTTATTATTTACAAATAAAGGGATTTGACCCAAGTCAAATGCCTTTTCCATCCAACAAATATAATAAAATATTCCATAAAATGTGGATCTAGATTTGGTTAATATTATTTTAATCATGTACCAAGATCTAGAATGACCTAATATTTTTTTATAAATAGAAGGTTTTTCCCATTCATTTGTCACCTTTTGTTGCCTATTAGATCACTCTAGATCTATGCTCTTGGTCTGACTTTGAGCCATTTTCATTGTCAAATTTTCTATTATTTCACTTTGTGAGCTCCCTTTGAGTTCTATGTTTGTCTGGGTTTTCTACGCCAACAAGAGAGAGAAATGATAGATCTGAAGCACTGAGGACTTTCAAGAACCCATCCCATTGAGGAGAATTGGAAACACATTTCTTGTTTTCCTCCAAGGTGCCCTTAATATAAAATTCTTTCAAAAATATTGTTCTTGTCTTTTCTATTGGATGTATGGAGCAAAACCTTATTTTCACTCCTTAATGTCTTTTTATGCATAGATCTGGATTTGTTCAGCATTTGTCTTGATCTACTAACTACAGATCTGAAGATATTGGTATCCATATTTGATGTTAGGGCTATAAGTTATGCGTAGCTAAAGTGGCATTTTTTCATACACTTCGACAAAAGATTCATACTAACAATTGGCGACTCCACACGGGTTTTCAATTACGACCGCTGTCATTTTTCATATTCCTGCATATCCAGCTCTTCAGACCCTAGTGTTTCTTTTCAACTTTTTGTTTTTTCTATTTTTATGTTGCGTTTCACCTATAAAACCATCAAACATTAAAATTTCTAACTTTCGTGTGTTTCTGGCCCTATTTCTCAGGTAACCGACATCAGCCGCAACTGAGACAACAACTTTTTCTGAAATCTGTCGTCGAGACACCCGGAGCTGCAGGTAACACTTTTTGGCCCAGAACCTGTGACCTGGACTGTAGGATGCACTTTTCAGCCCAGAATTTGTGACCTGGACAGAAAACGGGTCAGAACATGCGACCTACACTTTTTTCTGCAAATTTTCTGCAATTTTTCTCGATTTGTATGAAGCTTCTGTCAGGGTTTTCTAGCCTCTGTCTCTGCCCGTTTAGAATTTTTTCTGATCTTTTTTACTCATATAAGTAGGAATCTAGCCCCCTAGGGCTTTAGTACCCTCCAATTTTTGTGGAAGAGTTTTAGCTATTTCAGACGTCTAAATTTTCAAAGTTTCATCCTTTTTCTTTTCAGATCTGATACCTCACCTTCAGATCCCTTTTACATCAACTCTTCTCCCTTTCAAATCACCTCATATAGTTTTGTTTGGGTTTGCCTCTAGGGTTACCTCCTTGTCCCTTCTACCTTTAGTTGATTTCCTCCTTTTTTGCAGCAACCTTGCCTCTGCCTCTTTGTTGTTTCCTACACCTCTTTCCAGTAGATTTGTCCTTTAGATCCTTGCCCCTCATGACCTTAGATCTATTGGCCACTTTTTAGTGTGTTTTGACTAGATTTTTTCCCTCTTTTCGACTAGTTTTGGGAGACTCGCCTTCTTGGGTTAGATCGATTCATTGTTAGCTGTTAATTTTCTATTATTTTAGCATTATATACTGTTCTCTGCAGATTTATTTTCAGTTACACAACATGCTTTTTATTTTACTCTCAAAACATTTGGGTTTAAAAATTAAAATTAAGACACGCCACACACTGACCTTAAGTGAAGAAGAGCCTGGTTAACATCGCCAAGCAAAGACTTTAAAATCAATTGACACTGCACCTCTCTACCCTTGTTTCGACATTGTAATCACTTTATTCTACACCTCCCTGCCCTTGTTGGTCATTCTTCTTCCCTTTGTGCTGTCATCATTGCACCCCCAAGGCATATATCTCAGAGACTTATTGGCCTTCACCCATAGTTTCCGGTTGGTCGACTTGCTCCTTCCTGCCGTCATCGAGTTATTCCTCCCCCTAGTCAGCACCCCGACTCCTCTTCTGATTCTTTGGGTTCTCCCCCTACTTCTGGTTCTCCCCCTGTTACCTTCACCATGTCTGGTCCAGGGCCTAACGCTAGCGGAAACCCCAGCCCTAATGTTGGGAATGTTACTAGTAGAACTACCACAGGAACTACATCAACTCTGCCATTGCTCCCCTATATGGCAGGTCTCATTCTCCCCGATTTCAATCAGTTGATCAATGATCCTATCTGCCACGATGTTGGTTGGCCTGCTATGCCAACCAAGCTCCCCTCCAAGATTCCCAAGTTCGAAGGCCTTGCTGGAGAAGATCCCTCCAACCATATTTGATCTTTCCACATGTGGTGTTTATCCAATTCCATTACTGATGATTCCATCTATCTTAGATTGTTCCAACGCACGCTTACAAGCGAAGCTTCCAAGTGGTATGTTGATCAGATCACCTCTTCCCATACCACCTTTGTGACCATTGCCCAAGCCTTTTTATCTTATTTTCATCTCCCTCTCCGATACGACACTGGTACTGAACTCTTGGCTTCTTTCCATCAATCATCTGCAACCTACCTTTCTGCTCATGTCCAAGAGTAGCTGAGAAGAAGGAGTTTATGTCGGGCTCCTACCTTTGAAGATCGGGTCTACATGGACTGGTTCCTTAGATCTCTCTTACCTGCCATCAGCAAAGATGTCGCATCTCAGTTCCCTCAAATCGAAGAAGCCGCCCTCCAAATAGCCTTGAAATATGACCTCATCTATGATCAGTCTGGTTATGTTTATACCATCCTTCCTGACCTCCCCAGACCCGGTGGCGCTAACACCCTGGGGGCATCTCATTCTGCCGACGGTATCGTTGGAGCTCTTTCACATCCGTACGCTCAACCTCTTATGGGCTATGGTCTCCCTCCGGGAGGGGCCACCACCTCCAGCACTTTTCCCCCTCCAGGTAGCATGTATCCAGGATATGGCATGCCTCCTCCTTTTTCCCAACCTCCTGCTTACCTCAATGTTACCCAACCTAACCATTATCCTTATCCACAGCCTAGTGCCCCAGCCCCTCCAACATTTGCACCTCCACCTCCAGTGCCTTCTCAACCGCAGCAACAACAACTACCACCACCCTCCCCCCCGGGGCAAGTATTTGCACAGCATGGCATGCATAATCCTCCTTCTTCTTAAAGAAAGAGGAAAGGAAATCAAAATCAATTTGCCACTAGTAATCATGGACCCAATCCCTCAGGTATTGACTCTAACACTACTTACCAGCAACAGGGCACTCAGCCCAAGCCAGACAGGACTCTTCATACAAATAAGCCTTGTTCGTGTTGCAGTGTTTACGGTCATTACACTCATGATTTTCCCCTATTACGACAGATGTGGGAGTCTAGGCTACATTGTGAGGATAACATGTCTCCCCTACTGTTCCCCCTAATGCGGCTACTTCTCAACCAACTGTGTTTACTAATCCTTTCCCTTAGCAAGGATTCATGGCTACTTTACCACCTCATGGACCAATAGCCACTCAACCTTCCCCTTCTGGTTCCTCCAGTTACCAGATCCTCATGATGAACTCTAATACACCTTTACCCGTCGACCTTAACCTTAAAACTTGGTCTTGTTAGTACCCCATGCCTCCCACTTCGTCTGTCCCCGAGTCACCTTCTTCAGGTTCTACAAAGCCTCTTTCGGCATCCAATGGTCCCTTGCATATCCCTCAGCCCAAAGTTGAGGTTCATACCAAGGTTCCTAAAGGCCCATTATGCCGAAATGATGCTTCTAGTCAAGTTTCTCATTCGTATAGCATAGTAGATGATTTGGTGCAGTCTCTTGTTGCCATTTCAACACTAGAACTCCTCCAGTCCTGTCCTTCTCAACAGAAGGCTCTACTATCTGCCATGGGAACTATAGATCCTATTGATGACCAATTGATTGCTTTCGATGCCCGTCAATCAGAACATCCTCCCTTTCCTGCTTCCGTAGCTTTCCAAATCCCCGTCAAAATCTGGAATGCTAACGTTTCTCGGTGCATTATTGATGAGGGGGAATCCACCTGTGTGATGTCCGCTTCGGTTTGGAAACAACTCGGATCTTTTGAGTTGGCCCCTTCCACAATCACCCTTCATGCGTGGGATGGCCATGCCTCCCAGCCCATTGGCCTATTCTGTAATTTTCCTATCACTCTTGCATTGAAGTTGAAGTCATTGATGCCCCTCTTGATTATAACATTATTTTAGGGATTAGCTACACTTATGCCATGTCTGTTGTCCCATCCGCGGTCTACCACAAGATGTTTTTCCCTCATAATGGAAAGATAGTCACCATTGACCAGTTGACATATCATGAGCCAAAATCCCAGACCTCCTCTGAGTCGACTATTTCTTCTATAGCCAATAAGAAAACCATCGATTCTTTTACCAATGTCTCTCTCGGCATCTACAAAGACTCCTCCTTGCTTGGAACCTTCACTTATCTTCCTTCTCCTCCTGTCTCTAATCCCAGCTTAGCGAATGTTTGCATGTTGCAATCATCTCGGGCTGACCTTAAGCGGCCCACTTCAGATAGTCAGCAACCTAAACCTCAACCTCGCCCACCGGAACCTGCTCCTAGCCCTTCGCCTCAGCCAGCCGGACCTCTTCCTTCTGGCCTTTCTCCTAAAGCTAGTACCCATGAGCCCCTCTATCCTCCTGGGTCAGTTCCACCAAGTCTCAACCATCTTGGAGCCGTCCCTCCTGGCCATTACCCCGCTGGTCAGATACCTTTCCTTGCTCCCCCTCCCGAAGTTTATTTGGTCCCCATCATGGTCACCCTCTCCCTCCCCAATTTTACCTTGGGTATACCCATCTAGTACCTTGATCCTCTAGCTGCTACCCCACCTGGTCACCCTAAACCTTACCTTGATTTGACACCGATTCAACCAGTTCCCCTAGCTTCTTCCATTGCTACAGTACCACCAACACCTCAATAGGACCCTTCTCCTATTGCGCCAGCTCCGGGAAAGAAAGGCAAAGCTTGCAAGGGGGCATCCAAAGACAAGGTTACTACAACTGACCCTACCCCTCCTATGCCTGCAAAGCCTTGCGCCTTGTGTGATGTCATCAGTCATGCCACCCATAATTGTCCCAAGTTACCCCGTATTAAACCCATGGTTAAAGTCATGTTCTCTAAGTCTACAGTCTTTGAACCCTCTTTTTCTTCGTCTGCAGCCAAGAACCCAAAGGCTCTTCGCACCAACAAACCCTGTCCTCTATGTGGTGTCCATGGCCATTATTCCCACCATTGTCCTCACCTGACGCATTACCGAGCCTCTTTAGAGGTCATTCGTGAGTATGAGAATGAACAAAATCAATCTGCCTTTCCCATCCTCGTGCAGTATGCGTCTGGTCAGCTCTAGGATTTCCCCGCTCCAATTGACATTCCTCCTCCTGATGTCAAGAATATGGAGCTGGCTACCACCATCCTCTACCTATCATCATCCATGAGACCCTCGATGGAAGTCCCCTTGGAGACTTCCCCTGATGTTTCACTTGACCTCCCTTTAGCGATCACCCTCCACTCAACATCGGTAGATCCTTTATCTACTTACTCTTTTGTCACCCCTTGTGACGATGCACATGTGACCCTCTCTTCTCATGATGATGAGTCAAGTGGTCTTTCTTCTACTAGTCACCCCATATTCTATTATGATGAAGACATTATGGAAGGAATCACCACCCCTGACTTTATCTATTCCCCCTTACATCGAACCCATGCGTTTGAATCACATACACCTTATGGCCATTACATTGATACCCAATGTTTGGGTAAGGGGGAAACCATATTTGAGAGACCAAGAGAACAAATTCTTCACAACTCTCCCAGTGTATCTCGTCGTGTCGACTTTAGTACCCTTATTCTTACACATTTAGAAGAGCCTCTAGAGTCCCATACCACTTCAGCTCACTCTAGGGATGATACCCCTTATCATTCATTCATCTTACATCAGCAACCCAGTCTCTTAGACATTGTTGTTGACCAACCTATGGGTTTTCTAGGAGAGCATTAGTTCATTATCTCCAAATCCTCTCTTTGGGATAGTGCCACCAGGTATGCCAACCTGGAAACTTAAAGTCCATTTGATTCATATATTCAGTACTAAAAGAGAGTGGTAATCCTCCATTTCCTTTCTCAAATTGCATAACCATAATGAAAAATAATGGCACACCACATCATTAAAATGTGTTTAGATTCCCCTTTTTTCTAAATACATTTTGGCATGACCACAACATGCTTGGGGGCACCTATGCCCCTCAACCATAAAAATCCTAGATCTCAACCAAAAACAACACTGAAACCCTCTTTCTTTGACAGGTCTCACTTTTCAAGTCATTTCATGGGATAGGTCGCAGTGTTCTGCCCAGTGCCTGCTACCCAGGCCGCAGAACAGACCCCAAGAAGTGCGACCTGGCCTGTTCATGAGCTCTGGGTACATGTTAGTTTTTAGTGACTTGATACTTCACCATGACACATTTTATCGAGGAAGCTTCACTTCACCCCTCTTCAAAATCGAATTTCTTCAATTGCAACACTCATACTAGGGGCACCACTTGGCCTCCATACTTGTCCTTGCTTGTGTTGATGTTCGTCGTGAGTTACCATATTGTACTCATGTTTTTTATGGTCCCCCATTGGACCTTTACTATGTGGCAGCACCATCGAGTCGCCCTTGTTTATATAATCCAAGTTGATTCATCATCGCATTCATAGAGTCTATCCCGAGTCCCTTTGTATCCCGCTATAGTCCTCCATCCTTCATTTCTTGGTCCCTCTCTCGTGTCACACATTATGGCCTTCAGTCCCACTGTCCCCTATCCCTCATGATATTGTGTCAGTCACTGCCAAGTCCTCCATGCCCTTTATGCTCTAACAAGGGAAGTTTTCCATCCGATACTCAGTATCCCCCACTTCATCATCATCATTGGTGTAAATCTGTCAGTCACTCCACTATTTTCTCTCGTGCCTTAGTTGAGGATCCCTTATTGCCTCACCTCTGGCAGACCTCCTTCTGTCGACATCAGCTCATTCATTCTAGAAGATAGGTCTAGAGGGCAGTGTACCTTGGTTCCATATTCCAATCTTTTTTGGTGCCCCAGATCAGGAAAAGGGACTCCTTATTTCCCTTTGAATTTATTTTTTCTCAACCCCAACTCCTTTCAGCATGATCGAGATCTGTATACTTGATGGTTCAGTGATGGAGCAGCTGATATCAGTGATTCCCGGGTGTGTGAAATGTCTCAAACCTCATGAGGGGGTGGCCCTACAGGTATCCCCCCACATGCCCGGATGACCTCTTTATCACAGCCTTCGATGCAGCTCCATATATTTGATGATGTCGGCCTTAGCCGCTTGCAGCGCCTCTTTGATTTGCATGTATTAGTCAGATTTTGTGAGCCCTTCCCCATTTATAAGGGGAATTTGGCTTGTATATGCATCTCATGTACTCAGATATTATTGTATAAGTCCTGGTTGTTATCCCAGGCACAAAATGTATGTGGGATTCCTCATTATATCTTTTATCGGGCTCATTTTTATGCCAGCCTGTACTTTATGGTTCGGTCTCTTGTTTACTGGACACACTATTCTTTTGTACTTTGTCTCGGCGGGCATAGGTATGCCTCCCCTGCCACCTTTAGCACAGGTACCCATTCATAAAAAGAGACTTGTCACTCCTATAAGTCTCATCTTCTCAGGGTCTAGTTCTTTAGCAAATTAGGCTACCTTACATTCCTCTCTCTGATTTCCCTTTTGATGTCTGGTGATTGAGTTTTTACAACGTACTTCGGTCATACGATTTTCTCCTAACACTCGCACGCTGGGGGGAAATCTGTTACACCATTTTTTGGTCATCTAACCTATTATCATTAGATGGACCCAACTACACCATGTAAGACCAATTTTACCCTAAGTAAAATTGCTTTCACTATGTAAAATAACTTAATAAAACACATTTATTAGGCTGTTTATGGTCTAAATAGGAAACCCCAAAGGGAAATATTAAAAAAATCTATATTTGTTTGATTTTCCTCATGGAATAATTAATTAAACAATTATTTAATTATTATTCGTGGTCATATTTAACCCAAAACAAGGAAATCAATTAGATAAATCCTTATTTATCTTATTATTTTCTAGGAATAATTATTTAAATCTTATTTAAATAATATTCCTTGTTAAATATGACTCAATCATTTATAAATAATTAAATGAATCATTATTTATTTAATTATTATTCAACCACTTCCTTAAAATAGTAAATAAATCATTTATTTATTTATTATTTACAAATAAAGGGATTTGACCCAAGTCAAATGCCTTTTCCCTCCAACAAATGTAATAAAATATTCCATAAAAGGTGGATCTAGATTTGGTTAACATTATTTTAATCATGCACCTCTAGAATGACCTAATATTTTGTTATAAATAGAAGGGTTTTCCCATTCATTTGTCACCTTTTTTTTCCTATTAGATCGCTCTGGATCTATGCTCTTGGTATGACTTTGAGCCATTTTCATTATCAAATTTTCTATTATTTCACTTTGTGAGTTCCCTTTGAGTTCTATGTTTGTCTGGGTTTTCTATGCCAACAAGAGAGAGAAATGCTAGATCTGAAGCACTGAGGACTTTCAAGAACCCATCCCATTGAGGATAATTGGAAACACCTTTCTTGTTTTCCTCCCAGGTGCCCTTAATATAAAATTCTTTCAAAAATATTGTTCTTCTCTTGTCTATTGGATGTATGGAGCAAAACCTTATTTTCACTGCTTAATGTATTTTTATGCATAGATCTGGATTTGTGTAGTATTTTTCTTGATCTACTAACCACATATCTGAAAATATTGGCAGCCATATTTGATGTTAGGGCTATAAGTTATGCGCAGCTAAAGTGGTATTTTTTCGTACACTTCGACAAAAGATTCATTCTAACAACCTCCATAGTGGCTGCTAGTTGAAGATGTGCTGCTGGTGGGTAGTCATTGGAGGATCTGGGAAAAGTTGTCCATCATCATGTTCCTTTGTTTCTTGAGGGTCTCCTCTAGAAATATTTTGATAAGATCTTCTACTCCCTCATATTTCTTTTCTTCCACCATGGGAAGCTGTCTGGGTTTGTGAGGCTGATCTTGCAAATTTCAACCAGATCGAGCCCTAACTCCTTATACCCTGACCTCATTGGGGACATGAAAATAAATATTGAGAAAGAGCAGAATGCTATGATACCATTGATCCAGACTTATGCAGGAATGCAAAAAAATATAGAAATAAACATAAACGTAGAGATGTTGCAGGAATAACACTTCACTTCAATAATATCAAATACTAAAAAATGCTTATAGACAGAATGGAAAATAAACTAGCTCAAGTGATGGTAGCTTATCTCTGAGAAGAGGTGTGGAGGATACATGCCTCTTAACTATATTACAATGAGGCTCAAGGGTCTTATTATTATTGAACAATAAGAGAAAACCCTAACCCGAGGAGATGTAACACCAAGATTTTATGGGCCCTGTTGGGGTTAGTTGGGAAACCAACTTCCCAGCACAGGGGCTTCACTCAATGAGCCTCTGACATATCACGTTTGTTCATAGAATACTAAAAAATACCCTTATTTTGACTACATATTGGAAAATACCTATAAAAGTCGCATTATTTAACCTCCTACTAATACAAACCCAATACACCTTCCCAATTCAAAAAACCCCTACTTTCAATAGATATTGTAGGTATCCATTTTTTTGTTAACATTTTGTATACCCCTTTATATTTTTTCATTAACTTTGAGCTCCATTTTTTATAAATTCCAATATAAAAACCCTTTACCCCATATTATATGCTCAATATATTATGTCATTTTTTCCTCAATGTAAATCCCCCAATAAGAATGCATGTGATATGGTATTGCTCCCGCAGTGAATCCCCCTTGCTTCCCGGGGTCGTAACTTGGTCATATTATCTTTGTTTGGTGCGTTTGATACCTCGCTGGAAATATCTCTTCTAGGGCTATAGCTAACGATATGATTTGTTTCGAATCACTAGACAAATAATGGCAAAAAAATGTCGTTTAGGGGCTCAAAACAACTCCAGAAGTTGAGGACTCGAAAAACTACTAAAATAGTAAATAAGAAAACTCATGAAACTGACTAGGTAGAATAGGCGGGTGGCTACCAATATCCACCCATATCAGTGTGATTGATAAATTTTAGTGATCCAGTTCAGTTATATCTAGTTGAGTTCAGTTAAACTAGTTCTAACTATTGGATGAATTAGTGGAATGTTAGTGGTGCGGTGGGGCAACTATATAACTCAGTGATCATCTAGTTAACTGATCAATCAACCTAGAATAGATAGTGCATGCAAACAATTCAAGCTCCTTGCTTATGGCAGAGATTGTTACACGTTATTTTGTCACCATGACATTTGGCTGTCTATATAGGTTCATTACTACCTATATTATGCTCCCTTAGAAATCAAAAAACCCTAATGTTCCTAAACCAAGTCTTGGAATTGAAGAAAATCTCATTAAAACCCTAAAAAGTCTAACTTTGCACTTTTCCTAGCCCTTGCCTACGAATTTGAAAATATTTTCTTTATAGCCTGCAGTAGATCCTGCACGTTTTGCTTATAAAACCTGTGGACCCCAATAAACATTCAAATAAAGAAACAAGTAAGTTCTAGAAACCCAATTGGAAAAATATTCTCCTAACTAGAAGCTTCTAGAAGTGTTTTCCATTCGAGATTTATCCTAAATTTACTACCATGGGTTCTCATCTCCTTAGAACTCCTAAAAAAGACACATGTCGACCATGCGGAAGGGCTCCACACACTACTTGTGTTCATATTGGAGCACTCTAAATAAGGAGAACAAACTCCATCAAACTTGTAATAGATACAGAACTCAAAGGGTCCATTATGGGCACTTTCTTGGTAATAGAGGACATTCTAGAAATGAATATATTTGTCAAGATATCTCCTTTGTTATATTTGTAGTAATTTATAGGGTAAGTTTTGTAGATCAAGAACCAAAGGTCCCCGCTCACAAACAGATCACAAATCAGTACACCAATATAATCGCGTTGTTAAAACCCTCAAAGAGGGAAACATTCCATGGCCTGAGCCAATGCGGACACTTCAAACAATTTATTAATATAAAAAGAAAAGTTACATATGTTTCTCTCATAAAAGGTTAACGGAAAAATGACCCTCCATGATTTTTAAATAGAGATAATGGACCAATCAGGTGTTAATCCATAGATCAAGTGTCATTAATACCTAGGAGAGAAATAATCTTCAGATCACTACAAATCATGACCGTCGTATTATAAGTTACAAATGTACATGGTAAAGAAACACACTTTACCTAACTCTACACTAGACTAAGTTATTCTTAACTGTTTCATATGTTTTAGAATATCCTAACATCTCCCCTTAAGAACAACTTGGGATAGGATTGAAGGATTTAAAAAGGTGACAAAAAAGGAGTCTATTTCCTATGTGTTGAAATATCCTAACATCCCGCCTTAAGAACAACTTGGGATAGTATTGAAAAATTTACAAAAGTGACACAATAGGAGAAGGAAGGAGGCATTAGAGCCTATCCCCACTTAATGAAAACTTTCCTGAACTCCAAGCAAGGATTGGATTTTGGTAAAATTCGCTTATGTGAGAGCCTTTGTAAAGATATCGACTACTTGATCATTGGTTGGACAGTACTACACTCAAGAACATGATCATGAATGAGCTTTCTGATGAAGTGTATGTGGAGTTCAATGTGTTTCATGTGCTGATGCTGAACTTGATCTTTACATAGCTTAATGGCACTCTGATTATCACACCAAAGTGTAGTTGGATGCTGCTGATGAAGACCAAATTCAGGTAGGATTTGACGAAGCCACATGGCTTCCTTTTTGGCTTCAATTGCACCACGATACTCCACTTCTGCTAAAGAAAGAGAGACAACACTTTGTTTCTTACAAGACCAAGTAATAGGTCCTGATCCAAGAGTGAATACATAGCCTGCAGTAGGCTTTTGATCATCAGGGTCACCAGCCCAATCAGAATCAGTGAAACCAATAACCAATGGAGATGCTCCTGCCTGTAATGAATCCCAAACTTAACTGTACCTAAAATATATCGAGGTATTATTTTAGCTGCTTTCCATTGAATTTCATGATGTTGGTGCATAAAGCGAGGGATAAGACCAACGGAAAAGGTAAGGTCACGACGGGTATGGGTTAGATATATAATTTTACGAACAAGTTGATGATATAAGGTAGCATCAACTTCAGGGGTAGTACAAGTGACTAAAAGCTTGACTCCAAACTGAAAGGGAGAAGGGGCTAGCTTATAGTCTTCTATGTGAAAGTGGTGTAGAAGATCACAGGCATACTTGGACTAAGAGAAGGGTAATGCCTTCCTTGGTAGACCGGTTTATCGAGGACCCAACGGAGAATAAACATATAAACATAAATACAGAGATGCAGCGGAAATAACACTTCTTTTCATTAATATCAAAGAACTGAAATTTGCTTACAGACAGAATGGAAATAAAACTAGCTAGGGCGCTGGTAGCTATCTCTGAGAAGAGATGTGGCGGCTACAGGCCTCTGAACTGAGTTGCAATGAGGCTCGAGGGCCTATTTATCATTTAGAAACAATGGGAAATCCTAAACAGCCAAAACCCTAACCCTAGGAGATGAAGCGCCAAAACTATGGGCCCCGTTTGGGTAAATTGGTGTTTCAACTTCCCAGGGGCGTAACTTTGGCATACGATCTCCGTTTGACGCGTACCATGCCTCGTTAGAAAGATCTATCCGAGGACTACAAATTTGGAACGGGCAACATCGGTCCATGGACCCATGTTGCCCTCCGTTTTCCCAAAAAACGTCGTTTAGGGCCTCAAAACGGCTCCGGAAGTTTAGGACCCGAAAAACTGCTAAAAATAGTAAACTGTGCTGAAACTGAAAAACTGAAATAGGCAATGGTGGAGCCCCAAGTGGAATAGGCAGGTGACCACCAATATCCACCTGGATCACTTGGATTACAAGACTTGAAGACCAAGGAAATAATGCAAGTGTCCTAAGTCTGTCATTTCAAACTTCTTTTTGAGGCTAGACTTCACATGGTTGATATGGTTTGGATCACTACCAGTAAGGATAAGATCATCAACATAAAGAACAAGGATGGTGATGGAATTACCCACTTTCTTGGTGTAGACAGTGTTGTCAGAATGACACCTAGAAAAACCATTATCTAAGAGAAATCTATCCATTTTGGCATACCAAGCCCGAGGAGCTTGTTTGAGACCATAGAGAGACTTCCTAAGGCGACAAACAAGGCTAGAGTCGTTTTGGATAAAGCCAAGGGGTTGTTCCATGTAGATTTCTTCATGTAAATCTCCATGTAAGAAGGTGGATTTAACATCCATCTGATGGACTTCCCATTTAAAGGAGGCAGCAAGGGAAAGAACAAGGCGGATAGAATTCATTTTGGCAACAAGGGAGAAGGTTTCAGTATAGTCAATGCCTTCAACTTGTGAAAATCCTTTAGTGACAAGACGAGCTTTATGTCTATCCACTTTTCCATCTGGTCCAAACTTGGTTTTGTAAACCCATCTGCATCTGACAAGTTTTCTTCCTTTTGGAAGAGGAACAAGATCCCAAGTATCATTCGCCAATAAGGAACGATATTCTTCATTCATAGCTTCATCCCAATCTGGATGACTGGAGGCTTCTTAAAGGTTTCTAGATCAGGATTTTTTGGAACTTGAGCCAATAAGAAAGAGGCTCTTTCGAACTGAGAACGTGTATATCGTGATAGGCGGGTCACCTACAGAAGACACCTTACATCTCGATAGGCGGACCATCTTGAAATAGTGGAAGTAAAAGGAAAAATTTAAAAGAGGTGGAGGAGGATTTTCATCCTCATTGTCATCATATGAACTAGAGGAATGCTATTTAAAATAGAGAGAGAGAGAGAGAGGTGGCACATATCTTTGAATCAGGCTCATGAGTGGAGTGCTTTTTAGTTGAACTAGGTTCGCAGGCTGATATATTTTCATCAAATTTTACATCTCTCCTAATGATGATATTTTTGGATTTTGGTTGAAGAAGTCTATATCCTTTGACATCTTCAGAATATCCAACAAAAATGCATTTTTCACTCTTAGGTTCTAAGGCTTTATATTTCGTATCTGGAATATGTGCCCAAGCATCACTTCCAAAAACATGAAAGTGACTTACATATGGTTTTATTGAGCTCCAAGATTCTTTTGGAGTTATATTCTTTAAAACCTTAGTAAGAGTGCAATTTAATATGTAATTTTCACAGTTAATGGGTTCTACCCAAAAATTGAGACCAAGTCCTTTAGATTGAAGCATACAATTAGCCATTTCCTTTAAGGTGTGATTCTTCCTTTCTGCTACACCATTGTTTTGAGGAGTATATGGAATAGTACATTGCAAAAGTTGATAAATTTTTTGTTAGCATATTCTCCTCCATTTTCTGATCTTAACTTAAGAATTTGACGTCCAATTTGTTTCTTAACAAAGGCCTTAAAGGTCAAGAACATGTTAAAAAATTCACTCTTGAGTTTTAATAAGTATACCCAAGTGTGTCTGGAAAAATCATCAATGAAGGTTAAGAAGTACTTGCAACCAGAGAAAGAAACAATAGGAGGTGGACCACATAAATCACTGTGCACAAGCTGCAAAGGTGCTAAAGCATGCCAAGAGGCATGTTTGTCAAAACTATCCCGATGATCTTTTTTGAGTACACATCTAGAGAAAGCACCATCTTGAAAAGATACCATAGGAAGACCCATTACCATATTTTCCTTACATAGAGTTTGAATAGAGTGATAGTTTAAGTGACCAAATCGCTCATGCCAAAGTTTTCTCACTTCATCATTATGAGGAATAAAAATGGAGGGAAGACATGATGATCCAAATTTGTCAAAATTATACAACCTTGCGGAATCATTAGCAATGCTAGTAGCTAAAATATGTTTAGGATCTTTGAGGTCCTTGATTACAACATCATGAGGTGAGAATTCTACTATTTTCCCTTCCCCTAAATGAGTTATCTGATAAAAAGAGAGAAGGTTGCATGAAAAGGTAGGAACACATAGTACATAATTAAACTGACCATTATCGAGATGAATGGTTCCAGATCCTACAACACTAAGAGATCTATTATCACCAACATAAATATGTTTGGTGTTACAATCATTTAAAGAAGAAAACATGGCTTTATTTTTGGCCATGTGATAATAAGCTCCAGAATCAATGAGCCACTCATGAGAATGAGAAGATAAAGATACATTTAATGCATAGCCAGATCTTGATGCTTGACAACCACAAGTGGAAAGTGCCATTCCTGAAGATGAAGGTGAAGAGTGCTCCAAATTGATGTTGAGCTTCTTCATCGCTACTTCTAAGGCTTCCATATTCTTAAAACATTTGGATTCTATATGGCCATCATGATTACAAAAGTTGCAATGTCTATCGGTCTTCTTCCCTTTGTTTTTATTTGTCTTATCATTTTGGCGAGTTTCTTTTTCAATTTACAACTGAAATTTCTTAGGACCATTGTTTGGTTTCGGACCATATTTTTTAGGATACTACTTCTTGCGATACTTTTGATATGATTGTTGTTGGGCTACTAAGGCTTTCTTAGAAGCATTTCCAGGAGTGATAAGACCAAGGTGTAAGAGTTTTTCTTGCTCTCTTATCAAAGAATCACAAAAAGAATCAAAAGAGGGATTCTTGTAGGTGGTTCCTAAAGAAATGATGGCTTCTCCAGTGGAATGGAAGGTGGAAACAAATACAGAGTATGCAGGGCCAAGCTTAGCAAGAATGCAATAGATGAGGCTACTATCTTCCTTTTTTACCATACAACCTTCTAAAATAAGTCTAAGGTTCTTAAATTTGGACAAAAAGTATTCAATAGAGGAGAAATTATTGGGGTCCAAAGTAAGCAACTCATTTTGAAGTTGATGGGCCCTGATTTGATTTTGAATGCCAAAGATAGTATTTATCTTGTCCAAGGCTTCATGAGGGGTATCAATGTCAAGGATATGAAATCAAAGATCTTGAGCAATGGACATTCCTATCAACCCTCATGCTTGATCTTGTTTATTTTCCCATTTAATGACTTTATGATCATTATAAGGTTTAGTTTCTACTCTTGTGGCTATTCTATAAATCCCTTTACTTCTAAGTATATCTACCATGTGAGGTAATCATTGGAAATAATTGATGCTGTTAAGAATAATCGAGCGTGTGCTTTCCATTTTTTTTTTAAACCTAAATCTGCAAAAAGCTGAAACTAACTACTCCAATGGAAATATATCGAAAAATTATTCCATTTAAAAAAAAACGCCTCGAAAAACAACTTCCATATGAAGAAGTTATGCCTTTTTGAAAAAACAAGTTGAAGATGCCGAATAGTTACGCCAACAAGATGAAGTGTGACTTTAAAAAAAAAAACTTCGCCCCTTTTGACAAAATTTTTTTACAAAAGAAGCTTGAGAAGGATACTTAAACCCAAGACCTATATTCTCATAAACTAACTCATCACCAAGTGAGATAATTGCGTTCCTTTTCCCGCACAAAAAAACACAAAAAATGAGCAAAAAGAAAAAAAAAAACAAAATGCAAGACTTACAGCAGAATGTTAGATTTTGGTTAGCCTTACTGGCAACTATCAATTTTTTCATTATTTCTGATTTCACGAGATCGCACAAAGACACGGGGAAAGAGCATATGTAGCAAAAAAAATCCCTTTCCCTGTTTCTGTTTGCCAAGATCGCACACAGCGCAGAGAAAATAACATACACAGAGAAAAGGGTATAGATCCAGAAAATAAATAAAACCTAAAAACTGAAAATAAACAGAGGGAACCAAAATAAGCATAACTATTAGCAAATATAACTGCAAAACATATGCTTTATACCTCCAGATCTAAACTGCCATAACTTGGACAGTCGGAAACCTTTTCGCATGAAACGAAAGGTGTTCCTCACTGTAACAGATGCTTCAGACACAACAAAGACATTATCCAAGCCCATAAATGTTCAAAAATAGTATATATACAAAACGGAATTCCATTCAGTCAAACCATCTTTGAATTTTGATCAACAACGAATGCGGCCCTTAAAATAGCTCTGACACCATGTAGGAATTTATAGGGTAAGTTTCGTAGATCAAGAACTAAAGGTCACCGCTCTCAAACAGATCACAAATCAGTATACCAGTATAATCACGTGGTTAAAATCCTCAAAGAGGGAAATAGTCCAGAACCTGAGCCAATGCGGCCACTTCAGGAAATTTATTAATATAAAAAGAAAAGTTACATTTATTTCTCTCATAAATGGTTACTAGACAAATGACCTTCCATGCTCTTTAAATAGAGATCATAGACCAATCAATTGTTAAGCCATAGATCAAGTGTCATTAATACCGAGGAGAGATATAACCATCAGATCACTATAAATCATGATCATCGGATTATAAGTTACAAATGTACATGGTAAAGAAACACACTTTACCTAACTCTACACTAGACTAAGTTATTCTTAACTATTTTCTATGTGTCAGAATATCCTAAAAATATTCATGAGTATGGAACATAAAGAAGTATCTCATGAGTTTTATCCCTTCACTCATGGAGCTTATCCATTGATCTATTGATCTCAAATCCCTTCATGAGAGGAATCCATCCCCCTCTTCATGGAACTGAAACTACCTCCATTTCCCTATAAATTGAGCTCATGTTTCAGTCTCAAGGGTAGCTTGTAAATGGTAGACATACATATTAATTGCTGAAGAATTTCTTAAGAGAGCATACTCTCTATACTAGCCACTTTTGATATGAGAATGATCACACACCCATGTCCATAACTTTATGCTAGTTTAGAGAGAAGAAGGCTTGTTAATCTGGGAGAGGACGATTGTTCAGAACCCCAGAAGAACCTATATAACATCAAGGTGAAAGGTTGTAAGGTTAATTATTATTATACAAGTTAATACAAATGAATTCCATTTTCTCATTGAATTTTTCATGTATTTATTTGAGTATTTAAATTCTTGGATTCCTTTATCACTAAGATAGGTTAGTGTTTTCTCAATTATTATATCTTGCAGGTGCTTTTAATATTTTATCTATCTTTGATCACAGGTTTCACACGTTGAAGTGACCTCTTTTGGAGTGACTGGATAGAATATTTCGGCAAGCATTGGACTTCAGGTAGAGGCATGTCCTTGTAGTTTGTTATTAATAATTCTGAATCGCAAATGATCTAGAGAAAATGGTTTGCATTTCTGAATCACAAATGATATAGATAAAATGGCTTGCATTTGGTTGTTTGTTTCTAGATATCCTTAGGATACTAGGGAGATCGTTCTTGTCCACAAGAAGGATTTATTCGCATAAAAAAATGGTGACTCCACTGGGGAATAGAACTTAGTTTCTCTTTTTAATTTTCAGTTTGATTTTTCGATTCTGATTAATCTAAAATTGGTTTCGGTAGATAACTTACCAGAATCCTTGAAAATTAAATATAAATTTTTATTTTTTTTCTGGTTTTTTCCTAGTGTCCACATTTTTTTTTAAAAACAGTATGGTAGCCTCCGCAGTTTTTAGTCCAGAATAGTGTGGTACCACACTGTTCTCTATTGAAACCTGCAGAATTGTGGAAATTTTTTGAAAAATTAAGAATTCTCTTTTCAGGAGAAATAGTACGAGATTCTTTGTTTTTTCCTCAACTTGTCTTGATTGTCAAAGTCTTATGCGTGAATTTCTTTCAGAAATTCTTGTGTCTGAGTGGTTTTTCATCTGATTTGCATTTTACAAGTAAGTGTTTACCCTACTTTCTTGCTGCTCTATATTAGAAGCCATCATATATCTTAGCTTACTGGTATGCTGTTGTTTTCTTGCCGAGCCATTGAAATTGTTGCAACCATTGATTTTATAAAAATTAAGTTTCATTTCCATTTGCAAATTTAGAAGAGTTTTAAGCTTACTAAGACCTGAATTTCACTTTAAACCATTGTTGAATGTTTTTATTTTTGCCGAGATAAGCAGAAATTATTCTTGTTTCAATCACAAACTAAGAAAAACATCCTTAAAAATTTTTAGATAGAGTTCAAACATTAGTGTTTTCTTTTGGTTTTGAATTTTATGTTCTTAGGAGTTTTTGATAAGGTTTTCTTTTTGGAAAGAGTTTGTTAAAAGATTTGTAGTTTCTAATCTGACTGATGAAGGATTTTATTTTGATGAGTAATTGATCATCATATGAAATTGAGTTTTCAAAGAAAGTCTTATTTTCAAATATTTTTTTTTATAATCGAAAGAATTGGTACTTTGAAAGTTATCTAAATCTCTCAAATATTTCCTTTAAATAGATTTCATTGAAAAGAAAAGAGTTGCACTCTCATATAGATGCATTTAACGTATTTTTGAGTCGGGTCATAAAACATCATTGAAGTTTCACTTTCATACCTTCTGTCTTAAAAAGCAGCCAAATTAAAAACAACGCACTAATTAAAATCAATCTAGATATTTTTACATTTTCTAGGGCTCTTTTCCACCAACATAGCTTAGGCTAGTGCCTTGGAATAGGTTGTAATTAACATTCCAAGACAGTTAAAACAAAAAAGTAGCAATATTGCGGTAGGAAAAATCCAATTGTAGCATGTATGCTCTGGGAAGCTCTTCTTAAAAGAGTCAAGCATGAGATCATGTCTGAACCCGTGAGGTAATCGTACCTATCTCATTAAGAAAGATAACAAATGTACATGTATTAAAAATGGTAAACCTCGGATAGACCATTGTCAAGGAGCCTGGCGTCACTTGTCAATAAACCTTGGATTATATCAAGGAGCCTTTGAGGGGATTGAGCTAGTTACTCTGCCCTTGCGTGTATATCGGATCGTATACTATTACCCTAGATATATTTTTTCCCGTTGGTGACCTTAGTGGCTATAAACTTTAGGATTATTTCCCAATGTGACGGTGGAGAGAAGGTCCCATTGTACCTGGAGCAGACGTCGACTAGGCTCACTTGGACTTTCCGGAGGGTTCTCTTTACTTCGAGATGGTTTAAGTGGAGAAACTTGCACTAGAATTTTTCATTAAGCAACTTTTCGGGGTAACTGTGCCAACTGCCATTGCTGCATTAAAATTCTACGATGTTGGATTTCATCACCAACTAGTGTTTTTAGTGTGGAAATATATTGTTTGTGTGTGGATTTCTCTCTTAGATTTTGTAGGCATGTGATCAATTTGGTTGTTTCCTTGGAGACTTTAGGAAATTTTTTTGAAACTTTCTTTGATTTCGTGTGTTAAAAATTTTAATCGTGGCATAATTACCTAGAAAATCACATAGAATGCAGGCGAAACCCCCTAAGTACACACCAAGCCAGTGAGAAAAACTTAAATCTGAGAAAGGAAAAACATCAGGGACTAGATCAACTGAACACGAAGAAAAATAAATAATTATTCATCCTAAATATGAAGTAGATCAACCTCAAACAACAAAGAGTACTCCAAGAAGAGTTTCAATTTCTGAACTAGTGGAACTTGTTTCTACAACTAGTGAATTATCATCTATTGATCTTAAAATTTATAAACCAGAAACTGAACCTACTATATTCGAGATTACTTTTGAGTTCATTAATCCAACCCCTCATCATCCTGATTCACCCAAAGTGAAGTATCGTATCACTAAAAATCTTCCTCCTGGTCTCATTAGTATTGAGAATTTTCTGACACTGAAGAAGAAGTTTCTCTTCCTCAAAATCAGGACTCTTTAGATCTTAGGCCAAGTGAATCGATTTACTATAGCCATTTAAAACAATATCATTGGTATTCTCAATTTGTAGAATTTCTACACAATACTGGTGTAAATTATTCACCACCATGAATTCCTTTTTAGGTGATACCAAGAGGTTATAGACCTATATTAAACATGTCTAGTGAGTCATCCACGTTTTTTGCATCACCAAAATCATATTTTTATGGTGGTCCATCTATTCTGGTAGGATACCAGTCACTTTCTGGTACGTTCTCATGAGAAACTCCTCCTGACAAACTTATACCATCATCTGGTCCAAATGAATCACATGCCAAAAATTTGAGTGCGGAACACATTTATATGATGTCTGGAAACATTCCTAACCCTGACCCTCAAGGTAGTAATTTACCACCTATGGGGCAAAATAAAAGTGGTAATTTACCACCTGGGGGCAATACAGCCCGGGGGCAACCTCAAGGACAACACATACTATTAGTTCCCAAATCCACCTCAGGCTGAAATAACGCAGAAAAAGGACAACACCAAACCACGCTCAACCTCGTAGCTAGCCCTACGAGGACAGGAGAGGGCTCTCTCCGGGTAAATCTCAATGAAAATATTCAAAGGGGCTTGAGATAACTAAAATAAAAACTGATCTTAGGCTAGATAAACAAATAGGAGTGATTGATTTTGATTTTTTGGGTTTTTGTTGGAAAAAAGGAAAGGCAATTTCGGGCTTGGGGATGAGGTCAAATTCTTGCAGAGTTCAAGTTGGGGCGAGGTAGGCAGCGGCTTTGATGTATAAGATAAAATGAATGGATTGAAAAGACTGTTGAGGAGCTGAAGAGGGCAAGAGAGTGCAAGGATCCTCTTCAAACTGACGAAAACATATAAAACTAAACAAAAGTCTAAGGCAGAGCACCAACAAATCAATGAATTCTACCTCAATTACTCATTTGTTTAATTCAGAAGCATAGAGAAGGGAAATGGCATACATATAACATTAATGAAACTTACAATAACATGAGAAGAACATCATAAAAACTCAGAAGCCACAAGGATCCCAACAAGTGCTGCAAAACTCTGGTCTTTCCTTTGCCAAAAATCTGAAATGAATGTACAATGAGGTGCCAAACTTTTCCCAAGTATCCAACCCTGAAAATGTCTCAGAAAATAAAATATATAGAATATCCTAACCCCTTCCCATGCCTCTAGGGGTCGAGCTCATCCTTCTAGGAGTTGTTTTAACCAATTCTAAACATGGAGCTAAAATCTAGGTAGCTAAACAACTTGCCTCTATATGCTAGGAAACTGATCCATTCACTCAATTTTAACTTTTTAGTGAATGAATCCTCTAGAACAAGTAAAAACATGCCAAAATTACATCATGGTTACCAAATTACATCATGGTAGATCAATCATCACATGAAAAAGTAAAACTAGTCAAAACTGGGCGAATTTCTGAGCTGAAGAGTGAAAATGAGGCAAAATTTCTCTATGCGCCGCGCTCAAAAACTCAATGCGTCGCGCCACTTTGGAGGTGATTTTGAGGCACTTCCCGAAGTCCAAATTCAGCTCATGATAGCTCGTTGGAAATCCCTGGATGTCTGCTATCCAACCCAAGTGGAATTTTTCAATTTGGATGTCATTTTCCCCTCCAAAACTACAATCGCCCAAAACTGGTTCCTGCTGGTGCAAAAAGTGGCAGAAAGGCCATTTTCAAGGTGTTTTTGGCCCTTTAGGCAGCCCAGAATTTGATGAAATGCTTCGGCCATTCCTGAACATACATAATATATCATGAAAAACCAAAAAATGCAATTTTTTCTTTCAGAAGATGTCCCAAACGTAAGCGCGCGTCGGGTGGCGCGACGCGTCGGGCAGAAAAACCTGTTTTGCAACCAAAATTTTCAAAAATGACAAAATCTTCTCCAAATTTGCTGAAATTTGGAGTGAAGGTCTCCCATCATGCCTCATGTTCAACCAAGGAAGCTTCAGCCAATATTCGGAGTGGATCAGGCCTTTTCCAACGTTTTAGTTCTTTTCTCAACCTTGCCTTCAAGATCTTCATTTTTTCTTTGCAAACGTGTGTGCGGGCCCAATAGTGGTTTTTCATATGTCTAAGCATGTATTTATCCCTAGTGGACTTTTCCAAGAGCTTCTCCAGATGAATGTTGATGTGCGTAAGGCAAGTCTCTCGCTCAAATGGTGTCATGTCACCTGGTCTCTTCCGGGCCAACTCACGGTCTTCACGGATTTTCCGCAACTCTATGAGTGTCTGTTGATCCTCCAGTTGTTTATTACACTGCTCCAAGTAATCTATCACCCACTGAGATCTCTGCAACTTCACGATCAAAGTATCAATCTCAGCCTTTTGTTCCTGGATGATTTCTTTCAGCTTTGAGCTAGGAGAGCTCGCATCAACATCGATCAAAATAAAATCAGTATCTTGGCCTCGCGAGGGGCCCTCATCATGTATAGGCTTCTTGCCTCTGTCCTGTACCTATGCTGATGTAGAAGGCGAGACCCCTTCCACGCCATGTGGAGATAGTACTCGCGCTGCTGATGAAGATAACGAGACCCCTTCCACCCCTGGTGGAGATAGTACTCATCGTGCTGCTGCAAATAAGGCTCTGTGGCCTCTCTGATATGTCACACACACTGGAGCACTGATAGGCTCAGTCTCAGGAACCTCAAACTGATGTGAAGGCTCTGCCTCATCATGAACAATCTCGGGAGGAGGCTGGGGGGCTGCAAAGAAGTCACGAGAAATGAACTCATCCCATGTGATGCCCTGCAAACCAAGCTGATGTACCACAATGATTTTGATGAGCACATAATGATAAATGCTGTTATGTTGCTGCTCCGGAGTCTTCTTCTGCACAAGGGTAGTCATCCGCTCTATATTCCGACACATGAAGTATGGAATGTTCATCATTCGCACTCTCGTGAAGTGCATCAAAAGTCTGATATGATATGCATAAATGCGCGAGAATCTACCCTCGCAGCTGAAGTATCTAATGATGAGCTTCATTAATGGCGCATAGGACTCCTTTAGAAATCGGAATGGAAATACCCTGCTCAACTGCCTCAAATACCCAGGTCTGATGTAAGGCTCATAATATGCTCTATCCAGCTGCTGTCTCTTATTCCACTCCTCACCAATGTTCGGTATCCCGGTCGCATCAGAAATGGTCCCTTGTGTCAAAGTCAAGTTCACTCCAGCAAGATTTACATGGCCATCACGCAAATGTAGGAAAAATAAGCGAACCAACTCTGGATGGTGTTGAATCTGAGATATCATCTCGCAATACCGAAAACATGAATGTTGCTGAAAGCATGTCATTGCAAGCGGGCAGGCCTGCAATTGAGCCAAAGAAGTGGGCTCCTCCCGGACGTGCCTGCCACTCTTATGAGACCTCCTCGGTACATTTAGCTCTGCGGTCGAATCACTGTCCTGCTCATATCCCTGCTCATATGATGAATTTGTCTCTGACATGATGCTGAAATGTGTTTGTCAACTGTATGTTTGATTAGCTTGAAAATGAGCAATTGGTGTATTTGTTTCAATGCCAAATGTGTCACATATATAATAAGGTGCTATGAAGAGGTATCACAGTGAGAAAAGGACTGTCAAATGAGATATAAGTGTGAGGACAGTCACTGTTTGGGGAATTTAGGGATTTGGGGATTTATAAGTAATGGGAATGGGTGATAGTGATGGGGGGTATCTTAGGAACAAAAGTTAATGAAATGGCAACATATAAATGAAATCAAAGACATAAAGGCAGCCCTTGAATATCATGGAAATTAGGAATTTATCAATGGAGGGAAGTGAATGATAGGGTTTGAGGCTTACCACATGGGAACAAAAGGAAATGAGGGATATGGGACAGTGGTCTGAGAGTGTAACAATAGTAGCAGTGACAATAATGATAAAAATGACAAGAGCTCACATGACAATGGAATGATAATTTAAGCACCAAAATTCAATTTTTTAACCACCTCTTTGCAAACCCTTGTAAGCAGATTGTAATGTGGGTATAGGGTTTATCCTTGCACCATTTAAACACTTGAATTTCACCTTCAAACAAGAACCAACAGGAATTAAACTCAAATATCAAGCGCGCACACTTACTTGGTAACAAAAGAATTGAATCAAACTGAGTTTTTGCTGAAGCAAGACGAGTTTTGGCCTTTGGGGTTACCTGCGCTGCGCGCAAGCCCAATGTGCCGAGGCCTTTGGGTGCGCCGCACCAGAATAAAATAACACGGATAATTTCGGCTCTATGCGCCGCGTTGTGTGGGTGCGTCGCGCGCAAGCCCAATGCACCGCGCTGCCTTAACACACACAGTCAGCCTTCCTCAAACGCAGTTTTTCTCTTCCACTTCCAACTTCGACTTCTCCCTTAGATTTTCTGAATGAAACTTGTTGCAAATGAATAAATAACCTTGAAAAATATCTTGAAAAGAGATGGCTTTGATTTTTACTTCTTCAAAACCCATTTTGTAATGTTTTTTTTTTTTTTTTTAACTTTGGCACTTTGTCATTTAATAAAACTCCTGTCTTTTGTTTTTTACTGACTTTCTGAGTTTGGATCATGAAATTGGTTGATTTTTGCAGGGCTGGTGGCATTGATCCTTGGCAAAGGAGGACCAGAGTCTGCAAGTGAAGAACTTCATGGTGGAAAGATACATATTATTACAAAAACAAATTTGACAATTTCTTATTCAAAACAGAGTTTTGAACAAGAAATGTTCTCAAACATTTTTGATAATAAAAATTTTGAACTGAGAACTTATTGGAAACCTCCTCATGGCCTGCGGGCATTGTTTGACATTTCAGAAGACCGAACCCTAGACTCGAAAACTAAATGACTCTTTTTGACAAAAATGGCATCTATTACTGCAAATGACATGAACTGAACTTTGATGATTTGGAGAAATTTTGACCAACCCAGCAGGGACAAACATGAGGGAAATAAGAAAAAGCAAACCCTTCCATCAGTCAGTGGCATGCTCCTAATGAAATGCAGATTAATGAGCAGAATGAGACACCTAAACAATGAAATGCAATAAGAGGAATGATCTCTGACGGAGGGATGTAAAGACCGACTCTAACACATACCTCAAGGTTAGTACATACCTTAGGGTCAATATCAACCTTAAGGAAATTACCCAACTCAGGGTGAGCAACCTCTTCAAGGACAATACCCTACACCAGGGAAACCGTCTTTCCAACGACAACAGCCTCCTTTAGGGCCAAAATTCTACCCAGAACAACAATTGTTTCAAGAAGGTGGGAATTATCAAGCTAATTATCAAGAATATGTTTGAAATGATCAACCTGGTTATGGTCCTTATTTTGCAAGACAACCTTCAATGGGACCTTCATATCCTGGAGTAAATACGGTGTGGGATCCATCTCAAGTTCAAAAAAAATTTCAACCTAATGTGCAAGTACCCTATTATCAACCCGCTCAGCCAATTGGTTATAGTGAAATCCAACCACCTATCCAACCTATCCAACCTGTTCAACCTACAATTCAGGTACTTGCATCTACTACAGTTCAGCAGCCTATTCTGAGTACACCTAGAACTCCAACTCAAACTACTGCACCAATTTCTGTTCAAGATACCACACCTATTCCTAGATTTTTTGTAGCCCCTATTTTTATAGCCCCTCAAGTATCACAAGAAATCCATGTATTTTCTACACCACAACTTGGAACTGTAATCTAGACTACTATTCAGCTGCCTACGAGACCACCTGGTACAAGTACAGTTCTAACAAACCAACCTCAATTTGTTTATCAACCATATAAAGGGAAGTATCAATATGGGCCAACAGCACAAAATCCAGTATAATAGCATCAACCGTAACCTGGTTACACATATCAGATACCAGCTCAACCCCAATATGGTCCGGATAATCCTGGTTACCTAGGAGGTATTCCAATCCCAAATGCACATGCTATTCCAGGATATCCTGGATATCCTCCTCCTAGTACTGGTATAGTTCCGCAAGGTTATCAGTTTTCTCAAGACCCTAACCATCAGTTTCCATTCATAGCAACTTTGGATTTACTTGATTTGTCATGCCTAACAAATGATCCCATCTATTATCTTTTGTATTGGCCACCAATTCCAAATAAGTTGCCCAGTGATATCCCTAAATTTTGAATGAAAATCAGGAGAGGACCCCTCTAACCATGTCATGACTTACCACCTCTGGTGCACATCCAACTCTTTGATTGATGATTCTATTCTATTACGACTATTTCAGAGAACACTAATATGTTTAGCTACAAAATGGTACATTCAATTACCACATGGCTTATTTAACAATTTGAATGCTTTAGCAACTGTTTTGTTAACACATTTTTAGTTGTCAGTCAGATATGAAAATGCCATAGAATTATTTACTTCATTAAAACAATCTACGTCTACGTACATATGTGATCACATACATGAATGAGGACGTAGAAGAAGTTTAGTGAAATTTTTTATTTCAGATCAGATCTTGGCAGAATGGTTCATCAAATCATTACTTCCAAATATCACTGAAGATGTGGCTGAGGGAGGAGTTGTTACTGAAGAACAGGTCATTGCTCAAGCTTAGTATTTACACCTCATATATACACAGTCTGGTACTTTGTACGAAAAATTTCCTTATTTACCATGTCCTGGTCAAATAACTGCAACTCCTTCAAGGTCTCATGCTACAAATGGTGTAATTGGTTTAGTTAAAACAAATAAAAGTAAGAAGAAGTCCTCAAAAACTACTTCTCCTGTAATAACTTTACCTGATTCACCGAAAGAATATTCTTCCCTTGAAACTTCTGCCAACATTCACGTTGTAGATTCATCTATAGATAAATTTAAAAATAGAAATAAGAAGAAAGGTAAGAATAAAAGCTAACATACTTCATCTCCCAAGGAGAAAACCGAAAAAACTGAACCATCTGACAATAAATGGAAACCTCATTATCCTTTTCTTATCTATGATGAGGAGCACTTTACTAAAGAGTGCCCACATCGATCTGAGGTATCTAAATTCGTCAATGGTTCTCCCACACCACTGTCTTGAAGGATCATTTTCCTACTCAAGATAGAAAAATGATAGGATCTTCTTCACACTCATCAGCAGATATTTTAATGATTTCTGAGGTTATGGTTGCAACGCGGTTGCAAGACTATGGAAGTAAAAATCCTGTTACTGGAAAAGAAGTATAAAATTCTAATTCAACATTAGCTACATCTCCTTTAGTTTCTGATCCATTTCATATCGAGAAACCTAATCCTGATCTAGTAATTAAACCGCTTGCTAAAGGTGTACTTCAGAAATCAACTCTCAATCCACATGCGAGAGCTGCTTAGAACTATAACATTGTTGAAGACTTGGTGATTTCCCCTTCAACAATGTTGGCCTTAGAAGTGATGTAATCATGTCCAACACAAAGGAAATTACATTTATCATCTACTGGAGCTATTAATCCTCAGGATTCTAACCTTATGGTCTTCTATTTAGAAAATTTTACACCGAGACTCCCCCATCAGATGGCTTTTCAAATTCCAGTATTAGTAAAAAATAGAAGAATTTTTTTTACTGTAAATGATGAGGGGGCATCCATGTGAATTATGTCATGAAATTGTTGGAGAAGTCTTGGTTCTCCAATAATCAACCAATCTCCGACAATCCTTAAATCTTTTGATGGAAGAGGATTCCATGAGTATGGAATTTTACATGATCTACCTATAGAGGTCGAAGGTAAAACTATTAATCTAGATGTGGAAGTAGTTGATGCTCCTCTGGACTACAAACTTCATTTGGGTCAAATATGGACTTATAATATGATTTTTGTCATGTATTATGTCTTTCAGTTAATCATGCTTCGTCATAAATGAAAGATTTTGAAAATCGATTAGCTGCCATATTATTCATTTGACCCTGTAATATTCCTAAAATTAGCATGCAGCTAATGGGAATATTAAATTTTGTTTCTTGCACTTAGTAGGTGAATAAATGGGTGAAAGAGACCCATACTTGTCTTATGTTGGCATAAAATCACTCTTCATGTGAAAAGGGGACAACTTACTAGCTGGATTTTGCACTTCCCATGTGTGAATAGGAAAAGAATCATGTTGATTCAGTCAAGTTGACCAAGTCAACATCGCAGCATGGAGGAGCAGTCTTGATAGAGCTGCAATGCAGTTTTGAAGGGAAAGTATTCACATGGTGTTGGAAACCCTATTATGTGGGACCCAAGGTGAGGAGGCTCACAAAATTTATAAGGAGGAAGATAGCAGACTTTTGAGGTTAGCTTATGGATTATTGATTCTGGTCTGCTTAGACTATTTGTAGTCTCTTGTTGTTTAGCAGAGTTGTAGTGCTGCTTAGCACAAGGAATTCCTTCTTAGGGATTCCTTATCCTTAATTTAGTGATCTCTTGGAGGAGTTATGTTCTTAATTTCCCACATCCAGACTTGTGGCCAAGCATCCTCCTTCAGCCACAACGTTATCCCTGTAGCAGGGGACGTTGTGTTGCAGGGTGTTGCAGTGGGAGAGTAACAACACCAGCTCCTGAGCTTATCTTTTAGAGGAGGGAGCTCCCCTTGCTTTTCAAGATCTACACAAAAGGTTCCAGGGTGCATTTTACATCTTGGCGTGTGGCCACATCACCTTCCATCCTCTACTGTGCAGTGAGCTTCAGAAACTATGTCTTTTTCTAGAGTGTAGCAGTAGCAGGGTTTGATCCCTTGCTTGTGAGCTTGTCTCTTGGAGAAAGGGCCAACCCTTCTCCCAAAAAGATCTGTACTTCATTATTCTTCTGTTATTTTTATATTTTAGTCACATATATACAGTGCTATAGTACAACTATGTTTTTCAGATCCAGATCTGCATATTTTCTCTTTGTATATTTGTCTCTCATGAAACCCTTGCCAGGTTGACCTTATTTTTGTATAAAGAGGGAGGGATCTCCATTTTCTCAGCCATTGGATGCTTGTAGACACCATATATGATATTTCATATTATTTTCTGCATAAAACCTTGATAAAATAATGATGTTCTTGCTTCAGTCCTTTCTGCATGAGTTAGGCTAGGGGGTTTGGGCTTGTTTGAGACATATTGACTTAGGGAGATATGTTTATGTTGGATAGAGTGATTTTTTTCACCTCTAATTATTCATGTGACTTGTATATGGTGTATTGTAAGGGATCCAAGTCCCATTCCTCACATGTATAGCGTTATTTTCTCAAGACAGTTGTTTTATGCCCTATTTTGCCACCATATAGGCCATATGCTTGTTGAGGTTCTTTCATATGCTGGTGAGATGTTATTTTACATCTAATGAGATAATCTACATTGCCATTCTCATGATTTTCTGAAGCTCCAACTTTAGAATATCTTAAGATATTCTATTTGTTGTAGAAAATCCCTGTTTTGGGATATTACAGTGGTATCAAAGCTACCATCTTGGCTTAGCCTGTGGATTTTAGATCCAATCAGAAGATAAGAAGAATAGGAGAAAAAAATGATGGACATGATGAGATTACCATCATCAATTTTCATATCTAAGAGAAAAGAAGCAAGATGCAATGAAACTCCTATAGGGTTTCAAGAAGGTGAAAGCTGCTGTGAGACCTCTAGAATGTTTCAGGAGGAAGAAGAAGATCCATGCACTTCCTGTTCTCATAGAGGAAGTGGAGAGCAAGAAGAAAACTTGAAACATGAGATCCTGAGTGGGTATTTGGTAGAATACAAGTGCCAACCTAGGGATTTTAGAGAGACCCTACATTTTCCTCATTTTATTCAACTAAGAGAAGAAAGAAGGCCATGCAGCAAGAGGATGATAAGAGGCAACAGATTTCTGTTGTCTACATTTGATGGATCACTCAAGTGTGCAACAGAGACTTGGGTGATGAAACAAGAAGCATTTTTACATCTACATTTCCTACTACACTCAGAAGTGGAAAAAGAGGCTATGGAGATCTTAGTGTTGCACTTGGAGGGTGAGGCAAGCTCTTGGTGATTCAACCATGAAAGCCATGCAAGAGTACATACTTTTGCTGATTTCACTCATCAAATAATCAAAATTTTTGGTAGTAGAAGGTCAGAGGAGGAGGAGTTTCCTTCTCCACTTGACGAGACTTGTACCAGTGCTGTCACAATCATGGTGGGGCAACCAACTATAGCAGTAGTTGGATCAGACAACATAATGGAGGAAGGAACCCTTGCAACCTCACAAGATGTTCCTGGGACTCACCAAGGTATGCATGGATTTCCGTTTGCTATTCTTTCAAGAAATCATATGGAAAACCTTGGAAATTTATACTGACATGGTCAAGGATCAAAACACATTGCTATGGTGGAGTAGCAAGCTTTCACTACACTGTGTGACCTTAGAGGGATGAATATTCATTCCATTGCACCCCTATTGAGTTGCATGTAGCATGAGGACTTAGGGTGTAATATTATGGAAGGCACAATGGATGTTGTGCCACTTTCTGTTGGTGTTTTTCTTTCAGCACACTTGGATTCTTTTGGATTCAAGAGGTGGATTGATGAGAGGTATTCTCTAGGGGATCTCCAAGGGGTTACATCTCAACTTCCCATGAGATGTAAAGAGGAATATATTCTTTGGGAGAGTGGTAGCCTTCCTTTGGAAGATACCAGTGGAGAGAATGATTGGGGGCATCCACACTTGGATGATGGTAGGTGGATGGAGAGAAAGAGGCTTGTGAGCCACTTGCAGATCTATGATATAGGGTAGTAAGAAGCAAAGCTGCATTGGCTACTCTTGAGAGAGTTTCGCCATCTTGGGTCATACTCTTTGTCGAGAAGTAGGGAGGCATGGCATGGCACCCATATGTTAGAGTAGCAGAAGACTTGTTTGTATGGGGCATCATACAAGTTAACCATCATTATCTTACTCCATGGCTTGTATGAGGGAGACATGAGGAAGCAGCAAGAGTTTTTGTTTCTATGGTTGCACTTGGGAAGGTATGGGCAGCAATCTTCCCATACTTATCATGAGATTTCCAAAGATAAGGAGGGAACATTCATGGTGCAAGGAGGCTACCCTTCAGCATCAAAATATCATGAGAGACTTCCATGTAGGGAGGAGATCTTCTCTCTTAGCAGCATGATGGTGGATGGATTTGGCATATGGAATGTCAAAGGGAGGAGTCATGGAGCCTTATTACTAAGGCCTACAAAGTTGTCACATAAGAGGATGTTCTTATTGATGGAGTATTCCAAGGAGAGGATATATACCTTCTTCTTGCAGATTTTTATGAGGAGATTCTCATGGGAGGACTCATCCATGGGCCTCACTTTCAGCCTAGTCCTTATGTATGGTAAGAAATGCGTTTTTGTAATTATTTATTACTCCATAGAGTGTTTGTATCTTCTCACCATATATGAACAATGCATTGCTCCAAAAGTGAGCAAGAGTATTTTTGGGTTCCATGGTCACTTTAGGGCCAATGTTTGTAATGATAGTAGCCCATATATACATCTCTTTGGGCAATTACATTGTTATTTTGATTATGTATAGCTGATATTCATTGTTTCTTACTTTCCCATGGTGGAGGAGCAATCATACATAGCTTGTAACTCATTGAGAAACCACTTGCCACATGATATTCTCAAGCAGCATTTGGGGAGATTGTGCAACATCCACTTGGAAAACCATTTGTACCATCCACACTTGCACACAACATTCAACATTTTTTTGGTTTGGATGCCATATGGTGGTGATGTGCCATTCATCTTGTATGGGATGGTTTGGGTTGGCATGGTTCATGACTATGGAGGAAGGGTCCTTGGAGACTCAATCTTCTTCTTGTCATTGGAGGGAAATTATGTTGCAGCCCGAGATCAACATGATCTCTACACTTATCATAAGTGGAGAGGAGGACAACATGGGATAGGCATTCTTGCCTATCATGCTCATTTATTTATCCCACCTACACTTTAGGAGCTAGAGCTGGAGGATATTCTTCATGAGTTTCCATGTTGGAGGGTGACACATTTCACATGGATGATAGCTTGGGGGTGGACCTTTCACTTGGGAATGAGAGTTTCCCATGCACTTCAAACTCCATGCCTTGAGAGGATCTCTAGATAGCACATAGTTGTCTCTGTGAGTATGTTACCTTTGCATGATGATAGCCATTTAGGATGTGTACCAAATGTTGATTTGTTTTCTTGGGAGAGGCACTATGGATTTTCATCGTTGAGACAACATCTTACTCTTTGGGGGAGTTCATCATATGAGGATACTACAGGAGGAGGGAAGGAGACTTTCTAGTTCTATCCTTGTAGTTTCTTGAGGACAAGAAACATTTGAGAGGGGAGGATTGTAATATTCCTAAAATTAGCATGCAACTAATGGGAATATTAAATTTTGTTTCTTGCACTTAGTAGGTGAATAAATGGGTGAAAGAGACCCATACTTGTCTTATGTTGGAATAAAATCCCTCTTGGTGTGAAAATGGGATAACTCAGTGGCTGGGTTTTGCACTTCCCATGTGTGAACAAGAAAAGAATCATGTTGATTCATTCAAGTTGAGCAAGTCAATAATGCAGCATGGAGGAGAAGTCTTGATAGAGCTACAACGCAGTTTTGGAGGGAAAGTATTCACATGGTGTTGGAAACCCTAATAGGTCGGACCCAAGGTGAGGAGGCTCACAAACTTTATAAGGAGGAAGATAGTAGAATTTTGAGGTTAGCTTATGGATTATTGATTCTGGTTTGCTTAGACTATTTACAGTCTCTTTCTATTTAGTAGAGTTGCAGTGATGCTCAGCACAAGGCATTCCTACTTAGGGATTCCTTCTACTTCATTGAGTGATCTCTTGGAGGAGTTCTATACTTCATTTCCCACATCCAGGCTTGTGGCCAAGAATCCTCCTTCAGCCACACTATTATTCCTGTAGCAGGGGACATTGTGTTACAGGGTGTTGTAGTGGGAGACTCACAACATGAGCTCCTGAGCTTATCTTTTAGAGGAGGGAGCTCCCCTTGCTTTGAAAGATCTACACAGGAGGTTCCGGGGCACATTTTACATCTTGGCATGTGGCCACATCACATTCCATCCTCCACAGCGTATTTAACTTCAGAAAATACGTCATTTTCTAGAGTGCAGCAGTAGCAGGGTGTGATCCCTTGCTTGTGAGCTTGTCTCTTGGAGAAAGGGCCAAGCCTTCTCCCGGAAAGCTCTGCACTTCATTCTTCTTCTGTTAATGGTATATTTCAGTCACATATATATAGTGATATAGTATAACTATGTTTTTCAGATCTAGATCTGCAGATCTGCTCTTTGTACATTTGCCTCTCATGAAACCCTTGCTGGGTTGATCTTATTTTTGTATAAAGAGGGATGGATCTCCATTTTCTCAGCCAATGGATGCTAGTAGACTCTAGATCTGATATGTAATATTATTTTATGCATAAAATCTTGATAAAATAATGTTTTTATTGCTTCATTCCTTTCTGCACGAGTTAGGCTATGGGGTTTGGGCTTATTTGAGACATATTGACCTAGGGAGATCTGTTTATGTTGGCTAGAGTGATTTTTTTCACCTATAATTATGCATGTGAGTTGTATATGATGTATTATAAGGGATCCAAGTCCCATTACTCATATTTATAGCGTTATCTTTTGAAGACAACTGTTTTATTCCCTATATTGCTCCATTTCCCCACTTGAGAAGGAGGATATAGGCCATATGCTTGCTGAGGTTCTTTCATCTGCTGGTGAGATGTTATATTAAATATAATGAACTGATATACATTTCCATGCTCATTATTTTATGAAGCTCCAACTTTAGAATATATTAATATATTCTATTTGTTGTAGAAAATCCCTGTTTTGGGATATTACAGACCCAACCTCTACATATAGTATTCAACATGTTGGAAAATCAAATATTCCTTATGAATATGTTGGAGTAGGTTTAGTAAAGGACTATGTTTTAATGGGAACTTTTTCTATGCCTCCACCCAACGTACCATGTACCATTGCTAATATCAATATGATTTCATCAAGTAGTATTCCATTCGATGATCCTTGGCTAGTGCCTTCAGAGTCAGAAATGGATTCTTTCAATGGCAAGATGCCTTTGAGTCCTTTTGAGATAGCATATACAGTGGTACAGTTATTTTCTAACACACCTTCAACTAATCCTGATCTAATGATTGTGGTCACCGAAGAGTCTTCTTCACTATCAAGCTTAGCCTTGATATCTATTTCCGATCCTTTCCAATAAGTGTTTTATACTAATGAAAGTATTCAATAATTTTTGTCTATGGATGAATTACCCTAGGATCATCTACACCATAGATCTTCATTTTCAACTGGACTTAATAGATTTGAAAATAATTTTTCATCTATTTTTACAATTGATTATGTCAAGGAACCACATAATCCAATCATGATTACAAATTCGGATTCTGAGATTAATTTGGGAAACATTTCTACAATTGTTCCTATTGACATATCAGTTAAACCAGGATTTGTTGAAAACATTCATATAGGAGCTTCTTGTATGATTGACGAAATTAATACATATAAAGCCCTATTTCAAGAATTCTGCAACTTATTTGCCCGGTCCTACGAAGAAATGCCAAGAATTGATCCAAAAATTTTCGTTCATGAAATAAAGACATACTCGAATGCAAATCCTATTAGACAATGTTTACGTCTGAAACATCCTCGAAAAGTTGCTGCTATTAAAGCTGAAGTTGATAAAATATTAAGAGCAGGATTTATTTATCCAATCCCATTAACAATTTGGGTACCTAATATGGTTCTCGTTAACAAAAACCCAGTGACTATAAGAGTATGTGTCGATTACAGGGATATTAATAAAGCCTGTCCAAAGGAAAATTATCCTACCCCCTATATCGACCAAATCATTGATGATTGTGCCAGAAATGAGATGTTTTCATTTATGGATGGATTTTCCAAATATAATCAAATAAACATACTCCCTACTGATCAACCAGAAATCTGTTGGGAAAATTACCGAGAGGGCCGAGAGGGGGGGGGTGAATCAGTATTTAGTGCAGACAATCAAACTTTTACTTTTTCCTTTCTAAAAACCCATACGCTACTTTACTGAAGGCAACTAGCATATATACGCAGATATCCTTTACATAACTCGCGTCTGTCCAGAGATCTAATTATGTGTTTGAATCTTAACTCAGATCATTGCTTTATTCATTCATCAGATATTTCAGAAATAGTAAACAGGTGCAGACAGAACAGAATAATCATCACACATATGCAACACATATGAACACCAGGATTTTTAGGTGGAAACCCAATTCGGGAGAAAACCACCACTGTCGTCGTTTCAGCCTTCAAAATTTATTATTAAGAAAACTTCTTACAATCATGTACTGGTGCAGACTCAAACCAGCACGCAGGCACCCACCTGCAGAAGGCTACAACCTTCTCTCATTTACTAGCCTCTCCTGGAAGGGAGCTACAACCTAACTCGTTTACCAAATTTCTTTCCGGAAGGGAGCGAAAACTCCACCGAAGGCTTCGACCCCCAAGACCACCGTGTACCACGTTTACCACCAAACGTATCAAAATAAAATTTTCCAACACAACCCTTCAATTATCAAATAATCATTCTGCATTCATTAAGTCACCGTAACAAAGGAGACCACCGTAACGTAATATCGTATATAACCAACCTAATGATATAAACACATTCAATCCTTCGCAAACTAGTCAGATTGTAAATTTACGTTGCTGCTTTTTATTTAATCTGCATCCACGTATATGTGCCTGGGGAAGACGAACCTCGCATTACTTCGAAAGGCATTCTCTTGTATCCGACCACATACACGCGCTTTTCTTTCCACATACCCACGTATACACGCGCTTTTCATGAAACGAATCTGCGTATAGATCTATAAAAGATATACTTTGCAGTACAGACCAGATCTATAAACTTACCCATATTTCTTCAATCTCTTCAACAGGATTGCGCCAGGTCTTCTTCACTTCTTTTCAGATCATCCTTGACATTCACCATTTCTAGATCTAGAGATCTTGAGCCTTCATCATGTTCATAGGTGCATCATAGATTCAAATCTATCAATTAGGAACAGGGTTCAACCATACAGATATACTTCAGAGTGAAGTATTCATCAAAGCCCAGACACATGCACACCTTTTGCACAATGATTTTCTTCTCCTTATATAGGGTTACCCTTCATCAATACCATGAGTCAAAACCACATAACTTCCAATGGTATTCCTGGACGGGATCACATAGGTGAACCATCATTCAATACAATGGGTCAATACCATGGTAGTTACCCCTGGTTTTACAAATTTAGAGAGCTTTTTCCCATACGCGACTTGGCACGTTATTTCCCGCGTGCATACGCTACTTCGTCTAGACAAATCCGCGTATGCCTTGAGACATACTCTTTTCATCATGTTCTGGCACATACTGACATTCCTTCCATCATCAGATTTACATCATTTAACAAGTTCATCAAGTCAAGAACAACTTTGTCAAGAAGGTTGCCATCATCTTCATCAAGTGGGTTGCCATCAAGTACAACACTCTGCATCATATTGCCAACAATCTCCCCCTTTGGACTTGATGGCAACCATGATGATGTTTGATCACCATAACAGATAGATACAATAAGCACAACCATTATTCATGATATTCAAACACCATGTCACTCTCCCCCTTTGACATCAAGGGCAAAGGGCGGATCAAAACCAACACAAGGTTTTTCCCTTCATGTAGACATAAGAGCTCTGCAGATCTGATGTGCACTGAAGTTACCATGCTCCCCCTGAGATCATGCTGAATCTTCAAACATATTTTTCAATGAAGTACATGATTCTATGACCTTCCTATCACCAAGACTCATACTTACGTCAAAGATCCAACCAAGTGGATTTACATATTTGAACAAGTCCTTACATGACTGAATGTTACAATTTACATCATGGGTCTCAACATGACATTTTCATTAAATTCCAAGTATGAATTTTCACAACCAAAACCAAAAAGACCTCAAGAAAGAGATCAAGTTTCAGAACCATCATAATGCCAACAATGCATTATTCTCAGCCAGGCTAATGCTCCCCCTGAACCTGTGCACCCTTTCCATATGACCAAAACTCCTCCTTAGCTTGAGTAACCTGAACACTTTCAACAGCCAATCATCAAGGCATCTTCACCCAATATCAGAGAATGAATAAAAAATATAAGAGATGAAACATCACCAGAGAAGCCATACAACATTAGAGATACCAAACAACACCATAGCTTGTGCTGAAGAATGCTGACCCAGAAACTTTGTCAGCAACCACCCATATGCGGTTTTCTGTGTATGAACTCGCGTATATACGCGATTGTCTTTCAGGAAACCCGCGTATCCAATTTAATCTTCTGAAATTACGCAGATCTAATCTTCTGAGAGGCAGAGACCATTCCCAGCTTCTGTCTGAGATATTCGAATGCTTCCCTGGGCAGATGTTTGGTAAATATATCAGCAACTTGTTCTTTGGAGGGAACATATTCCAACTTCACCTTTCGTTCAAGCACTTGTTCACGTAAGAAGTGATACTTGATGGGAATGTGCTTGGTCTTGGAATGCATAACAGGATTCTTTGAAATACTGATGGCACTTGTATTATCACACATAATGGAGATAGGAGGTGAACATTTGATTTGAATGTCTTGTAAGGTTTGCATCATCCAAAGAAGTTGAGTGCAACATGATGCGGCAGCCACATATTCTGCTTCTGTTGTAGATAAGGCAATGGAGCTTTGCTTCTTGCTGAACCAAGATACCAACCGGGGCCCCATATAGAATGCACCACCACTAGTGCTTTTCCGATCATCAACATTTCCAGCCCAATCTGCATCAGTGTAAGCATGAAGAGTAAGATCGGCATTCTTTGGATACCATAGTCCAAAGTCTTGAGTTCCTTGTAGATATTTGAATATTCTTTTGACAGCCTGAAGGTGAGACTCTTTTGGATTAGCTTGGAATCGTCCAACAATCTGGCCCCCGCCATAATGTTTGGTCCCTGATCCCGAGTGAGATACGAGAAGACTTCCTATTGCTATGGGAGTACTTGCTTGGGTTGTTGGTTTTCGAATATCCCTCTCAGGGCTTTCCGGTGCCTGAGGCAGACAGTAAGATTAGCTATGTTGTTCACAAAGATGGCATGAGCATGTTCATATTAGCTTGAAATAACTTGAAGGAATACAATAGAGAATTACCTCTTTGACAGTCTTGGAGTCCCTTGGAGAGCGCTGCGCAGCGAAGCAAGAGTCCTTCTTCACCGGCTCCAAATCTGAGTCCTGCAATCAGTCAAAGCACCCACGTAATTTCTAACATAACAAGTATCCTATCAATTAAATCAATACACAATAAACATCTAGATTATACACATCTGAGCCATTCATATCATACTATGTAAATGTTCAAACAATAATGACAATATTAAGCATTGAATGGACAAAATGAACACAGTTCTATTGATTTTGAAAGAAGGAGGATTACAACCATCAGTTGTACCAAGCCCTCCTCAGTCTCCCAATCTCTCTTCTCTTTCAAGTGAAGAAGTCCAAGTCAACAAGCTCTCTAGGAGCCTCTTTGACTCTTGGCCTTCACAATGTCACACTATTCTCTATTCCACAAGTATACAAGAGCCTTGAGCAATCCTTCGACCTTCAATTAAGAGCCTTCAGCTCCTTCTTATAGGAGAGGGAGAAGGCCATTGTTTCCCTTCTCTTTCCACTAGTTTGGAATGGAAAAAGCTTAGATGTTTCTTTGATCTCCATGCTTTTGCCTCTTTTGGAGTTCAGTCTCCCATGGCAATGACCAATAATGAACTGGTGCTTCTGCAGTTTCCTTTGTGAACTGACTCCTTTGTGAGGGAAAGTCGGAGATTCAAATCATTCTCCGCGCTCTTTTCCCAATTCAAACTTAAAACACGGGTAACGCTTCCCTCTAGTGTAAACAGAGCGTTGCCCTAGCCACTAACGCGGCCAATGTACTGATTGCCTGCGTTATAACGCTCTTGTTCTGTTCTATATATGCGTTACCCTGGCAGAAATAGGTTTAATTTAGGTCTTTGTACTTCTTCCATATTTGTCTTCCCCTCTGAGTTGATGAGGAGGTATTTTGACCTGTAACAGATGCCCCCTAAAGTGTGAGGTCAGAGACGAAGACGATGGCCGAAATACTTTATAATTTGTAGAGATAGAGAGAGATTGAAAGACTGAGGAAAACTTGAAACAACAACATATGTCAGAAAATATAGTATTTTCCTAGAGTCGAGCATGTCCCATGCTCAGTAGCTTAAACAACATGATTTCTCTAGAATAGAGATATGAAGAATCTATCCACCAATAGGCACAATGTGGAAGTGTCTGTCATAACAGGATCAGGCTGAAGAAGTTGTCTCCATAAACAATATCGCAGCTTGGGGAAGGGAACACAAATTTAATGGTGTAGCCTTTTGCCCCAAGGTCTTGACCGCTGATTCACTTAAACTGCATAATTCTCAACATGTGAATGAGGGAGTTGTCGTCGAACATGTGAGAAATCGTCTGATTACCAGTTAATAATGAAAATTGTTAACAGACGCGAAGGTGGCCACCGATAATGATGATGGTCCCTAAGATGCCCAGTACAATCTAGCGAGTGTGAATAAAGGGAGTTGAAGTCGAACACTCGTAGAATCATTCGACCAAGAGCCATTGATGAAGACCCTTGATCAAACACAAGACTACTTGCCACTGATGTCTGCAAGTATCTGGGTACTGATGGGTTTCTGGATCAACTTCCTAGATAAGGTGTTGAAGTCGATAGGAAGTGATCTGTTGAAAGGTAGGCACTGAGGCGTCCTACATCAGTCAACACGAAACGGAAACCAACTAATTTTGTTTATGATTTGAGATAAGGAAGAGTAAATGGGAACGTCAGACGACAAATAATTTCTGGCATAATGAACGGTTTGGTTGATAACAGGAGCAGTAGATAACGAGATCTGCTTGAACAATAGAAGGCACTCTAGCAGGGTACTAGGCAGCTGAAGCGTGTTTGAACACCAAAGAGTGTGTTAGGATTTTACCGGTGCAGGGACACTAGGAAATGAAGGCTAATACTCATAGATGGCGGAGTTATTCTTCTGAAAAGTTTTTAGGAAATAAAGAAAGTTTTACGGGAGGTACTTGTGTTCAAAAGAATTTTTTACGCAAGTAGGCCTTTTTGAGAAATTTAACGAAGGTAGCTAAACCATTTGTCCAAATTTTTCAAAAATGCAGTTAAGTTTAATAAGAGTCAGACAGTATTTCAGGTAAATTTTTCTGTGTTTAGAGGAAGTCTGAAAAATTCAGGAAAGACAACTCTATTCTATACTTATAGTTAGATTTAATGAGTCCGGATGAAGAAAACTCGGAGATGAATTTTCATGTTAGAAGGAGGTAGAAAAAAATGCATAAGTAAAAAACTGACATCGCAAGTACCTTTGTCATGTCTTGATAACCGGGCATGGCAAAGGGATAATAGTAAGCCCGAAACAGTTCATTTTCCGTAAGTTAGTCCATCGAATCCGGAAAAGTGAGAAATCTATGTTCAATGGACGTCTACCTCATTTTGTTATGAGTATGAGGAGACGAAGTAAACTCAATATTCTTTGTGAAATTTTAACGAGTCCAACAAAGAAAAACTCGGTACCTCCGTGAAATTTTAACGAGTCACATGGAGAAAACTCGATTACTTTTTCTGTTTAACGAGCTTTGAAAAAGAGGAAAAGAATGGCTCCTTGTTCTCTGTCTTGATAGTTTAACGAGCCTGACAAAGGCGACTCAGGATTTTTTCGGTTTTATGAGCGAGAAAAATATTCCTAAAAAGAATGCTCAATACTTCTCCATAGTTTTTACGAGTCTAAAGAAGAAAACTCTAGGTTTTTCAGATTAACGAGCAAGAAAAGACCAAAAAAAAGAACGCTCGATGCCAACTTCGTATAAGTTTAACGAGTCCGAAGAAGAGAACTCGAGGTTTTTCGGATTAACGAGCAAGAAAAATACCGTAAAAAGAATGCTCGATAAAACATGAGTATGTTTGCTCATAAATCTTGATCCCTAATTAGAACATCAGTACCAAATCTCGAGAGTTGTGACATGTGTACAGCAAGAAATCACGACTTTGCCGACTGACTTAAGAGAGTCATGCCCCAGAATTTGCTATAAGAAGGTCAGAAGACTTTCATTTTCACTGTTTTGAGTGCTGTGAAGAAGCTCTGGAGTGGAAAAGGGGTGAAAATTTCAGCTGATGATTACGGTCAATCCGGGCAACAGTTTTCTATTCCGCGAGATCCAGGTAAGAGCTAGAACCTCCTGCTATCTTTTAATTGTCGTTTTGCTAGTTTTTGATGGTTCAAAATTAGGAAATTTTGAGGCCCTAGAAAAATATTTGCGCCTAACGTGGGTCAGGAGTGCAATAGCCGCGTTAAACGCACAACCCGTGAAGGGGTTCCACGTTAGAACGCTCTGTTTTGTACTAGAGCCCGCGTTAGGCGCACCGTGCTTTCTAACAATTCAATTTTTCCATTTTGAAGTGGTCCAGGCAAGTTTTAATCGGTTGAAAATGTTGCATTTGCAGGTGTTCAGCTGTTAATCATGAGTATCTGGCGAGAGAGAGAACATGAGCGGGAAGAACGAGAGATGGTGACGGATGCGAAAAGCTTAATGGCTCTCCGGAGGTGCGGATTGCTCAAGTATGCCCGTTTAGAACTGATGAGGGGTCAAGAGGACCTCCTGAGGTGGCTGATCCAGCAGTGGGACGAACGGCATCATGTCTTTCGGATTGGTGGCAATGAGCTCGCCATCGAAAAGGATGATGTGTACTTTTTGACCGGTTTGTCATGTCGTGGGGCGAGGCCCAATTTGACGGGGTCCAGAGCTGACCCTCGTTCCACTACTGATTTGATCCATGCGCACTGCATACGTGGCACCTAGGCTGTGAGTAACCGGATACCTATTGCACAGGTGACTTTGAGACCCTTGAGGTCTATTCTATGGATGATTGTTCGCTTGGTAGGTGCCAAGAGTCAGCATGTGGCGACCAAGGCCCAGATGCTCTTAGCCTTGGATTGTATGCAGCCTCAGGTTTTCGACTGGTGTGACGGTGTAGTCCGTCGGGTCCGAGCAGAGCTTACTGCATGCAAGACCCGTACTCAAAGAGAGTTTGGGTATGGTACACTGATTGTTTCTTTCATACTGGAGCGGATACCACTGATGAGGCCCAGGATCCCTATAGCGCCATTGGGTCCACGCGAGCCGAGGCAGGCTCGGTGGGCCACTTTGCTTCCACGGACTGGAGAGGGTCCCGTCCGTCACTGTTTCGATGAGGGATTTTTTGATTGGTTGGACTCTCAGATCATCATGATTGAGGATTATCCCTATGCAGGGATGAACTTCACAGGCGATCCCGAGTTAGTCTTGCCCCCTGGCACCCAGTGGGGGCCCGATGGTAAGAAAAAATGATCAGTGTTTTTTCAAAGAATTTTTTGTGTTTTTAGCTTTTGAATGTTTATGTAAAATTTTTTTTGTTTAAAAAAGGGGTGAAAATTTAGTTTTGACATGAAGCTTTTGCTTGCTTGACACAGATGTGGCACCTGTTCGTCCAGTTGGGGCCCCTCGCTATGCACGGCGATGATTGCAGCTACCCGGGGCTGGCGCACTAGTAGAGGATGCAGAAGCTGGCAACGACGATGATACCCAAATTTTACATGAACTCTCCAGGAACCTGGAGGGTCTGAGTATGGGTATACCACCGCTTCCTATGCGGGAGGTTCCAGTTCGTCTGCAGCGACATACTGTGGGTGTGCCAGAGAGATACTTAGTCCCTTTGAGGAGGATAGCTAGAGCAGTTGTATGCTATCATGAGCATCAAGCTTAGCTGGTGGAGTAGATGTATTAGTGTCAGAGCATGGCTTAGTGTAGCCAAATTTTGTAAAACACCCCAAGTTTTGAGAGATTTTCTTTTCGATGTTTACTATCATGACCTTTATAAATGCGATAAATGCCAATCTAACACATAATTTTCCAAAGAATCGGCTAATGCATTAAATTCTCTAGGAACGTGTTCGAATGTGATTGTTTGAAATTGACGTTCTAAAAGTCGCACTCGTAAAAAATAACGTAGCAATACAGGGTGGCGGACACGGTAACAATTGTTTAACTGCATAATGATGAGTTGGGAATCTAACCTGACCACTAAATCGGAGATGTCACGAGATGCCGCTTCCATGAGGAGTTGGATCACTGACATGTACTCGGCAACATTATTGGTGGCGTTACCCAAGAAGATTCCCCCGGAACCAAGAAGGTTTGACTCAGGAGTATAGAGAACCCAAGTAGCTGAAGCAATGTGTCTAGTGTGACGACTAGCACCGTCCGCATATCCGACGTATGATAACGAATGTGATGACATCTGTGCGAAAGAAAAAGATTACATGAGAAAAACACCTTAAACCAAAAACAATAATCCAGAAGCATCAAAATAAAATAGGCAAAACTTATATACATAAAATTACAAAGCATATGCCTAGTGCGAAACTAGGAAAAATACTTCTTCAGATAGAGCCCGTTGTGGGGCTCCTCGAGTGGAATTCCATTACAGTCCTGTAGTTCGTAAGCCCCTTTTGAGAGGGCTTTAGTAACGATGTAAGGACCGAGCCATAATGGTTGGAGTGTTCCTGCCCCCAAGAGGTCATGCTTTTGATCATATAGTAGAACGAGATCGCCCTCTTGGAAAGAACGAGGCTTGACAGATTTGTCGTATTGAGCTTTAACTCGGCGCTGGTGAGCTTCGAGTGCTAGTGTAGCATCTCGAAGAGTTTCATCCAAATGATCGAGCGAGAGCAAGCGCTCTTCTGTGGCGGTGGTGCCAGGCAGGAGTTCAATGGCAAGTTTGAGTGATGGGATTTCGCACTCGATTGGAAGTACTGCTTCCAGGCCGAAAGCAAGTTGGAAAGGTGTGATATTTGAAAAGAAATACGGAATATTTTCCATGATACCTGTCTTGACCGAGATATCAATGAGCAGTGTCTTGGAAAGATTACCTATGTTCCCTTCTGAATCGATAGTGTGAACGGTCATATAAGAGAAGGGAACTATCTCAGATTGGTCAAAAGACGGGATTTCAGTTTTTATCGCCTCCGAATCAATCGTCGAAGTGCGATGGTGAAACTCTCCCCAAGGTCATTCTTCTAATGACATGATCTCTCGAATAGCTTCGTCTGTAGGCCAGACTTCATTGAGGAGATCCTTAGAGAGAACTGTTATGGGAGAGAGGGTTGTACCTGTGGTCGAAACCATATCAGTGGAGGGTTCAGATGCGGTTTGGATGGCTTGGTAAGCCAACTCAACCGGCGAAAGCGGCATCTGATCTCCATAGGAATCAATATCTAAAGGTGCCGGGATGATCCATGGGTCGATAGAGCCATCCGAAGAGGTGGATATCATTGCAACTGTGTTTGGGATCTGCGGCGACGGTAGAGGAAAACAACCCAGTAGGGAAGATGCCTTCAGAAGACCGGTACTGATACTGACGTAAGAGTCAGGGACACCTCCTATTAGGGGTACAGAGCTACTTGGTAAAGTGGAATAATCAGGGGTGCAGAAGGATAGCTGGTTGACCGTGACTATTTTCCCATCCAATGGAAATAGGATGAGTCGGAAGACCAAAGACACGATGGCGGTCATAGCATAAGACCAACTGTGACCGAGCAATAGATTATAGTCGAGATGACGCTCTACGACTTCAACATCCACGTTTACCGTTTTCCCACTCAGAGTGATGGGAAAGCTAGCAAGGTATCCTTTTGGTAGGAAAGTGTGGCCATCGAAAGCTTTGAGGGAATTCGATGGCGGGGTTAGAGTAGGAGAACCTAAATGGAGCCAGCAATCTTGTGACATAACGCAGGTCGAAGCACCTTCGTCTATGACAGTACGATTGATTGGTCTCCCTTTCGACACAACCTGCACCTGGAATGCGAGTTGATGTGAGAGGCGAGGTTTAGCCTTTTCCATATCAAAGATTGCTAGCATGGAATCTTGGGGATCTATTCCACCAATGGCCGAAAGCAAGGCTTTCCTTTGTGTTGGACAGGTTTGTAATACTTCAAGAGCAGACATAGCTGACGGTGCCTGCGCCAAATATTCTACAATATTGTAGTTTTGGGCTGCACGTGCAGAGGTATTATGAGTCATGCATCGAAGTGTCCCTTTGGGGGGACGAATTACAGGTTCAACAGTAGGCCTTTCGATATGTAAATCGTTGGGCGGCGGCGGATTGGAACTAGTTCCAGATTCCTGAGCATCTATGGTAGGATTTCCATAAAGCTTGGCGCGAGTTTGAAGGTCAACACTCTCGATGCCATAAATGGCAGATGGTCCTTCGCCGGAAGGATACGAACCACCGTTGCCCCGTTGATGGGGTTGTGGCGGATTTTCAACCATGTGTTGATGTTGCTGCGGTTGATTGGGGAAAGGATTGTGAAGAACGGCAGGTGTTCGCCCAGAATCCTTGTTAGCAATAAAATCGGTGCATTCCTACAGCCGAGGACATTTGTATGTCAAGTGATCCTCCGCACAGATTTTGCAAGGAAATTTCATGGGTTTATCCTTTCCTTTGTCATTTCTGGCAGCATTTTTCTGATTAGGGTTATTCTGATTATCCGACTGCTCTTCCGAAGAAGACGTTTTCTTCTTGTTCTTCTTATTTTTCCCGCTAGGTTTTTGTGAGATTTGCACCGAATTTATCTCAGCGGGAGGAAGAGGAGTCGTTTGATGGGGGGCGGTGGCAGCCGAGGTGGCTGGGAGGTTTTCCCCCGAGACTGATTGGTGGCTACACCAGAGATCGCGCCAACGAGACCATCGGCATGAGCTCCGGTTTTCTGAGTAGCCGGAGGGTTTGGGTTACCAGGGGCATGGGGGAGAAGATTGTAAAGCGTGCCAGATTGTGAATAGATTAAATCCAGGTGTTGGGCATGACGAATACATTGATCTTTTGTCACCGCACCAGAAAGGCCAATGTCTTTAGAGATGTGGGGTAAAAGAGACTTGCAAAACCAATTGGCCAAGAGATGGTCCGGTATTGGCGCTTTGACGAGCCTCCTCCTACGTCTCCATTCATGAATATGGTCAGAGATGTGGGTGGCGGTGTCTTGTCGCAGCGATGTTAACAATTCTGTTCTGGTTTCCACTCTAATTGGAAGTTGGAAGTTCTTTAAGAACTCCGTCGCTAAAGCGCCAAACGTATTGATGGCAGCGCGTGGCAATTCAATGTACCACTTAGCGGCATTGCCTGTAAGGGTGCAGGGAAACAGTCGAAGTCGGACACTATCATCTACCATGGAATTGGATATGGACCATAAATGGAAGGTAGTGATGTGTGCGGCCGGGTCGTCCCCATGTTTCTCGTCGAACTTCGGGATATCAGAAGGAATCTTATGCGGTATTGGAGGCCAAAGCGGGTTGTGGTTGATGGGGTCGTTCGTCAGCTTATGGATGTCGGGTATGTCCAAAGCTGCCAAGAAAGGCAATTGTGGATTTTCCCCCGAGTCTAACCAAGGCAGTATGGGCTGATTACTTGGACCATAGGGTCCTCCCATCCACGTGTTACCAGAAGGGTAAGTGGGACTTTGATAAAAACCTTCCATAGGTGGAGGAGTAGGAACATACGGTTGCTGTCCATAGGGCATAGTGTATTGAGGGGAAAATGGTTGGTTGCCCCCAGCATAAAAGTGCCCTCCCACTCCAGATGGAGGTTGGGGTTGGTTAGTCCAAATGGATGCAATAGAGTTTCCCGGAGGCATACTAGTACTTGCATAATTTGGCAACGGCATAGATCCTACACCTATGTTTGAACCACTTAAGGGGATAGTATTTACAATGGGTTGTCCCATTTGTCCTAAGGATTGCATAGGAAGAGAAATATTCCCTGCTACCTGTGTACTGATAACACTGCCCCCTGGTATAGTGGCCAGGGGGTTTGAACTCAACAGAGGGTTCCAACCAAAAGGGTTGCTAAAGGGCACCGAAGTAGTCATGCTCGTGGGAGGAGCTACCGTGGTCCCCAACGTGGTTACGGTAGGAGTAGATGCCGAAGGGTTCGGTAAACTACTGACAGTTGTGTTGACCATAGGATTGGGGGTAGGTGTATGTTGACTACTGGGGTTACCCAGTAATGGCATAGAACTGACCACCAGCGGGGAGGATGGTGGCGAACCAGGAATGGTTACCATTGGTATCAACCCTGTGGATGTCGGTGGAGAAATAGATGTTGGTGTTGCCGCAGACATATCTCGGCATGGTGTAATTTGGATTATCACAGGCCCTAACGGATCAGTGAGCGGAGGATTGTAATTAGGTACAACGCCTTCAGTGAAAGGGTCCTCCGGGAGTTCCGGCTGATAAGGGTCTATGTGATAATCAAGATTAGTCAGAGGAGACTGCTCTTCTGTAGAAGGCCCGGGTTCACCAAGGTTCAGTTCTTCCTCTAGGTTGAGAGGAGGTAGACCTTGCTATCGTCGAGACAGACGGCGTGGGTCAGGGGACGCCACGGTGGCCGGTTTGATTTTAACAAATTTTATTAAATTGTGATCTATTATGAAGTCTCAAATGACAGTAACCACACACTTAACAAAAAGAAAAAGGACTTTCTAAAATCAATCAGCAAGCAACCAGAATAGGGTGCCCTGTCTGAGTGCTACCGTTCACTGGTGATGAAATCCAGTATCGCAATAGTATACAGAGAGGGTTGGTTGAAAGTATAGTTACGATCACTCTAGAGCTTCGCCCGAACCTCAGACGATAGGTGTAAGCACTCTCGTGAAGACGAGTACCCTCCTAAAGGCCGAAGATAGAGTGGGTCCATCTGTTTCAGGTACCAGGACAGCCCGTCCCAGTCACCTTGTGTAAGTCCCTAAAAGTATGGCCACTAAGGATACCTCAAATCACAGACATCATCAGGGGGGTCCACGATCAAGGACAGTGTGCTATATGGGCAGAATACCTAGATCCCCGATCTAGTTTCGACATCCCTGAAGGGAACCCCAATATATAACACACCCACAGGATGCAGTCGAAGGTGGGCTACCTTCTAGTGCACCCAAGTGTTGTCTTGCGCTGAGCTCCGGTAAAGGAACGGTCCCAATAATGTGAGTGCAGCAGGATTTCACTCGTTAATGACTCTAGTTTTCAAGTTTTGAGATCTTGGGTAGTTTTCTCACTTTCCTAACCCAAGATCCTAGCTTGAACTACTGTTTGTGTGAGCTCAAAAAAGAGTTATTAGATTGATTTTAGTGTCGCTTTATTTTTAGTGTACTTTGTTATTAGTCTTGCGGAGGGGGAATGGACGTATGAAGTATAGTGAGACTCTAACTCAAGAAACCATGCAAAACATGCTCTAAATATTAAATTCAATGAAGAGTGTTTCTACAGGGAGAGGTTTCTTTTTCAATCATCCATGCACCAACATGTGAATAACACAACTCAATCTTTTGAAGATTCAGACTTCTATCTACCTCTTTTAACAGTCTGTGAACTAAAACTTTCAGAATAAACTTAGCTAGATGCAGAAAAAAAAAAAAAAAAATTCTCTTTTAAAAAGTAAATGTTTTGCACACTAACTAAATAAGAGAAACAAATAACAATGCCAGTTTAGCAGACAAGCACAGGGATTCAGTCGGTGAAAGGTACTGATGGCCAAAAAACTCTACAGCTAAAACACAGTCACAGTAGTGAACAACAAGGTTTTTGGCTGAGTAACGCTCTGTCTGTGAGAAAATACAGCGTTATAACGCACTGTATTTAAGCATAGACCGCGTTATAATGCACTGGATAGCCTGCATAGGTCGCGTTAACCAGGGAAAAGCTCTTCAGACCAGGGAAAAGCTCTTCAGTTGGCCAGACAGGAACAGGATTGAACTCTGCAAGCGTTTGGTATGTCTACTGGGCATCAAAAAATGGTCGGAAGGATCTTTGAACAGAGAAGAAGAGAAGAAAGGAAGGAATAAATAGTCTGGAAACTATGGGGGAAAATCCCCAGCGGAGTCGCCAATTCTTCTATAGGGTAAACTGCTTGGGTTGTTGGTTTTCGAATATCCCTCTCAGGGCTTTCCGGTGCCTGAGGCAGACAGTAAGATTAGCTATGTTGTTCACAAGATGGCATGAGCATGTTCATATTAGCTTGAAATAACTTGAAGGAATACAATAGAGAATTACCTCTTTGACAGTCTTGGAATCCCTTGGAGAGCGCTGCGCAGTGAAGCAAGAGTCCTTCTTCACCGGCTCCAAATCCGAGTCCTGCAATCAGTGAAAGCACCCGCGTAATTTCTAATATAACAAGTATCCTATCAATTAAATCAATATACAATAAACATCTAGATTATACACATCTGAGCCATTCATATCATACTATGTAAATGTTCAAACAATAATGACAATATTAAGCATTGAATGGATAAAATGAACATAGTTCTATTGATTTTGAAAGAAGGAGGATTACAACCATCGGTTGTACCAAGCCCTCCTCAGTCTCCCAATCTCTCTTCTCTTTCAAGTGAAGAAGTCCAAGTCAACAAGCTCTCTAGGAGCCTCTTTGACTCTTGGCCTTCACAATGTCACACTATTCTCTATTCCACAAGTATACAAGAGCCTTGAGCAATCCTTCGACCTTCAATTAAGAGCCTTCAGCTCCTTCTTATAGGAGAGGGAGAAGGCCATTGTTGCCCTTCTCTTTCCACTAGTTTGGAATGGAAAAAGCTTAGATGTTTCTTTGATATCCATGCTTTTGCCTCTTTTGGAGTTCAGTCTCCCATGGCAATGACCAATAATGAACTGGTGCTTCTGCAGTTTCCTTTGTGAACTAACTCCTTTGTGAGGGAAAGTCGGAGATTCAAATCATTCTCCGTGCTCTTTTCCCAATTAAAACTTAAAACACGGGTAACGCTTCCCTCCAGTGTAAACAAAGCGTTTCCCTAGCCACTAACGCGGCCAATGTACTAATTTCCTGCGTTATAACGCTCTTGTTCTGTTCTATATATGTGTTACCTTGGTAGAAATTAGGTTTAATTTAGGTCATTGTACTCCTTCCATATTTGTCTTCCCCTATGAGCTGATGAGGAGGTATTTTGACCTGTAACACTATTATCATAGATCTGTATTCTGGTTGATTCACCGTGGGAGAATCATCATGAGAACTGAGATTACATCCGGTTACCATTGGTGTGCTTACAGGTTTGCACTCTTCCATCCCATACTTCTTCAGAATTTGCTTAAGGTATTTTGCTTGAGATAAGAATATACCTTCTGTAGTTTGATGCACTTGTAAGCCAAGAAAGAATGTTAGTTCCCCAAGTAAATACATTTCAAATTCTTGCTGCATGACAGAAGCAAATTTCTGACTCATAGATTCTTCATTACTTCCAAAAATGATATCATCAACATATACAACCACAATCAATAGTTTATCATTCTCAGTTTTTGTGTATAAGTTTCTATCAGCATACCCCTTTGAAAATCCTTGTTGATGAAGATATTTGTCAAGACGATAATACCATGCCCTTTGAGCTTGTTTGAGACCATATAGAGCCTTTTTAAGTCTACAAACAAGATTTTCATCATTTCCCAAAATGAATCCTTCTGGTTGTTCTATATAAACTTCTTCTTCTAGATCACCATTGAGGAAAGCAGATTTGACATCCACTTGATAAACTTTGATTTGTTGAAAACTTGAAAAAGCAAGAAACATTCTTATGGCTTCAAGTCTAGCTACAGGAGAAAAAGTTTCTTCAAAGTCTATACCTTCTTGTTGAGTATACCCTTTGCAAACTAGTCTAGCTTTGTTTCTTATAACGTCCCCATTCTCATTTAGCTTGTTCTTGAATATCCATTTGGTTCCAATGACATTTTTATCATGTGGTCTTGGTACCAATTCCCAAGTGTGGTTCTTTTCAATTTGATCAAGTTCTTCATTCATGGCCTGAATCCAACATTCATCTTTGCTAGCTTGATTTACATTGTGTGGTTCAATCGTGGATAGAAATGCCAAATAGCTAGGAGATCCCACGAGAGTCCTCCTTGTTTGTACACCTGATTCCTTGTCTCCCAAAATTTGAGATTCAGGATGATTCTTTTGAACATATCTGGATGGAGCCTTTCCAGATAAATCATCTTCAGGTTCTTCATTGGATCCACTGTCTATATCATTTCTATTTGATGTAGAAGGAAAAAAGTCACCATCATCTTCTTCTGTTGTTTGTCTTTCTTCTTTAGGGACTGCATGAGACTCATCAATAACAACATCAATACATTCAACAATCTTTCGAAGCCTTTTATTGTAAAATTTGTATGCCCTGCTTGTAGATGAGTAACCAAGAAGTATTCCTTCATCTGATCTAGGTTCAAACTTGCCAAGCTTTTCATCATTATTTTTGATAAAGCATTTACTTCCAAAAAATCTAAAATGTTTCACAGAGGGAGAATTACCATACCAGAGTTCATATGGAGTTTTGTCACTATTTACCCGAACATGTGCCTTGTTAAGAATATTTTCTGCTGTGTGAGCTGCTTCTCCCCAAAAAATGTCAGGTGTTCCGGAATCATCAAGCATAGCTCTAGCCATTTGTTGAATTGTTCTATTCATTCTTTCTGCTACACCATTTTGTTGTGGAGTGCCTGCTACAGAAAATTGTCTTTTTATGCCATGTTGTTCACAAAATTCAAAGAATTCATTTGATGTATATTCTCCTCCTCGATCAGATCTAAGGCACTTGATTTTTAGATCTAATTCATTTTCAACCATCGCTTTGAAGATCTGAAATTTTTCAAATGCTTCATCTTTGTGTTTGATCAACCCAATCCAACACATTCTAGAGAAATCATCAATGAATAAGATATAGTATTCTTCACCACGTGGTGAATTTTTCCTCATAGGTCCACATATGTTAGTATGAATGAGTTCAAGAGGCTTACTTGACGATCCTTCCTTGGCATTGAATTGCACTCTGGTTTGCTTACCGAATTGACAGGATTTGCATATGATACTTTCAGGTAGAGAAATATTGGGAAGACCACGAACAACATTAAGTCTGCTAGATTTGTTGATTTGAGAGAAGCTTAGATGCCCCAACCTTCTATGCCATAGCCAGTTTTCTGAAGATTTACTCAAGTAACATTGTTCTTTGCAATTCTTCAATACATACAGATTGCTTGGAGTTATTTTTCCTTTTATAATTTTTTTACCTGTATCAAGATCACGCACCACACATTCTTTTGAACTAAAGACAACTTCAGTTCCTTGATCACACATTTGACTTACACTTAACAGGTTATGCCTTAATCCATCTACATACATGACATCATTAGCCTTCACCTTTTCTTTTAGAAACACATACCCTTTTCCTTTAATTACAACAGGAGTATCATTTCCAAAAGTAACTTTCTTTTCCTTTTCTAGAGCAATATATGCACAAAGTTTGTGTTTATCACCTGTCACGTGTCTTGAGCATCCGCTATCAATGTACCATTGATTTTCTTCACCTTCCGCAAATAACGCTATGCCACAATTTTCAACCCGTGGTTCCTTCTTTTTCCATATTTTGGATTTTGAGGGAAGATGCTCTCTTGGCTGAATTTTGCTCCTGCACTCAGAATCTTCATGGCCAAAGTTATTGCAATAAGCACATTCTACTTCATTTAGAAGAGGAGAAAATTTGTTATAGGTATTCTTCTTTGTTTCAACATCAATCCTTTTCTTTCTTGCTTCTCTTGTCATGATGGTTTTATATGCAACACATTGAGCAGCTTTATGACCAAAATTGTGACATGAGAAACATTTTCCATTGAAGAAGAAATTTCTGCGATCATGAAATCTTCTATTTGAATTTACCTGTTGATTGGTGCCTTTTTGAAAGATATTCCTATTAGTGTTCCTTGCATTAGGATGATCATGCTTTACCTGTAAAGATTCTTTATTCCCTGGCTGAGTGGCAGAATTTTGTAAACCAGTTGTAGCTACTTTTAGATAATTTGGTGCTGAAGCTTGAGAGGACTCTCCAGTGTATCCAAGACCTATCTTTATAAGAGGAGAACGTTGAACCTTGATAATCTCATCTAAGGTTTCAGATCCTTTAGCAAATCTAAAATTCAGAGTCTTTACTTTCTCAAATTATTTTCTTACACTTACCACTTCACATTCTAATTTCTCATTGTGTTTCTTTGCTTCTTCAACCTGCTTTTCCAGAGTCTCGATGGTTATTTTTCTTTCTTCTAAGAGAATTTTTCTTTCTTCTAAGCGTCTTTTGAGTTGGTTGTTCTCTTCAAGAAAATCATTGTCCTCTAGAGCATCCAAAAAAGTATCCTTTTCTTCTTTCGATTCAAATGCCATGAGAAGTCTAAGATATTGTTCACATTCTTCCTCACTATCAGATACTCCATCACTGTCATCATGAGTATAGTAACTTCTTCTAGTGCTAGACCGGTTCTTATTTCTAGCTACTTCCTTTCCTTTTGCAGGTGTTTCTTTGTAAGGACACTTAGTAGCATAATGACCAACTCTTCCACAATTAAAACATTTGAAAGGAAGCTTACCTCTAAACCGTCCTGTACCAAGTTGAAGTTTCTTTACAAAATTTTCCTCATCTTCTTCTGAAATATATCCTGATCCTTCTGCTTCTTGTACTTCTTTCCCTTTTGTAGAAGCTCTAAAAACAACTTCTTTGACTTCAGATGGTCCTCCTCTTCTCATTTCATATGCAGTCAGTATGCCATGAAGTTGCACCACAGTAAGATTTTGAAGATCCTGTTTTTCTTCAAGAGCAGATACTTTTGACTCAAATTTTGTTGTTAGCGATCTCAAAATTTTCTCAACCAAAGTAGTTTCGGTTATTGTTTCTCCCAGATTTTTCATACGATTTACAACATCATCAAGACGTAAAAAGAAATTGGAAATACTCTCATCACTATGCATCTTTAAATTTTCATATTCAATTTTGAGAGTTTGGAGTTTTGCACTTTTACCTTTGCATCACCTTCATAACTCAGAATGATTTTTTCCCATATTTATTTTGTTGTATTCAGCTGCATGACTTTGAAAAATTTTGATTCTGTTAGACTTCCTGTTATAGCATTGACCGCTTTTGCATTTGATTCATAATTCTTCCTTTCAGTTGGATCTGTTGGTGTAGCAGCTGGATATTGATATCCTTGTTCAACAATGGCCCATACATCAGCTCCCATAGACTGAAGATAGGATCTCATCCTCATTTTCCAGAAGATTAAATTGCTCTCGTTGAAGAGCGGGGGCTTGATAGACGTTGTTCCCTCATGATTTCTCATCTTGCTTGATCTTCCTTCTAGCGGCTAAGCTTTTTCAGAAGGACCTGCTCTGATACCAATTGTTGGGAAAAATACTGAGAGGGGGGGGGGGTGAATCAGTATTTAGTGCAGACAATCAAATTTTTTATTTTTCCTTTATAAAAACCCATACGCTACTTTACTGACGGAAACTAGCGTATATACGCGGATATCCTTTACAGAACTCGCGTATGTGCAGAGATCTAATTATGTGTTTGAATCTTAACTCAGATCATTGCATTATTCATTCATCAGATATTTCAGAAACAGTAAACAGGTGCAGACAGAACAGAATAATCATCACACATATGCAACACACATGAACACCAGGATTTTTAGGTGGAAACCCAATTCGGGAGAAAACCACCACTGTCGTTGTTTCAGCCTTCAAAATTTATTATTAAGAAAAATTCTTACAATCATGTACTGGTGCAGACTCAAACCAGCACGCAGCCACCCACCTGCAGAAGGCTACAACCTTCTCTCGTTTACCAGCCTCTCATGGAAGGGAGCTACGATCCCCTGAACTCGTTTACCAGCCTTTCCTGGAAGGGAGCTACAACCCCCTGACTGAAGGCTTCGACCCTCAGCACCACTGCAGACCATGTTTCATCAATTTTCAAACTGGATCAAACAACTTCAACACAACCCTTCACTTATCAACAATCATACCTTGCTCATTGCTTCAAACAGAACAGTGAGACCACTATAACCAGAATATCAGATATAACCCAGACTTCAGAATAGATATGCAGAAACACATTCAACCTTCAGCAACCATTAGATCAGAAATCATACGCACTTTTATTTAATCAGACCCGCGTATATACGCGCTTTCCAGAAGACGAACCCGCGTATACTTCAGTACATTTTCCAAAGAAAACCCTAACTGCGCATACGCGCTTTTCTTTCCACAGACCCGCGTATACACGCACTTTTCATGAAACAAACCTGCGTATAGATCTATAAAAGATAAATTTTGCAGTACAGACCAGATCTATAAACTTACCCATATTTCTTCAATCTCTTCAACAGGATTGTGCCAGGTCTTCTTCACTTCTTTTCAGATCATCCTTGACATTCACCATTTCTAGATCTAGAGATCTTGAGCCTTCATCATGTTCATAGGTGCATTATAGATTCAGATCTATCAATTAGGAACAGGGTTCAACCATACAGATATACTTCAGAGAGAAGTATTCATGAAATCCCAGACACCTGCACACCCTTTGCACAATGATTTTCTTCTCCTTATATAGGGTTACCCTTCATCAATACCATGAGTCAAAACCACATAACTTCCAATGGTATTCCTGGACGGGATCACATAGGCGAACCATCATTCAATACAATGGGTCAATACCATGGTAATTACCCCTGGTTTTACAAATTTAGAGCGCTTTTTCCCATACGCGACTTGGCACGTTATTTCCCGCGTGCATACGCTACTTCGTCTAGACAAATCCGCGTATGCCTTGAGACATACTCTTTTCATCATGTTCTGGCACATACTGACATTCCTTCCATCATCAGATTTACATCATTTAACAAGTTCATCAAGTCAAGAACAACTTTTTCAAGAAGGTTGCCATCATCTTCATCAAGTGGGTTGCCATCAAGGACAACACTCTGCATCATATTGCCAACACATTCATTTTTCCTTGGGGAACATTTACTTATTGTAAATTACCTTTCCGATTAAAGAATGTTGGTGCAACTTTTCAAAGGGAAATGTCTTACGCTTTTCATGACATCAAACACATTGTGTAGCCTTATCTGGATGATTTACCTACTCACTCATTGCACAGGGAAGATCATCCTATTCATTTACGAGAAATTTTTATGAGATGTAGGCATTACAGGATTCGTTTGAATCCACACAAGTGTGTTTTTTGTGTGCAATATGGACGATTACTGGGATTCATTTTTTCCAAAGCCAGCATTCGTTTTGATCCCTTGAAGGTTGAGGCCATCATAAATTTACGTCCTCCTTCCACACTTCGCCAACTCCAAAGTTTGAAAGGGAAAGAAAACATTATGCTTAGATTTATCTCGAACTATGTTGAGTTAACAAAAGGTTTTACTAGGTTGTTGAAATAGAATGTTCCTTTTATCTAGGATGAGATTGTTGATCAATCTTTTTATTCTCTAAAAGACACATTAACCAATGCACCATTATTGCATCCACCAAATTACAACCAGGACTACTTTTTATACCTAGGAGACTCTAATTCCACCATTGGAATGGTTTTAGTTCAAGAATATGAATTTCACAATGAGCGTGTGATTTAATATCTAAGTAGGAATTTGAATCCCACCAAAATTAAATATTCACATGTGGAGAAATTGGCCTTGGCAGCAGTTCAAGTTGTGCAAATATTTCGTCATTACATACTGTTACGCAAGACAACTGTAATTTCTAATTGTAGCCCAATGATGTATATTTTGAAAAAACAATTACTTGGGAGAAAATACTATAAATGGATTTTTATCCTACAGGAGTTTCATTTGGAATTCAAAAAGTATAAATAAAAGAAATCATTGGTGTTTGTAGAACTTATGTGTGACTTTCCCTGTAATATTCCAAAATTTCCACAAGTAAATTGGAATATTAGATTTTGCTACTTTCACCTAGAAGAAGAATAAATGGGTGAGGCCCATGAACAATAAAATATGAATAAATTCCACCTTAGTGAGGGAATATATCACCTTAGGAGCTGGTTTTACACCTCCAAGTGTTAACAGGGACATTTTAAATGGAGGCATAGTCAATTTTTACTAAGTCAACAACCATTCTTGAGGAGGAAGAAATACTCAAGTAAGTTAGCTCAATGTGAACAAGGATCAGCCTAAGACACATATGTAAACTATATTGAAGATATTTAGTGTGAAGAGAGGCATTGGATTTGGATTAGTTGACCAAGTCAACGACGCAGCCACAAGAGGAGGGAAGCAAGCTAGGGCAGCACATTTTTGAAAGAGGAAGCTTCATGAAGAAGTCACCTCAACATTGTGTGGGGTTCGGGGTGAGGAGGCTCACCAAAGATAAAAGGAAGACATAGTATCAAAGGAAGATCATTAATTTATTCAGATTTCTTGTTCTAGAGGCCAATTTCATACTTCAGCTGTTTAGCCAGAGTTGTTGCACTGCTTAGTGCAAAGAATTCCTGTGTCGAAATTCCATCCTCTCTTTGGATCATATTTCTTAAGGGATCAAGAGAGAAGGATTTGAGATTCATTTCAGTATTTGGCTTTGGGAAACTATTCCATATTAAGCCACAACACAGTCTCTTTCAGAAAACAGTATCCTTTATGCAGCAGCAATAGTAGTACAGTTGCACCCTTTGATTTAATGCAAATCTTTGAGGAGGAGGTGCTCTTTTCCCTCTGGGAGTTTTGTTAGAGAGCCCATTGGCCCTATTTCTATATTATTTAGTCCCTATATGATTTATTCAGTTAATATTAATACATATTTGCAGCAACTGCATTATTTTCTGTAGTGTTTCTTTTTATTCATGCATTTTGTCGGAAACCTTCCCGGGAGTCTTGTCTCTACTGTTTAAGTGATTAAACTTCCATTTATTTGTTGTGTGGTTAATTTAAACTCTATTTGAAACTTATTTCATTATTTTCTGCATAAACCCTCTGAAAAATACATTGTGCAATCTTCAACAAAGTCTGCATTAGCTAAGTCATGGGGTTTTGGCCTTTTTGAGCTGCATCGAGATTGGGAGATCTGTTTAACTTAGTAAAATACATTTGTTTCAGATTATTTTCTGGGTGGGATTTGCACATAGAATAAGCTAAAGTATCCAACCTTTATTTTTCCTTAATATCATGTTGGCTATTGGGAATAACGTTTTTAGGGCTGAAATGGCTGATTTTCCCCTCTTTTTTTATCATGAACTAAAATCTAAATTGTTGTTGTAGCTCTAATTTATGTATATGTTCTTCTAATACATATTTTAATCTTATTCATAATTTCAAGACCACAATATAGTTTATGTATTGCTGAATCCTTGAATCTGGAACATTACAGTGGTATCAGAGCAAGATCTTTGGCTTAGCCTATGGGCTTCAAGCCAAAGTGTTGTACAGTAAGGAGAGACGTCAAAATTATGGAGAGTATGAGCTTACTCTCATCCATTTTCATATCTAAGAATAAATAATAAGAGAAATGCACTGAAACTCCAAGAGGGTTTCAAGGAGAAGAGAATTGTAGTGAGACCTCTAGAGGGTTTCAAGAAGTAGAAGCAGATGCATGCACTTCCTATTCTTGTAGAGGAAGTGAAAATCAATGAGATCATTTAGAGCATTCAATCCTGAGTGGATATTTGGTAGAATAAAATTGCCAACCTAGGGTTTTCAAAAAGACCCTAGATTTTCCTCAGTTTATTCAGCTAAGAGAAGAGAAAAGACCTTACAGCAAAGGAGAGATCAGAGGAAATAGATTCCTATTGTATAAATTTGATGGTTCAACTACAAAAAGAGCTTGGGAAAGAAAGATTGAGGCATTATTCATACTTCATCAAGTGGAAAAGAGAGAGGCAACAGAAGTTGCAGTGATGCACCTAGAGGGTGAAGCCAATGCTTGGTGGTGCAATCACTTGAACCACACAAGAGTGAATTATATTTTTGAATTCACTCAAGAGCTGATCAGAACCTTTGATGAAGGGAGATCAGAGGAGAGAATACCCACACCACCATGGGAGGAGGCAAGTACCAGCACTGCCATGACCTTGAGAGAGCAACCTTCTACACCAACAATTGGATCAACCAACATATTGAAGAGAGGACCTCTTGTAGCCATAGAATATGTCCCAAGGGCTCACAAAGGTATGCATAAGTTTCCATGTGTTAACATTTCAGAAAATTTTATGGAAAGGGTTGGAGATTTGTTTGCGTATGGCCCAAGATCAAATAATATTGCTAAGATAGAGCAGTAGGATTGCACTACATTGTGAAATCTTGAGAGGGTCAAGGGAGATTTTAACCCTCAACTTCATGCATCATTGATGAGTTACACACAACCCTTGAGGTTGAAGTGTGATAGTTTGGAGGGAGTCATGAACATTAAGATGGAGTATGAGGCAGCAACTTTACCCTGAAGCAGGGTTACAACGTTGTCAAGAAGCTGCAACAAGGAGGCTTTGCCTTCAAGTCACTTGGACCCTTATGGGTTCAACATAATCATTGATGAGAGATATTTTCTTGGAGGTCTCCAAGTAGTTTCATTTCAGCATCTCATGAAATGCAAGGAGAAAAATCTGATATGGGAGCGTGATAGCCTCTTTGGGAGGAATGCCAAGATGGAGAATGCTAGGAGGCATTCATCAATGGATAGGTGGATGTGGATAGAGAGCAAGAAGCTGGAAAGTTACTTGCAACTCTATGATACCGGGCAGCAGGAGGCAAGACTGCGTTGGCTACTCTTGAGAGAGTTTGGCCATCATGTGGCATATCCTTCTTCTAGGGGTATGAGGGAGGAGGATACTTGGCAGAGTACCTGCATCATGAGACAACAAGGAATGTGGATGCATTATGATGGTATGGTCATTTTGTTTTCACTGCATCAATTGTATGGTGGAGGTATGATGAGGCAGCAAAGACATTTGTTGTTTTGGAGGATTGAGAGAGAGCAAGGGAAGAGTTGCTCTCACATTTTGCATGATGTTGCAATGGGAGGAGATGGAAACATTATGAGAGGAGTCTTTGACATTGAACATGTCAAAGGATGGATTTATGAGTTAGAAGCAGCCTATTTGCATAGGCCAACAGCGTTGTCACTTGGGAGCATGAGCTTATTGGTGGAGTGTTCCCATGATCACTTCATATTTGATGCACTTGGTGGGAATAGAAGAGGTGAGATTGATAGAGTGGTGGATGGACTCATTGGTTGTTGTGGTATGCTCTCCTTGACTTGGATGTCCAAGCATAAGAAGGAGGATTCTCATGGAGCATGTGATTCACTCCTCTTCAGATTGATATGCCATACCACTATGGAGGATTCATCTATGGATCTTGTCACCATCTTGCTTCCATCACATGGTAAGAACTTTTTTTTTGCACTTATTGATTGTTCATCACTATATTTTTATACTCTTACCATGTCCTTGTAGTGCATTTCTCTACAGAGGGGCAATCTTTTCTTTGGGCTCGATGGTCCATCTTTGGCCAGCTATTATGATGGATACAACCATCTAATGAATGATCTAGGGCAAGTATATGGTTGCTTCTTATGTGCTCAATTGACATATTTAGCCTTCTACTATTTACTAGTGGGTGTGATGGCTTATACAGCAAGCCATATGTCGAGAGACAACTTTCCATACCATTTTTTGAAGTTGCGGTGGGGAAGACTGCGCTGTGACTACTTGGGAGACTGTTGGTACACTCTAGCACTACCTAGAGCCTTCAACCTTCCTATTATTATGATGTTGATCATGATCCTATGTGATGATGTTATTCTTGCCTATATGAGGAGCATGATTAGAGGAGGAACACAAGGAGTGGGTGTGTTCTTGGGGGAGGAGCATCCCCACACTTTCTGCATTACATGCTCCAAGGGGAGCATGGGAAGAGACATGGCCTCTACAGCAAAATATTTCTCTCTTTATGAGGAGGATGATGAGATGGATGGAGTGCCATATGATGATGGTCTCTTATCCATCATGTATGAGAGAGTTTGGGCCAACTTAATGCACACCGTTGAGAGAGGGACCTTTGGAGGTCTAGCTTCCTTCTTGCCATTTGAGGGCAACATGATGGCAGGGAAAGATCAAAAAATCCTTTACACTTGTCTTAACTGGAGAGGAAAGTAGCATGGGGTATACTACTATGTCTACCATGTCCAAAATTTTAGCCCACCTACTTTTTCAGAGCTTTAGGTGGAGGATGATTTGCATGAGTTACCATTTTTTAGGGTGGATCATATTGTTTGTTTGATAGCTTGGGGAGGAGAGATTCAAAGGGGGATGATGGATCCCAATATATATCAGCCCTCATGCTTCAAGAGGACCTAAAAATAGCCAATTTTTTCTTCCATGGATGTTCCATTGTCACACAGCGTTAGCTATTTGGGATGTTCCCCAATAGATGACTTGCACACTTGGGAGGGGAAACTTGGAGATATATTGATGATACAACACCTTTATCCTTGGAGGATTTCATCTTATGAGGTTGTTTTAGGGGATAAGAGGGTGCTCTTCAGTCCCATCCTTGCAGTTGCTTGAGGACAAGCAACATTTGGGAGGGGAGGACTGTAATATTCCAAAATTTGCACATAAGCAAATTGGAATATTAGATTTTGCTACTTTCACCTAGGAGAAGAATAAATGGGTAAGGAGGCCCATGAAATATAAAATATGAATAAATTACACATTAGTGATGGAATATATCACCTTAGGAGCTGGTTTTACACTTCCAAGTGTGAACAAGGACATTTTAAATGGAGGCATAGTCAAGTTTGACTAAGTCAACAACCATTCTTGAGGAGGAAGAAATACTCAAGTAAGCTAGCTCAATGTGAACAAGGATTAGCCTAAGACACATATGTAAAATACATTGAATATTGGAGGTGGATTAGTTGACCAAGTCAATAGCGCAACCACAAGAAGAGGGAAGCAAGCTAGGGCAACGCAGTTTTGAAAGAGGAAGCTTCATGAAGAAGTCACCTCAACATTGTGTGGGGTCCGGGGTGAGGAGGCTCACCAAAGATTAAATGAAGGTATAGCATCAAAGGGAGATCATTCATGTATTCATATTTCTTGGTCTAGAGACCAATTGCATACTTCAGCGGTTTAGCCAGAGTTGTTGCACTGCTTAGTGCAAAGAATTCCCGTGCAGGAATTCCATCCTCTCTTTGGATCATCTTGCTTAAGGGATCAAGAGAGAAGGATTTGAGCTTCATTTCAGTATTTGGCTTTGGGCCACTCTTCCATATTCAGCCACAACATAGTCTCCTTTAGAAAAATGCATCCTTTATGTAGCAGCAGCAGCAGTACAGCTGCACCCTTTGATTTAATGCAAATCTTTGAGGAGGAGGTGCTCCTTTCCCTCCGAGAGCTTTGTTAGAGAGGCCATTGGCCCTATTTTTGTATTATTCAGCCATTTTATGATTTATTCAGTTAATATTAATACATATTTGCAGCAACTACATTATTTTCTGTAGTGTTTCTTTTTATTCATGCATTTTGTTGGAAACCTTGTCGGGAGTCTTGTCTCTACTGTATAAGTGATTAAACTTCCATTTATTTGCTGTGTGGTTAATGTAAACTATATGTCAAACTTATTTCATTATTTTCTGCATAAACCCTCTAAAAAATACATTGTGCAAGCTTCAACAAAGTCTGCATTAGCTAAGTCATGGGGTTTTGGCCTCTTTGAGCTGCACCGAGACCGAGAGATCTGTTTAACTTAGTAAAACAATTTTTTTTTGGATTATTTTCTAGGTGGGGGTCCCACATAGCATAAGCTAAAATATCCAACCGTTATTTTCCATTACTATTACGTTGTCTATTGGGAATAATGTTTTTAGGGCTGAAATGGATGATTTTCACCACTTTTTTTATCATGAACTGAAATCTAAATTCCTACTATAGCTCTCATTGATGTATATGTGATTCTCATACATATTTTAAGCTTATTCATCATTTCAGGACTGCAATATATTTTATGTATTGCTGAATACACCAATCTGGAGCATTACATTAAGGAGCTCTTGAAGGATTATGTTCTGAAATTCCTCACATCTAGGCTTGAGGCTAAGATTCCTCCATCAAGACATAATTATTTCTGTAGCAGAATAATAATGTGTTGCTGGGTGTTGCAGTGAGTCATAGATGAAACCACTACACCAAAAGCTTGAATTCTTAGTGAGGGCGGCATCCCAGGGTGTTAAGGGTGGGCCTAACCCCACCAGAGCATCTGAGGGCGGGGGGCCTTGCACAACACCCCTCATTACACAAACCTGGACATGTGGCTGCGGGCCCTACCTACACACAGAATATTACAACCCACCACACTCCGCGAGTCTCGACCTTGAGACCTCGACTTTGATAGCATGTAGATCCAACCACTACACCAAAATCTCAAACTCTTAGTGAGGGCGGCATCCCAAGGTGTTAAGGGTGGGCCTAACCCCGACTAGAGCATCCGAGGGTGGGGGCCCTTGCGTAGAACCCCTCATTACATAGACCCAGACACATGGCTGCGGGTCATACCCACACATGGGATATTACATTCCCAATACTAAAAAGGAAACTGTGGTAGAGCATTCCATTCCAGGTGAATCTCTGTTTCTTATCAGTACATTCGATCCATGGTATGGAGATATCATCATTTATCTTCAAGCCCAAACCTTTTGAACTGATATTTCACATTCAAATAGACGAAATATCTATTACCAATCTCCGCAATACAATATTGTTGGGGACACACTTTATCGTTGTGGTGTAGATTCTATTTTTCAACATTGCATAACTCATGTAGAGGCTAAAAAGGTTTTAAATGACTAACACTCTAGAGCATGTGGTGGTCATATGTCTAGGTATGCCACAGCCCAAAATATATTGCGCGCTGGCTATTTTTGGCTGTCATTATTCAAACATTGCATTCTTGCGGTCTGAAAATGCCACAATTTTCAAATATTTGATCAAAATATGCATGCACCACCAACTCCTCTTCACCCCATAATTGTTGTCAATCCTTTTGTGAAATGGGGCATTGATTTCATTACATGTAACCGTCACTCGGCTAGGGGGCATGGGTATATTATTCTTTCTTTAGATTACTTTACCAAATGGGTGGAGGCGATGCCTACATTCGTGGCAGATGGACAAACTGTAGCTATGTTCATATTCAACCATGTGATTTATCGTTTTGGTGTACCCCAAGCTATTATCATTGACCATGCGAGTCATTTGCGAAATACAATGATGACCAAAATTTTTGATCGACTTGGCTTGTGCCATGATAACTCTACTCCATATTACCCATAGACTAATGGCTAGGTTGAAGCCGTTAATAAATTTTTAACCACCATGATCAAATGGATTATCAAAACTCACAAATCGAATCGGCATACCATGCTTTTTTTGGCATTATGGGCATACTGAACCTCAGCAAAAACTGCAACAAGGTTCACTCCTTTTCAACTAGTTTACATTTTAGATGCTGTGTTACCCATTGAATGTGAAATATCGTCACTCTAATTAGCCATAGAGTTACTACCAGCTACCTCTAAAGAGGAAAAATGCGTTAAAGCTCAATATGATGGAAGTGTTACACCTCGTGTTTTTTTATAAGGTGACCTAGTATTAGTATATGATCAAGCTAACGATAAGCTGGGAGCTGGGAAATTGGAACTAATGTGGCATGATCCTTACATTGTCAAGTGAGTGCTTGCCAAAGGGGCCTATGAATTGACTGATTATGATGGGGTCTCTTTAGATAAGCCTAGAAATGGTCTTTATCTTAAGATATATTATATTCTTGTGTGAATATCTCACTTGTATATTAGTTATTTTTTCTAGTTAGTGTGCCTTAGTTTAGATAGGTGTGCCTAGTTTTTGCTACTATCTCTGCTTATCTTGATTACTCTTGATATTGCAGATGTCGACATCCTTTCAAACATACATTGGTTTTTCTTATGGTGCTTGTCTTAGTACATGGAATATTTCTTCCACAGCTTGGGTTATCTATTCACCCACTGATGAGTTAGTTTCTATGCATGGGGTAAGCCTTGGTCAAACAACGAACAATATTGCAGAAGACAGCGCAACGATTGAGTTATTATCTAATTCCATTTCATTTGGTATTCGATGATTGATCATAAGGTTAGATTCATAACTCGTTGTATTACATTTAAAAAGAGTATACACAATTACAAATTCAGTGATATTGAGATTATTTTTGAAGGTTTGTCTCTTGGAAAGAAAATTTGATTACATTGAATATCAATACATTTCAAGAAATTTAAACACATTGGATGATGCACTAGCTAATCATGTTCTAAATAGATAATTGCAACGTTAAAACAGTAAACCAAAACAACATTCGATACATGTTGAACAAGATAGTCAGAGAAAGTAGTAATATCATAGATAGGATTTTTTGTTTTCAAAAAATATTGCGTCGTGTGTGATCATAGGTTTAAAAAACCTTATGATCTAAATATATTGATACAAAAAACAAAATATTTCAATCCACAATGATCATCCACTATCCGTGGTGATGATCATGGTAGTAGAATATCGCACGCACCACCTTGCACAGGAATCTCCTAAACTGGCCTGGAACACCAGTAACATGTCTCTGGAGACAAAGAGGAATGTCATCTGTCGATGTCTCAGGGATATCTATAGTCAACCTCCCTAGGTTGTGTTCCATGTTAGTGAGGATTTCTACTACCTGATCTTGTGGTTGTGCTATGGGCTCTGTTTTCCGCCTTTCAAAGCGGCGGAGTGTAGCTGGCCATCGTGAACCAACATCTTCATTTTAACATTTTTTTATTATTATTGGACGATTTAAAACAAATAAAAATTAGAGTTAAAACACATCAAAATGATTCCCTTACCTGATTCGTCCCATTGTGCCCCTGGAGGTAAAGACATCTCGGGATCACCTCTGAAATCTATACCGGCATATGGGAAATATTAAATTGTGAATATTTGGTTCTACAGCCACATAAAATACGCAAGAGTAAACCAAACCACCGTACTACCATTTCCACCATGGTGGACCATAAATGCAACCCAAGGTACTATATGAGGTTCTCTAAGCTCACCATGATCGACAGGAATAATTTGAGGGGTGAGGAATGGAATCCTCTCCAAAGCAAAAGAAATCAGGATGGCGTCATACCCAAATTTTTTCAACTTTGCATTTTTTTCTCTTGTCAGTTGGCCTTTCATGTTGGCCAATACCCCTTCACACCAGTTAAAAATGGTGCCTCCAAAACATTAAACTGCAGTCTGCATCTGAGACTTGGTGGCCACATGTGGAGCCACACTTCCACACAACCTGGTTACTATGAATGTAATAAATTTAAGATCAAGTGGCAAGATAGTCTTTATATCTATGCGATTATCTTTCGAATCCGCTTCATCACTGCCAAACTCTTGTTTGTAACTAGAAACGGGTAGGCCACCCTGCCTAGCTCCAAACAAAATTTCTCCTCTTTTGGATAATCAAGTGAGAAAATAAATATCTTTGAGCTCAAGTTCAAGCTGATGATCTCCAATGATAAAGCACTGATTTTGAACATCCAATTTGTTCATTATCCATGTCATCAGTTCCAATTGTGCCCTCATACCTTGAATTTCCCAACATTTATACAAACCATAATTTCTAAGAGCATGCATTGTGACTAGATCATTCATAACCACATCATCTATACCTTCATGCTCACATTCTCTCCACTCTAGCATTGTGGAATAGTCTTCAAATGGACGCATTTGAAGATTAGAAAAATTTAGAGTGGGAAATTTTAACCATTTTTGTGAGAAATTATCAATTTTCATTTGGTCACGGCGCCTCCGCAGTTTTCGTGCAGAGATAGTGTGGAAATCTGCGCACTCTCTACATGAAAGCTGTGGTAGCCCGATAATGTTCCTTTAAGAAAATTATTAGGGTCCATAGGTAACGCATGTATGACTCACGGACCTCCAAGAGTAGAATTTTAAACATAATTTCTCCTCAAAAAATGATTTTAAAAGCTAAAAAGAGAATTTAATTGGATAGAAATGAAGAGAATAGTGTTTTGGATTAGCTAGTTCTGTTGAATCTTGATTTGAGAGGTCGGCCCTCTCATTATCAAATCCAGAACTTTTTCTACCAAAAGCTCTCAATTTACAACTCTGAAGACAAAAGGTGAAAATGACTTTGTTAAACTCCTTTTTATAAGATTTTTTGAATGAATAAAATATTTTATTTTATTTATTTTCCACTTTAAAAAGTAAATTTTCAATGTTTTTACTTATTGGAAATAGGTATGCTTAATCTTTCGAGTTTTTGTGTGGAAAACAGATTTTTTCGATGAAAGGAATTATTTTGATGATGAGTACACTTTTATCACCTTTTCGGGCTCTAGAAAAATACAGAAAAGTGAAACCCTGGAGTTCTCTTTTAAGCCCTTTTTAGACTCTATAAACATGAAATACTTGACTATTCAAACTCGTTAAGGGAAATGAACAGTCACCCTTTCAGTATAAGTTTACCCTTTTTCTGTACTAAAATGTACTATTTACGAAAAATGTATACGTTGACTAATCATGGTCAATAGAGTTCCCTCTTGTATTATTTTATCATTTTTTTGGGCTTGAGAGACTAAATTTATGAAAAATTACAACCACAAAGTTTTCTTATGTTTTTCTTCCGACTCCCTAAAATTGAAAATATAATATTCCTAAATTAGCTTGCAGCTAATAGGAATATTAATTTTTCTTTTGAAATCTAGATGCATAAATAATTGAGCAAGGAGGCCCATAATTTTCTCAAGTATGAATAAAAATCCCTCCTAGTGTGAAAAGGGATCATGAAATAACCAGATCAAGCATCCACATGTGTGAAATATGTCGAAATTGTGTGGACAAGGTCAAGTTTGACCAAGTCAACAACATTTATTCTCGAAGAGTGGATCCTAAATAAAGACAGCTCAATGTGAATGGAAATCAAGATAACCAGTTAAAATGAAGATACCTTGAGTGTGGAAGAGGTTGATCACTTGACCAAGTCAACCATGACCATATCTACAACATAGTCTAGATGAATTGAAGCTCTTTGAGGGATAGCGCAGTTATATAAGGAGGTTTTACATGTGAAAGAGGCTAAACTAATGAAGTGGTTTAGGGTTTTACCAAGACTCCAATATTATAAAAGGAGGAGGAGAGAAACATGAAGGGGTTGTTGAAGATTATTATTTTTGAAGGTATTGTCTACTCAGACATCCCTTGTTGGGTCTTCTTGTTCAGGAATCCCACCTCCTTCCTTGAGCAGCTCTTGGAGGACACTTGTGCTATCTTCTCCACATCAGTTTTTCAGGACAAGCTCAACCTTACACCTACAATTTTGATCATGTTGAGGGTTGGGTTGCCCTTGTGAGTTGCAACAGTGGAAGACACTAGATCTTCTCAAATCTAGCCTATACTATTGGCTCTTCTTAGTGAGTGTGTCTTTTAACCTCCTAGAAGAGTGAATTAGCTGATTGTGCTTCAGATCTAGACCATGGCATCAGGAAAAAGCATTCTCAAAGCCTAAAATGCAGTTCCTCTCCCTGGACTGTGTTATTTTCAAAGGAGGAGTTGCAGGGTGTTTTGTTTGCATTTTGGAGGAGAGATCTCCGGTGATAAGAATCTTCCTCTCACTATGGTGATCCATGGATTGACCATCCAATACATGTTTGTTTCATATTTGGTCTGTTGTACCATTGTATTATTGACAAATTTCTAAATCATTCTGCAAATCTGCAACCTTAGATCTCAAATCTACTCTCTGTGCTTCATCGTTTTGCACAAAACCCGAAGGGGAATGTATAGATCAATATTTCTTATACGCAGATCTGTATTAGATCTATATTTTTATGTAAATATCTACTCTAGATATTAATATTAATAAATTTTTGTTTCATCTCCTAAAAATAACGTTGTCATGGTTATACAATCTTTTCTTATGGTTGTAGCACCTCATTTCTAAGGATTTTTCCTGTATAATCTCATTCTTTCTCTTGTACAATGTATGGGACATAATGTAAATATGATTTTCTGGTATAATAATTATTTTTGAACCTCCATATCAGCCTACTACTTTTCTTCAGTGGATCTGTGTTATTTCTGAAGCAGTCCTTTGCATATAGCTGCAACCCCTCTCTTTGGGTGATTTTCAACTAGATTGGTTTGTGGGAGATCTGTTTAACCAACCTAGTCTGCTTTTAATTTGCTCTCCTTTTGGATTTAGATATTAGATGAGATTATATAATGGATATAGGAGCTGGAAACTCATTTCTATGCACATAATTCTCAGAAGTGCATTATTTCAGCAGGCTTGCTAAGCTGTTCCAATTTTGGAATATTACAGTGGTATCAGAGAAAGATCTTTGGCTTAGCATGTGGGCTTCAAGAAAAAGTGCTATAAAGCAAGGAGCAAGGCCAAAATGATGAAGAAGATTATTTTACTCTCATCCCTTTTGATATCCATTAATAACCTCTCCAAGGAGGGTCAACAAGAAGAAGAGAGAAAGAGCAGTGAAATTCCTAGAAAGTTTCGAGAGCAGGAAGATATTACGATCAGATCTACAAGATCTATACATGAGGAAAATTATAAATCCTCATCTCATGGATATGTTCACTTAGCCATATCACCAAAGCTTTAACTTTCTGTTTGTGATTTCTTCATGAAGAGGAAGAAAGGAGGTGTACCCGAGAAGGAGACTCTTGGTGAGTATTTGCGAGAATATGAAGCTCAATCCAAGGAGTTCAAAGATAACTTGAACTTCCAAGGGTTCTGCAAGATCAAGGGGGAAAAAATAAAAAAGGAGAAGCATCATGATATGGGTAGATTCTATCTATCTACTTTTGATGGATCACCTAAATGTCCGGTTAGGGTTTCGGTGGAGGAGCTAAGCAACTTTGTGCAGCAACATCAAGTTTCAGAGAATGAAGCCATCAAAATAGCAGAATTGCATTTTTAAGGTAAAGAATATGCTTGGTGGTTGTTTTAGTCCTATTCCCTAAGGAATGCAAATACATCTACTTATGCAAGGCTTATTGCAAGATTAATAGAAAGGTTTGATGAAGCTCCTTGTGTAACATCTTATTTTGACACTATCAAACCATATCAAACAAATATTTTGCATGAGTTGGAAGGGTGTATGAATCCAACTCCATTTCTAGAGACCATGGAAGGAGGTGTAAGTTTGTTTGATTCATTTCCAAGGGAAATATCTCCTTTGGATGAATGAATCTCTTCTCAAAAGGAAAGCATGAAGATTCCTCCTTCACTAGATGACCAAGATCTAAGGTCTCTTGTTGATGATGAGGCAACTACAGTTATTGAAGAGGAGGAGAGGATGGCGAGAGATAACACAGTTGTGAAAATGGCACCTCAAGCACCTCATGAAGAGAAGGATGGAGCACTTGCTACAAGGAAATAAACTCTTGCACTCTTGCAAGGAGTTCCACAACGTCTCACACATAAGGCTCTTGGTATAACACATGAGAATCATGTACCATCATTGTCAAATGATGATATATTTAAGATAGAAGGAGGAAAAGAGGAGGATGGGCCTCACAATATGAAGAGAATGGACCCTTCTAGGTTGCAAAGCTTGGGAGCACAAAGAAGGCAAGAGGACCTATGCAATAAAGGTAGGGGAAAATCTGTCTACCTACATCCACATTCTACTCTATGCCTTGAAACCTCTTTGCAAGGAGGTATTTTACCAGGATCACCTCTTGATGGGGGGAAATATGAAATGTTCTCTCAACTATGGGTACCATATGCATACTTGGCTAAAGAGGGAGCCTTAGGAGAAGCTATCACAACGCAGAGAATCTCTCATGAATTCAGAGGAGAGATGAGAAATTTCCTAAAAGGGGCATTGCTAACTCCCACTCACCTATCTGAAATAAGAGAGGAGAAATCAGAATTCTATGATGGCATGAGCATGAGGACACATGGAAACTCCATATCTTTGGGGAAGCCCATGATTACTTCATTCACAAAGAATATTTCTGAACATGGCAAGGGGATGCTAACCCTCTTGTATGCATGGGCCAAAATGAGGAAGTATTGGAAGACAAGGACTTTCCAAGGGGAAGTTAATTTCCATATGCTTCAATCTTGTCTTGAAAAAGATCAACTAAAAATGGGGAAGAAAAGGGGAGATTCTAAATCTCCAACATGTGATTTTTACATCAAGAATTTCAGAGGAGGGAGCCATGGTATGACAGAGGTAACATTTCTGACTTCTACAACGCTGTCATTTTTGGGGAGCCTAGATCCTTATTGGGATTCCCAACTCATGATGGAATACTTCAAGGAGTTTTTCACATGTGGAGTTCTTGATGGGGAAGTAATGGATGAGAGGTTCAAGGTGGTTGATGGAGTCATCTATTTCTATAATCTTATTCTTTTGGTTAGTAACTCGAGGCTCAAGGAGAGACTACTAGATGCCACCTATGAGATCCTGCTTTCCAAACCCACTGGTTTCATTAGAGCATATCATACTCTCTTGAGTGGTTTCATATGGGAAGCTTTCAAGGAAGAGGTGCACTCTCATATGAATATGTGCATGGATTACCTGGAATATGAGGAGGAACATAGCTCTTGGGAAGAGCCATCATTCACACCTCCTTACTCATTGAGTGTGAGAGGGGACTCATCCATGAGTTACCTCACTGATGTAAAACAAGTGTATTGAGGAACTTGTCTTTCTGAATATCATAATGTATCTCCTATATGCTTATATTTTTCTACCACTAATTTTCAAAACATTTCTCCAAAGGGGGGCACTATCTATGATGGGTTTCATGTGCCACTCAAGGCCATGAACTATGTTGATGCAGGGTATTCCTTGGAGGATCTTGGAAAGTTATTTTGTCCTTCATGGTGTGATTCTTTTACACCAACTATGATGCACATTCCCCAAGTATTCCAAAGGAATGGGGCAGCAAAAAAGTGTTTGGGGAGGCACTTGTCATATCCTATTCTATGGAAGTTAAGGGTAAAACTGTGTTGGTTGCACATGAGGAGACATCTTCCTTCTCCTTTATCATACATGGAAGCTAGCATGATTATAATCATGATTCCATATGTTGAAAATGTTCTTACTCTTGGGAACATGGTTGGAGGAGAGGCACATTGGTGGGATGTGCCCTTGGGGGAAGGGGTTCCCCACTCTTTTTGAACTGCATGCTTCAATGGGAGCATGAGATATTGTATGACCACTATGATAGATCATTTTCCTATTTGGAGAGTGAGCCATATGTTTGTTGGGAACATGCCTCTCATATGTATTGGGGAGGATTTATTCTGTGGATTTCCAAGCTGGGTGGTGATCCACTTCATTTGGATGATAGCATGGAGATGGTAGTATTTCATGGATCATGAAAATCCCCATGATTGTCATCACTTCTATCTTTAGGAGGCCATGGATCAGCAAGAAGGTTTCCATAACAACCTTCCATTCTTTCATGATGAGAGCCATTGGGTTTACTCACCAAGGGCCAACTTGCATATTGAGGAAGGACCATTGGAAGACAGAGCTATTGCAGAAAATTTAGAGCAATGGTGGAGACTATTAGATGAAGAGGCCACAGGAGAAGAAGGGGAGATTTTGCAGCACCCTTGCAGTTTCTTGAGGACAAGAAAAATTTGGGAGGGGGAGACTATAATATTCCTAAATTAGTTTGTAGCTAATAGGAATATTAATTTTTCTTTTAAAGTCTAGATGCATGAATAATTGAGCAAGGAGGCTCATAATTTTCTCAAGTATGAATAAAAATCCCTCCTAGTGGGAAAAGGGATCATGAATTAACGAAATCAAGCATCTACATGTGTGAACCATGTCTAAACTGTGTGGACAAGGTCAAGTTTGACCAAGTCAACAACATTTCTTCTCAAAGAGTGGATCCTAAATAAAGACAGTTCAATGTCAATGGAAATCAAGCTAACCCGTTAAAATGAAGACACCTTGAGTGTGGAAGAGGTTGATCACTTGACCAAGTCAACCATGACCATATCTACAACACAGTCTAGATGCATTGAACCTCTTTGAGGGACAGCACAGTTTTAGAAGGAGGTTTTACATGTGAAACTGGCTAAAATAATGAAGTGGTTTAGGGTTTTTCCTAGTCTCAAATCTTATAAAAGGAGGAGGAGAGCAACATGAAGGGGTTGTTGAAGATTATTATTTCTGAAGGTATTTTCTGCTCAGACATCCTTTTTTGGGTCTTCTTGTTTAGAAATCCCACCTCCTTCCTTGAGCAGCTCTTGGAGGAGACTTTTGCTATCTTTTCCACATTAGGTTTTTAAGCCAAGCTCCACCTTACACCTACAAAGCTGATCCTATTGAGGGTTGGGTTGTCCTTGTGAGTTGCAGCAGTGGAAGACACTAGATCTTCTCAGATCTAACCTATACTAGTGGCTCTTCTCAGTGAGTGTGCCTTTTAACCTCCTGGAAGAGTGCATTAACTAATTGCACTTTAGATCCAGACCTTGGCATCAGGTTAAAGCATTATCAGAGCCTACAGTGTAGTTCCTCTCCCTGGATTGCGTTATTTTCAAAGGAGGATTTACAGGTTTTTTTGTCTGCATTTTGGAGGAGAGATCTCCGGTGATAGGAATCTTCCTCTCACTATGGTGATCCATGGATTGGCCATCCAATTGATGATTGTTTCAGATTTGATCTTTTGTACCATTATATAATTCAGAAATTTCTGAATCATTCTGTATATCTACAACCTTAGTTCTTAGATCTACTCTCTATGCTTCATGTTTTGCACAAAACCCGAAGGGGAATGTATAAATCATCATTTCTTGTACACAGATCTGTATTTTTATGTAAATTTCTGCCCTAGATCTGAATATTAATAAAATACTGCTTCAGCCCCTAAAAATAACAATATCATGGTTATACAGTCTTTTCTTATGGTGTAGCACCTCATTTCCGAGGATTTCTCCTGTATAATCTCATTCTTTCTCTTGTGAAATGTACGGGTTGTAATGTAAATCTGATTTTCTGGTATAATATTGATTTCTAAACCTCCATATTAGCCTAATTCTTTACTTCAGTGGATCTGCATTATTTCTGAAGTAGTCCTTTGCATATAGCTGCAGCCCCTTTCTTTGGGTGATTTTAAGCTAGACTAGTTTGTGGGAGATTTGTTTAACCCACCTAGTCTGATTTGTTTTTGCTCTCATTTTGGATTTAGATCTTAGATGAGATGATATAATGGATCCAGGAGCTGAAAACTCATTTCTATGCATATAATTCTCAGAAGTGCATTATTTCAGCAGGCTTGCTAAGCTGTTCAAATTTTGGAATATTACAAAAAAACACTGAGTTTTAACTATACTGGTCTCGTTAAAATTTAACAGTAAAGGACTTGTTAATTACAAATAGGAATGAGCCACTCCTTATTAGGGTTATATTTTAATACTAAGTTGGAATCATCCAAAGGATGAGCTTACATAACAAGAAAATGTCATCCTCCTCAAGCTTGTAAAAAATAAAGAGGTACATGCCAGAAATGGTGGGGGAAAGAGAAAATGAATTTAGTTGTCACAATTTGTTTTGAAAAGCCGTTTACCACCCTTGAACATGAAACTTTTTGTCACACTTGTACCTGGGTTGGGAAAATCCTTTGTCTAACAGTTAATCAAACCACATTGAAAGTCTTCAGCCAGTTTCTTGGTATTAGCTTTAGGTCAATTGTTACCAAACCATCTGCAATGTCGTTATGAGTTCAAGAGACAGTTTAAATAAACCATTAATTGAAAATATTTGTCTCCATTCGTGTTGACCATCACCGAGTGAGTCCTTGAAAATATTTCTTCAAAACTTTATCTAATGGTTTCATGTCGCGGGCTTTCCTGCGAGAGGTCACTTTCTATCGATGACAACTCATCATATAGAAAGTTGATCTATAATCTGATCAGTACCTTGGAATTTGCATGCCTTAATTGCAGGTTTCTCGCCTTCAACATAGGTTGCATCATTGACCTTCGATCGAATGATTCCGTGAAGTGTTCAACTGCAAATAATTCATTCACACTTTGTGGATTGTACTGAGTAATTTGAGAGCCATTTTCATTATTGGTGGTTTCTCTGACACTTGTTAATAATTTACATCATTGACTAGTAATCAAGTGCTTTCTACCATGTTTGACTTCAACACAATCAATTACATGGATATAATCATACTAGTTCGAGAAGTGGAAATCAAGACCCTGGATCTAGTTTCCACCATCCATGTTGTGAGGATTTTTATTATTCATGATACAATAGACTATTTATGACAGATGGTTGTGTCCATGCTATGTCTACTATCTATGTAATTTTAAAATCATTTATGTACCAGAACATTTAGTTAGTTTTGATATGAGTATGGGAATTCCTACCTCAGCGATGATATACATATATATGTTTGCATTGAATGTTTTTACAGGTTTTTGACTGGTATGTCCACAATTCAATCCTCATAAACATAACTCACTTCACTCTTCATAACTACCTTTGACTTCACACTTTATGGGGCAATATGTTACACGTTATTTTGTCACCATGACATTTGACTATCTATATAGGTTCATTACTACCTATATTATTCTCCCTTAGAAGTAAAAAGACCCTAATGTTCCTAAACCAAGTCTTGGAATTGGAGAAAAGCTCATTAAAACCCTAAGAAGTCTAACTCCGCAATTTTCCCAGCCCTTGACTGTGGATCCACAGATATTTTCTCTATAGCCTGTGGCACATCCCGCACATTTTTCTTATAAAACCTGCAAACCCACGTAAATAGTCAAATAAAGGAAAAAATAAGTTCTAGGAGCCGAGCTCGACGAATATTCTCCCAACTGGAAGCTTATAGAAGTGTGTTCAGTTAGAGCTTTATCCTATACTCATGAGCTCTATACCTTCACTCATGGGGCTTATCTTTTGGTCCATGGAGCTCAAATCCCTTCATGAGAGGAATCCATCCCCCTCTTCATGGAACTGAAACTACCTCCATTTCCCTATAAATTGAGCTCATGTTTCAATCTCAAGGGTAGCTTGTAAATGGTAGACATACATGTTAGTTGTTGAAGAATTTCTTAAGAGAGAATACTCTCTATACTAACCATTTTTTATATGAGAATGATCACACACTCATGTCCATAACTTTATGCGAGTTTAGAGAGAAGAAGACTTGTCAATATGAGAGAGGATGATTGTTCAGGACCCCAGAATAACCTATATAACATCAAGGCAAAAGGTTGTAAGGTTACTTCTTATTATACAAGTTAATACAAATGGATTCCCTTTTCTCATTGAATTGTTCATGTATTTATTTGAGTATTTAAATTCTTGGATTCCTTGATCACTGAGATAGGTTAGTGTTTTCTCAATTATTATAACTTGCAGGTGCTTTTAATCTTTTTATCTGTCTTTGATCGTAGGTTTCACATGCTAAAGGCATCTCTTTTGGAGTGACTGGATAGAAGATTGTGGCAAGCATTGAACTATAGGTAGGAGCAGGTACTCATATTGTTTTATTAATAATTCTGAATCACAAATGATCTAGAGAAAATGGTTTGCATTTGGTTGTTTGTTTCTAGATACCCTTAGGATACTAGGGAGATCGTTCTTGTTTGCAAGAAGGATTTATCCACATAACAGAGATTCCAAGGAAAATTAACATCATTTGTAGACTATTCTTGAGTGTATAGGTGTTGTATACAGTCAAATGATCAGCCTTGGGAATTTTGCAATCATTTTGGAGTAATTTTCTAAATATTAGGGGCCTTATTTATTCGAATTGTGCAAGAAAATAGGGGCTCAAGAAGAGGCAAAAATTGACTAAGTCTAGGCCAGAGCTTCTCCATGAGTAGAGATATAGGTTATTCACTTTCAGGTTGTGCTCAGTTGATCAAACAAATTGTAATGCATCTCTATTCATCATATTAATGCAAGTAGGCAAAGGGTTTTTAACATATTTCTTTTGCCTTGAAAAATATTATATGCATGTGTGTTATTTCTCATTGCATGTTTGTGATTCATGTTCAAAATTTTGAATTAAATTCTAAAGAGAAGTAGTGTAGGATTTTGTCTTGTGAATTAGATTAAATTTTCATGAGAAGTTACAATTCTACATCATAATTTCTACAGCACAGTCCCTACGTCACTTCTACACAACCTACCACACGCTCAGCCTAGAACAACTACTACTCAATTCACCCTGCCTACTGTTGAATGAGGAAATGTCTGTCTTTCCTATTGGAAAATATTTTCATCCTCTGGAACCTAAAATAACCTCTACTCTAGTTAAATTGAAGTTCCTCTTTGAGTCTCTCAGCAGAACTTACGTAACCTTGTGGAGAAATAATTTTTCCTTTTCTCTCTTCCTCTCCGGAACTATAAAAATTATTCTTGATAATTCTCTCTACTCCTGTCTAGCCATATGTCCTCTCTCTGGCTCGAACTCTACTATTGGCTAACTCAAACTGCCTAAGGAACTTACACTACAGGATCTTCTATGTGTTTCTCCATCCACCCATCGACCTCTTCTTATAATCTTCAGTTGGAACTCCAACAATCAAGATTAAAACTTATTAGATGTCTAAGATCATATCCAAATTGATTCGTGTGAATTTATAGTGAATTATAACCTTCCTCAATTAATTATTATTAATTAACCAGTTTTCCTAAGTTAGACTTAGGAAAATTTTAAATGATGATCATTTAATTTAATTGAGCTCTCTCTATGTGGAATTTCCAGAAGCAATTTTTGGGTTTGGGAGAAATCATGCGTTTTAGCCTCTCCACAAGGTTTCAAAACTATAACACCATCTGATGCTACAAAATCTAACAAACCATAATGAAAATCCTAAAGAGACCATTTTGCTTATAACTATTATTGAGTAATGCACTATCCCTTCACTCACCACACCTCCACCACATAGTCCTGCTTCATTGTCTCACGCCACCACACCCTTTGACATGATAGTGGAAAAACATTGCTTTCTTCATACCCTCATAAACCAATTACAGTGTTCACAACCCAATTCATTGATTAGGCTACTACCATGATCGTTTCACGAAAAACTGTGATTTATTATTACAACACTTTCAAGAATCAATATCTACATACCATTCTAGAGTTGGGTCCTTTATTTGAGGGAGAATAACTAGTCCAGGGGTAAAACACATCAGCATTAGTTGTGCAACCAAAATAAGGACTGTGAGAGAAAATAAAGGATTGACACAAGAGAGATTCAATAGGTTTTGGTTGCAACCTATTAGGTCCTTCATTTTTGGAAAAGAGTTGTAGGGATAGGAAGTGCAAGCTAAAAAATAAAATGGTAAAATGGGTCTTAAAGCATAAAAAAATAAATAAAATGAAAAGTGGAGAAAGAAAAAATTACATTGGAACTCGTGAAGGCTATGGAAGAAGGATCGAGATGTTACATTTGAAAGAATCATGTGAAAAGTAGACCAAGAAATTATATTTTGTAAAGATGGTTAAGGCATACTAAATTAACCAATCATGGACAAGATAAAAGGAGTGAATCTATATATATCCATAGAGATTAAGCTTAAAACAGAGAGAGAAAAGAAAGGTCAGCATAATGTTGGAATGAATATTGAATTCTTTTGGTACATTATATTGTAATCTTGACGTTTTGAATGGTTTTGGAAGAATTCTGAAAAGATCTTGTGTAGTTTCTACGGATCTATCATTTAATGGCTCGGGCTCCTGTGAGATAATATACAAGAAGCTTGTTGTGGGGATCCATATGTATATTATTATGATTGAACGAAAATGTGTTGGGTAGTACTTTAAATTTTCATTTAAATATATCCATCAAATTCTCTAAATGTATTCATTCTATTTTGTCTGAAAGATATTTGAAGGTTTGTGTATGGTTATGGGAATATTATTATATATTTTAATCAATGAAAGGAATAGTGTCACTGTCTAGATGCTCAACCCATCAATTAATAGTCTTGGCATTCATTACGTGAGACTTTCATCCCTTGATAAGGAATGAAAATGGAAATGTTGTTCTAGAATACTATGGACACCTTTGTTGGCACCCTTCTATTGAACCTCAGATCCATACAATACTTTTTTTTGCAATAAATGATTCATTTTTCCCTTTTCTTAAATAAATTAGATCCCTCTTCAAAAACAAGGATTTTCCTACTTCATCAACTTCTTCACTTTCTACTATACTCACTTTCCCCTCTCTATATTTAACCACCTGTGCACTCCTCTACTACGTTGGAGTATTATATGGGCATTACCATGACATATGGCCTTACTTTCCACACTTATATCATCTAGAATTGTATTCTCTACCTCTACCTTGGATTCTAGGGAATTATATTATTCCTCTAAATTCACGTCCTCTTTTTGTGATACTTGTTTGTTCATTGCCTCTCACATGAACTTTTTGTTGGGAAAAATACTGAGAGGGGGGGTGAATCAGTATTTAGAGAAAACCAAAACCTTTTTCTTTTCTTCCACTGAAACCCTTAGGCTACTTTATAGAAACCAGTTGTTGTATATTCTTAAGAAAACAAGAGTGAATTCAGTGATCTTATTATGTATTTAATTCTTCTCTTAGGTTATTTTATCATTCATCAGATGTCTATTAAGTAGAATAAACCATCACATATGAGTAAGACACATGAACACAAGGATTTAAGGTGGAAACCCAATTTGGGAGAAAACCACCGCTGCTGTAATCTCAGTCTTCAATATTTATTATACAAAATTTTTTTTACAATTTTATGCTGACGCAGACTCATATCAGCATGAAGGCACCCACCTGCAGAAGGCTGCAACCTTCTCTTGTTTACCAGCCTTTCTTGGAAGGAAGCTTCAACCCCCTGAACATAACACCAGTTTCTACTGGCAGGAAGCTTCTACTTCCAAACTGAAGGCTTCAACCCTCAGACTCACTGCAGACAATGTTTCATCGATTTTCACACTGGATCAACCAGTTTCAACGCAACCCTTTAGTCAATTATCAACAAACATATTTTTCCCAATTCTTCATAACAGAACAGTAGACCACTGTAACCTAAATATCAGAAGTAATCCAGACTTCAAAAAATATATGCATTCAACATTCTGTGTATCCTTCTGTGTATATTAATCTTCAGAAACCCCAACTGTCATATGCACTTTCATTGTAGATGAATCGCATATATATATACGTGCTTTTATTGTATAGATCTGTAATAATAATATGTTTGCAGAGCAGGCCAGATCTACAAAAACTTACCTGGATTCATATGTGTTCTTCAGCAGAAATGCGCTAGCTCTTCATCGTTTCTTCTGTTGAAAAATCTCAAGACTCATCACCTTTAGATCAATATCTCGATGGGCACATCATGGACTCAGAATCATCAATTAAGCATGTTGTCTTTCCATACAGATATTCCTTCGAGGAATTCCTTCTTCGTCAAAAAACACACACCATTGAATAATGATCTTTTTCTTTTTATACAGTTCTCGCCTTACTAAAACCACGAGGCAAAAACCATTTCAACCGCTAATGGTATTCTTTTTACAATATTTCCAATAGTTTGGCCCTCAGGGTTTTTATTTCTTTACACTTCCCCCGTAATATTATTTTTAATTAAAAATTCAATGAACTTTTAATCTAGGCTTTATATAAAAATCCAATGCTTTATGTTGGGGTTCCCATGTTTTGGCCAGGTTGGCAAGACCAAAAGATGAGACAACATAGAACCACTTTGGAACCTCAGGATCTAGCCCTCCTGGGTTCAGAGAGGGATCTCTCTATGATATGTCAAAGGTATAACTTTGGAGTTCAGTTTGAAGGTATTAGGCTAGGTATGAAGCAAAGGGTTTGTTTGTTTGATTAAGAGTTTGGTTTTTGGGAATCAGGAAAGAAGAGTCCAATATAAGGCAAGGGTGAGCATAGAGTAAACTAGGCAAAGGTAGATAACTCAGAGAACATCAAGGCCATTGGGCTATGGAGTCAAGAAAGGATTTATTTGTAATCAATCTGCAAGCTTTCATTTGGGCTAATCATCTAGAGCATTTGGATCTTAAAGGAGATATTTGGAATGGGACATTAAGGACAGAAAATGAAAGGATGAGAACCATCTAATTCTGTCTATAGATCAGGTCAGAGGTCATTTAACTCTAGGCATGCTTGGACAAAATAAGAGGCAATTACAAGGGATCTTAGAAAGGCTAGCTGGTCGTGCAAAGATCCTAGTGGACAGGGCTAACACTAATCCCCTGTGTTCCCAAACCTTCCAGCTAAATCCTACCAAGAACATCTGAACATGGATTTCATCAACTCATACATCAGAGAGCAGGCAATAACATCCACTACACTGGTTAAATCAATCGAAATAAATATTCAAATACACATATGAGCATAAAACATTGAGGCAGGGAGAGCAGGAAATATAAGGCACCTATCAAGGGTGAATCCTATATTATACTTCTGTTGCCTACCAGCAGAAATGAAATGAAATGAAAGAAAGTCAATCACAAATACAGAGAAAGGAGAACATCACCAGTTGCTTTAGATCAGGATCCAAAGAAACATGCTTGTCATATTAAAAACAACACCAATCATGTACATCATAGCCCATAGCTTGAACATTCAGTCTGAATACATCTAGTCTCAGTCTATCTTATAATATTACACAGAGAACTTGTCTCAGGAGGAAAACACTTGCGCTCCACTTATTTCTCATCAACAACCATTACAATGTTTCCTTCTGTGATTTATAGCAAAGGGTGAGCCTAAGATCGACTGAAGGAGTAGGTGAAAATTAAATGTATCATTAAACACAACAATGGATGCAGGGCCGAAACCCATTCTGCTTGACCTGCTATGTATTTAATCTTTGTCACCTTCCTTGTGAAAGAATGATCTTCTTTGGATATGATCTTGACCTTTTGGCTTGTTGTACTCCAGGTGATTTGAACAAAAAATGAAATAAACTTCTAGAAAGGTCTGTCTCATAAATGTCTGACTGTTTTTGAACTGTAGTTAGGGAGGAAATCATTTCAGGGACATTCTGCATAATAAAGTTATATGGGCGCCCTGTACTTGATAAATAAAAACATTCTGCTGACAAATAACCCTGATGGTACCTTTCACCGTGCTCAGGATCTTTTGGATTGATCCTCGGGGTCTTCAAACTGCTGCTTTGCCTTCTATAAATCCCTGAAGGAGCTCTAAAGTCTTCTGTTTCTTGCCTTGAGCTTTCTGCTGTCCTGTAATACTCTGCTACTTCATTTCTACCTCTGACAGGTTAGCTCACGCTTTAATGGCACCGGAGGGTTTTCCACAGAGTTTTAGGCCTGTTCCTTAAATGACAGTCTTGTCTTTAACTTCCTGGGCCATCTCTCATAAATTCAGTCGCTGAAGACGACCTTCATCGACTTCTCCGTCACTGTAACATAGGTTCTGCAATTATGGCAGACATTCACCGTTGAAAACCATGCAACACAACCCACCTGTGAGGAAAACCATGGACAGGGATGATGAAGGCAGCGAGGACAAGATGTGGTTGTGGAAAATAGCCATGCAGATGGAGAACTGGGGAGAAATCACGAAAAACGATGACAGAATGCTCTGGTGGAGGAATAATGAAACACAGAGCGAATACACGTAATAGACGAATGAAAACATTAAAAAACATGACAAAACCAAAGATATAGTGACGCAAACGGAGAATGTACGGGGTGTACACGTGGAGGTGACGTGGCAGGACCGGGAGACCATGGAATAGTCAACGACGAACGAATGAATCTGGACCGTCGATGGGGTGGAGATCTATGGTAGAAACACGACGGAATGTGGACCCAGGATACGGAGGAGGCAGGTTAACGGGGGGCGCAGCTTCGATGAATTACAACCGTAGGATGAAGCGCTCGAGATCGGACGGTTCGCATAGATTCCGCTGCGCGACTTTGAACCGAAGATTAATGCGTGAAATGAAAGCGGTTTTGCTGCCGTACCAAAGACAGGTGTCAAACTATGGGTGGAATCGCTAGTCCTCCGGGAAAAACCACCAGCACGCGGAAAGTGGTGCGGAATAAACCAGGCAGTTTTGGAAAACAATGCGTGGAGTGGGGACCACCATTTCGAGCACGCTCCGCGCAGTCGGATCATATATTAATTGGACGGTGGAGATCTGAACAGTGCAGGGTTAACTCGGCAGCAAGTTTGAACAGATCGACGGAGTACGGGAGGTCGACCAACGCGGAGTTTAACGGGATGTGTACCCCCCATAGTTGACCAGTCGATCGGGGTTTGACCTCCGATCAACGGCCAATATGTACTACGGGGCCTCACCTCATTTGGTATGTATGGGAAAATGGCAGCCCCCATAACCACCATTTTTGTGGTGGCTCCACCCATGCACCACCACATGCCACCAGCGCGCCACCAATGCGCGTTTATAAAGGTTTTTTGATGATTTTCGTGCGGAGAAAGGTTTGGGGGAGCTAAGCGCCCGACAGATTTAGCGTTGGTCACGGCGCTAGGACTCATGGGAAAAAAGTGCGAGGGCTAATTACGAAAGGGGCTAGGCTCAACATAATGTTTAGAGTGGTTTTTGTAACCATTTTCATGCAATTCAAGACCCGAGGATGATAACGATAGGGGAAAGAAAAGGTGCCAAGGTTTAACAAAGGGCAAGGGTGAGATTAAAAAGGGGGCTTAGGGGGGAGTTTAAGAGGGTAATGGTAGAATTAGAAGGGGGGAAAGGGAACCTTGACAGAAGGAGGAAAAAGGGGAAAAGAGGGACATTTTGCAGGGGTATAAGAGATAAGTGTAGGTCTCAGGGAAAGAACCAATAGAGGAGACTGGTGAAAGGCAAAGTATAGAGAGACCTCAAGGATAATGTATCTTCAGGGGGGATGCATTCCTTGAAGGTCTCCAAAATGACATAGCTCCCAACTTGCTTGTCAAGAATTTCATAGGGGGGCTAACACTTTTGAATAATTTAATATTAATAAAACTTTGACCCCTGGCCCACATATGCGCCCCTCCGTACCAAAATAAACTTTGAGCAAGTCCATTGCCCGATCACCATTGGATCACGAGCCTCCAAGATCGATGGATATTGTTTGGAAAACTTGCACGAGAAATAACACACGATGGTGCATCATACTTGTGTTATTCTTCGCGCATCTTGATTAAAATCCGGGCAAGTCTAACACATGATCACCATCCGATTGCCCCCTTTCAGATCGATGGCGCAAAATCAATTTCGCTGACCATCCTGGGTCGATTGTTAACGTGCAATGGACGATCATTATCGTGCGCTTGGCGGTTTTGTAGGGATGCGTGTCAACACCTGTATGGAATCGATCCCTATCCAGGAAATATCGCGTACCATTGAAAGGTGGTGCGAAGAAACCCACGGTTTCGCTCCACACCATCGTCACGGTTCCGCCTTAGCACATGGTTCCGTAAGCCTTATTATTCAAATGATTTAAAGATCCGCTTCAATGTTTCTATATATATTTGGTTTATTCATACTCCAGGTTCTATTACACAGTCAACGCCGAGACTCATAGACCTTTCATACTTATGCAGAGGTAGAGGCGAATAAATGCAAGCATTCAGGGGTTCAAAACCCAGTCACCGAGGTTCATATCATATATATATATATATATATATATATAACTCTACTGTCGATCGTATTGGTTCCTCGAACAACTTACAGAACCAGAGCACCATTAAACCCGATATCATATACAAAAGCATGAATCTATCCATAGATCACAGAGTTGCAGGGAAAATTGCTCTGGGTATTCTCCACTTAACAGAGTATCATTGAAACTCAACCATACACAGATTTTCTTTATCTTCCAACAGGATGCATACATATTCCATCTTCAATTCTGCTATAACCTCTTTGTCCCCGTTTCCTTGACTGATACTGCAGCTCTGTAGCTCAAACTATAGATGCATTCTTTCTGTTCTTCTCTACTACATTTAGATGACAATTCCTTTGCCATATCCTTTGCCATCAATGACAATATTTCCAACCATCTCCCCCTTTGGCATTGATGGCAATATTCTTCCATTGATTTTCTTATAGAGGCCCTTTGTTGCTTTTCCTCCCCCTTTGACATCAATGGCAAAGGATTGACATTGCCATGCTCCCCCTGAGATCATGCTGCATCTTCATAATATAGAAAGATGACTTATGAAGGCGAACAATGCATCCTTTTCATATGACCAATGCTCCCCCTTAGCCTATGCATTCAGAGATGCCCGACAACACCTCACAACCAATTTAGTCTTCTGTAATTAAGTAGACCTGATCCTCTGCATGGTAGAGACTACTCCCAGTTTTTGTCTGAGATATTCGAATGCTTCCCTGGGTAGAGGTTTGGTAAATATATCAGAAACTTGTTCTTTGGAGGAAACATATTCTAATTTCACCTTTTGCTCAAGCACTTGTTCTCGTAAGAAGTGATATTTGATGGGAATGTGCTTGGTCTTGGAATGCATAACAAGATTCTTTGAGATACTGATGGCACTTGTATTATCACACATAATGGAGATAGGGGGTGAACATTTGATTTGAAAATCTTGGAGGGTTTGCATCATCCAAAGAATTTGAATGCAACATGATGCTGCAGCCACATATTCAGCTTTTGCTGTAGATAAGGCAATGGAGCTTTTCTTCTTGTTGAACCAAGATACTAACCGGGACCCCATAAACAATGCACCACCACTAGTGCTTTTCCGATCATCAATAATTCTAGCCCAATCTGCATCAGTGTATGCATGAAGAGTAAGTTCAGCATTCTTTAGGTACCATAGTCCAAAATCTTGAGTTCCTTGTAGATATTTGAATATTCTTTTCACAGCCTGAAGATGAGACTTTTTTGGATTAGCTTGGAATCGTCCAACAATCTCGACTGCATGCATGATGTCTGGTCTTGTCCCAGTGAGATAAGGTAGACTTCCTATCATAGATCTATATTTTGGTTGATTTACGATGGGGGAATCATCATTAGAACTGAGATTACATCTGGTTATCATTGGTGTACTTATAGGTTTGCAATCTTCCATGCCATACTTCTTCAGGATTTTCTTGAGGTACTTTGCTTGTGATAAGAATATACCATTTGTTGCTTGTTGCACTTGCAAGCCAAGAAAGAATGTTAGTTCCCCAAGTAAAGACATTTCAAATTCTTGCTGCATATCAAAAGCAAATTTCTGACTCATAGACTCTTTATTACTTCCAAAAATGATATCATCGACATATACAAGCACAATCAACAGTTTGTCATTTTCAGTTTTTGTGTATAAGTTGCTATCAGCAAACCCGTTTAAAAATCCTTGTTGATGAAGATATTTGTCAAGACGATAGTACCATGCCCTTGGAGCTTTTTTGAGACCATATAGAGCCTTTTTAATTCTACAAACAAGTTTTTCATCATTTACCAAAATGAATCCTTCTGGTTGTTCTATATAAACTTCTTCTTCTAGATCGCCATTGAGAAAAGCAGATTTAACATCCATTTGATAAACTTTGATTTGTTGGAAGCTTGAATAAGCAAGGAACATTCTTATGGCTTCAAGTCTGGCTACAGGAGCAAAGGTTTCTTCGAAGTCTATACCTTCTTGTTGAGCATACCCCTTGCAAACAAGTCTAGCTTTATTTCTTATAACATCCCCATTCTCATTTAACTTGTTTTTGAATATCCATTTAGTTCCAATGACATTTTTGTCATGAGGTCTTGGTACTAACTCCCAAGTGTGATTCTTTTCAATTTGATCAAGCTCTTCATTCATGGCTTGAATCCAACAATCATCTTTGCTAGCTTGACTAACACTATGAGGTTCAATAGTCGACAGAAATTCCAGATTGCTAGAAGATCCTATAAGAGTTCTTCTTGTTTGTACACCTGATCCCTTTTCTCCCAAAATTTGAGATTCTGGATGATTCTTTTGAACATATCTGGAGGGAACCTTTTCAGACAAACCATCTTCGGGTTCTTCACTGGGTTCATTGTTTGTATCATTACTATTTGATGTAGAAGGATATGTGTCACTATCATCTTCATTTGTAGTTTGCTTTTCTTCTTTTGGAGCTGCAGAAGATTCATCAATAACAACATCAATACATTCAACAATCTTCTGAAGTCTTTTATTGTAACAATTATAGGCCCTACTCCTAGAGGAGTATCCAATAAATATCCCTTCATCTGCTCTAGGTTCAAAATTACCAAGCTTTTCATCATTATTCTTGATGAAGCATTTGCTTCCAAAAATTCTAAAATGCTTTATAGTGGGAGGATTACCATACCAAAGTTCATATGGAGTTTTATCACTATTTACACGAACATGTGCCTTTTTGAGAATGTTTACTGCTGTATGTGCTGCTTCTCCCCAAATTGTGTCAGGTGTTCTGGAATCATCTAGCATGGCTCTAGCCATTTGTTGAACTATTATATTCATTCTTTCTGCAACACCATTTTGTTGTGGAGTGCCAACTACAGAAAACTGTCTTTTTATGCCATGTTGTTCACAAAATTCAAGAAATTCATCTGATGTATATTCTCCTCCTCGATTAGATCTGAGACACTTGAGATTTAGATCTAATTCATTCTCAACTAGTGCTTTGAAGATCTGAAACGTCTCAAATGCTTCATATTTGTGTTTAAGAAGACCAATCCAACACATTCTAGAGAAATCATCAATAAATATGATATAGTATTCTTCACCACGTGGTGACTTTTTCCTCATAGGTCCACATATGTCAGTATGGATGAGTTCAAGAGGCTTACTTGATGATCCTTCCTTGGCATTAAATTGTACTCTGGTTTGCTTACCGAATTGGCAAGATTTACATATGATATTTTCAGGTAGAGAAATATTGGGAAGATCACGAACAACTTTAAGTTTGCTTGATTTGTTGATTTGAGAGAAGCTCAGATGCCCCAACCTTCAATGCCATAGCCAATTTTATAAATATTTACTAAAATAACTTTGTTCTTTGGGGTTTTTCAATATATACAGGTTGTTTGGAGTTCTTTTTCCTTTTAAAATTGCTTTACCTGTATCAAGATCACGTACCACACATTCTTTTGAACTAAAGACAACTTCAGTTCCTTGATCACACATTTGACTTACTCTTAACAAGTTATACTTTAATCCATCGACATACATGACTTCATTAGCTTTCACCTTATATTTTAGGAAAACAGACCCTTTTCCTTTAGTAACCACAGGAGTATCATTTCCAAATGTAACATTCTTCTCCTTTTCTAGAGCACTATATGCAAGAATTTTGTCTTTATCACCTATCATGTGTCTTGAGCATCCACTTTCAATGTACCATTGGTTTTCTTCATCTTCTGCAAATAACGCTATGCCACAATTTTCAACCTGTAATTCCTTCTTTTTCCATACTTTGGAGCTTGAAGGAACATGTTCTTCTAGTTGAACTTTGCTCCTGCATTCAGATTCTTCATGGCAAAAGTTATTGCAATAAGTGCATTCAGCTTCATTTTGAAGAGGAGAAAAGTTGTTATATGTATTCTTCTTTTCTTCAATATCAATCCTTTTCTTTCTTGCTTCTCTTGTCATAATAGTTTTATATGCTACACATTGAACATCTTTATGACCAAAATTGTGACATGAGAAACATTGTCCATTGAAGAAGAAAATTCTACGATCATAAGATCTTCTATATGATTTTATCTGTTGATTGGTGTTTATTTGAAATAAATTCCTATTAGTGTTCCTTGAATTGAAATGATCATGCTTTACCTGTAAATATTCTTTATCCCCTTGCTGAGTGGTAGCATGTTGTAAACCAGCTGTAACTGCTTTTAGATAATTTGGTGCTGAAGCCTGAGAAGATTCTTCGATATATCCAAGACCTATCTTTATAAGAGGAGAACGTTGTACCTTGACAATCTCATCTAAGGTTTCAGACCCTTTAGAAAATCTAAGATTCAGAGTCTTTACTTTCTCAAGTTCTTTTCTTAGATCTGCTACTTCACACTCTAATTTCTCATTGTGTTTCTCTTTATCTTCAAGCTGATTTTTCAGAGTTTCTATGATTATTTTTCTCTCTTCTAAGCAAATTTTGAGTTTATTGTTTTCATTAAGAAAATCACTGTCTTTTAGAGCATCCACAAAGGTATCCTTTTCTTCTCTAGATTCCTTTTCGAATGCCATGAGAAGTCTAAGATCTTGTTCACCTTCTTGCTCACTATCAGATAACCCATCACTATCTTCATGAGTATAGTAACTCTTTCTAGTGCTGAAATGATTCTTATTCCTTTTTGCTACTTCCTTTCCCTTTTTATGTGTTTCTTTATAAGGACACTTAGTAGCATAATGACCAACTCTTCCACAATCAAAACATTTGAAAGGAAGCTTACCTCTGAACCGTCCTGTTCCAAGTTGAAGCTTCTTTACAAAGTTTATCTCATCTTCTTCTGAGATATATCCTGATCCTTCTGGTTTTTGTATTTCCTTCTCTTTTGTAGAGATTCTAAAGACTAATTCTTTGACTTCTGATGGTCCTCCTCTTCTCATTTCATATGCATTTAGTATGCCATGAAGTTGCACCACAGTAAGATTTTGAAGATCCTGTTTTTCTTCAAGAGCAGAGACCTTAGACTCGAATTTTGTTGTGAGTGATCTTAAGACTTTCTCAACCAAGGTAGATTCGGTTATTGTTTCTCCCAGATTTCTCATACGATTTACAATATTATCAAGACGTAAAAATAAATTGGCAATGCTCTCCTCATTATCCATTTTTAGATTCTCATATTGAATTCTGAGAGTTTGGTGTTTAGCACTTTTTACCTTTGCATCACCTTCATAACTTAGAATGATTTTGTCCCATATTGTTTTGGCTGTATTTAGCTACATGAATTTGATGAATTCTGATTCAGTTAGACTTCCCAATAGAGCATTGACTGCCTTTGCATTTGTTTCATAATTCTTTCTTTCCGTTGGATATGTTGGTACTGTAGCTAGATATTGATATCCTTGTTCAACGATTTCCCATACCTCTGCTCCAAGAGACTGAAGATAGGATCTCATCGTTGTTTTCCAGAAGATTAAATTGTTTCCACTAAAGAGAGGAGGCCTGATAGATGCTATTCCATCTTGATTTCTCATCTTGCTTGATCTTCCTTCTAGCGACTAAGCTTTTTCAGAAGGACCTTCTTTGATACCAATTTTTGGGAAAAATACTGAGAGGGGGGGTGAATAAGTATTTAGAGCAAACCAAAACCTTTTTCTTTTCTTCCACTGAAACCCTTAGGCTACTTTATAGAAACCAGATGTTGTATATTCTTAAGAAAACAAGAGTGCATTCAATGATCTTATTATGTATTTAATTCTTCTCTTAGGTTATTTTATCATTCATCAGATGTCTAGTAAGCAGAATAAACCATCACATATGAGTAAGACACATGAACACAAGGATTTAAGGTGGAAACCCAATTTGGGAGAAAACCACTGCTGCTGTAATCTCAGTCTTCAATATTTATTATACAGAAAACTTTTTACAATTTTATGCTGATGCAGACTCATATCAACATGTAGGCACCCACCTGCAGAAGGCTGCAACCTTCTCTCGTTTACCAGCCTTTCCTGGAAGGGAGCTTCAACCCCCTGAACATAACACCAGTTTCTACTGGCAGGAAGCTTCTACTTCCAAACTGGAGGCTTCAACCCTCAGACTCACTGCAGACCATGTTTCATCGATTTTCACACTGGATCAATCAGTTTCAATGCAACCGTTTATTCAATTATCAACAAACATATTTTGCCCAATTCTTCATAACAGAACAGTAGACCACTGTAACCTAAATATCAAAAGTAATCCAGACTTCAGAGAATATATGCATTCAACATTCCGTGTATCCTTCTGTGTATATTAATCTTCAGAAACCCCAACTGTCATATGCAATTTCAATGTAGATGACTCGCATATATATATACATGCTTTTCCTGTATAGATCTATAATAATAATATGTTTGCAGAGCAGGCCAGATCTACAAAAACTTACCCGGATTCATATATGTTCTTCAGCAGACATGCGCTAGCTCTTCATCGTTTCTTCTATTGAAAAATCTCAAGACTCATCACCTTTAGATCAATATCTCGATGGGCACATCATGGACTCAGAATCATCAATTAAGCACGCCGTCTGTCCATACATATATTCCTTCGAGGAATTCCTTCTTCGTCAAAAAACACACACCATTGAATAATGATATTTTTCTTTTTATACAGTTCTCGGCTTATTAAAACCATGAGGCAAAAACCATTTCAACCGCTAATGGTATTCTTTTTACAATATTTCCAATAGTTTGGCCCTCGGGGTTTTTATTTATTTACACTGCCCCCGTAATATTATTTTTAATTAAAAATTCAATGAAATTTTAATCCGAGCTTTATATAAAAATCCAATGCTTTCTAATAATTTAATATTAATAAAACTTTGACCCCTGGCTCACATATGCGCCCCTCCGTACCAAAATAAACTTCGCGCAAGTCCATTTCTCGATTACCATTGAATCGCGAGCCTCCAAGATCGACGGATATTGCTTGGGCAACTTGCACGAGCAATAACGCACGATGGCGCATTGTACTTGTGTTATTCTTCGCGCATCTTGATTAAAATCTGGGCAAGTCCGACACATGATCACCGTCCAATTGCCCCCTTTCAGATCGACGACACAAAAGAAATTTCGTTGATCGTCCTGGGTCGATTGTTAATGTGCGATGGACGATCGTTATCATGCACTTGGCGGTTTTGCAGGGACGCATGTCAACACCTGTATGGAATCGCTCCCTATCCAGGAAATACTGCATATAGTTGAAAGGTGGTGTGAAGAAACCCACGGTTTCGCTCCACACCATCGTCAAGGTTTCGCTTTAGCACATGGTTCCGTCATCCTTATTATTCAAACGATTTAAAGCTCCGCTTCAATGTTTCTATATATATTTGGTTTATTCATACTCCAGGTTCTATTACACAGTCAACGCCAAGAATCATAGACCTTTCATACTTATGCAGAGGCAGAGGCAAATAACTGCAAGCATTCAGGGGTTAAAACCCAGTCATCGAGGTTCATATCATATATTCAACGAATATATATATATATATAACTCTACTGTCTATCGTATTGGTTCCTCAAACAACTTACTGAACCAGAACACCATTAAACCTGATATTGTATACAAAAGCATGAATCTATCCATAGATCACAGAGTTGTAGGGAAAATTGCTCTGGGTATTCTCCACTTAACAGAGTATCATTGAAACTCAACCATAAATAGATTTTCTTTATCTTCCAACAGGATGCATACATATTCCATCTTCAATTCTGCTATAACCTCTTTGTCCCTGTTTCCTTGACTAATACTGCAGCTCTGTAGCTCAAACTGTAGATGCATTATTTCTATTCTTCTCTGCTACATTTATATGACAATTCCTTTGCCATATCCTTTGCGATCAATGACAATATTTCCAACACTTTTCCTCTCCTCTGATTATTTTTTCTAGAAATCTTCTACCCATATTTTAAAGTAGCTTGGTAAGAATCCCTGAATATGTTTAAAGTCATGATATCAATCTCACATTAAATATCATACCTCAAGCCCTTAAGATATATGGAAACATTTTCAACATCCTACTCAATGTATCCAACTCCAGTATTTAATTTATAAAAATCTTAAGTATACTCTCATTATTATAGGCATCTATCTATGGTTTTGAAACTTCTTGAAAATATTTATTTGGTAATCCTTTGATAGGAACTTGTTCTTAATATTTCCTAATATTCTTTCCAAATTAATAATTTTGGCATTACCTTCTCTTTTCCTATCATTCGGCAATTCATCACAACACAGGGTTGCATGTCCCTTAAACCTTGTGAAAAAAAACTTCACTTTCTAGAAAATGATACATGCCTATATAATTTTGTTGCTAAAAATATTCCTATCATAATTTTTAAAAGTGAAAGCTGAAAGGAATGATATCGTTTCACTACTTATTACTAGGCGGGAGGTTACCATATTTCTCTTTTTTTCCTTTATGTCCTTCCTTAGTATCACATGTGACATAATTAAAATTTTATAGTTCAATCTCTTTTCTTACAAATTCATACTCCTAAGTCAAATTCATGCACTTGCTAAGTAACCATGTTCCACCACAACCACATAGGTTACCTATTTTTTAGGGAGAAAAAACCCTTTAAATTACCCATAAAGACAAAAAATTCCTTGCAATTCAAAAAAATGATTAAATTTTCCTTACAGTTACATAACAGTACAAAAATTCATTGGAATTACACAAAGACACCAAAAATTCCTTACAAAAGTTTCCTTCCAGTTATATTCAAATTACACAACAACGCTAATGTGGCCTCCTATTTGGTAGACTTTGAATCTCTAGGTGATCATAAAGTTAGATACTTTAATTTTAATTTTTTTGCAAACATTATCTTATATGAGGCATTGTCATGTAACACTAATGAGTTGTGAGTGATATTGCAATGGAGAATGGTCCAATTGATTATTTATAAATTCATAACATGTGATCATTAAGATGTCTTGAAGATGTCTTATCCCTTTATCCTTCTCATATTATTTTCAAAGTTCAATATTATTTCTAGTAAGGGTATACCCATGAAACAAAGACTTCATAGTAAGGATAATCCAATAATTCCATTGCAAGTGGATAAACATTGCAAGAAAAATTTCTCCTTGTTTTTAGTCTTTCTACTTCCAAGATTTAGCACATGTATTCATCACAACTATTCGAACTTATCATCACCTCAACAGTGTGGTTGGAGGATAAATTAGTTAGAAAATATTCAAAACTTAATGAACCTATCCTTTCACATGACTAGCAGTAGAAAGAACATTTCTCTATTGTTGAAAAACATGATCATTTGTGCTTCGGTGAAGAAAAACTACAGAAACATGTCTAATAAATCACTATTAAAATCCAATATAAGTGGTTAGTAGTTTTGGAATATGCCTCTAATGTGTCATAATATATTACTTCATGTGAGCCCACATAATTCCTTGAGTTTCTTGAGACCGCTTATACTGAACGCATTGTCGTAAACAAAGATTTTCGAGGTAATATTATCGAGCTAGAAATTCTATTTTTGATCCTATAAGGAAATTCCAATAGCATATCAATGATAGCAATGAGAAAGGATCCACTCTTAAGAATACGATTTATAATCACATGTGGTTATCAAAAGAGATTTTCCATCAAGTTCAAGATTCTCTAGGATTTCATTCTAAGGATAATCATCCTCTGTATCAATTCTAAGGAAAGAGAAAAAAAATAATAGAGAAATCCCTTGCAATCACATATCAAGCACAACAACAAACCTTGTTTCGTGAGGCTAAAGAGATTGATAAGAATATTCATGGATTAGAGGAAGAGTCACACATGGGCAAACCTTCCCTCTAATACCTTCAAGCTACGTCCAATGCCAAATATATAATAACATTATATGATTGAAATTGACATAGATTCTCTGTGGAAAAAATTTCTTTCTCTATACCCTCAGAAACCAATTGCAGAGAATACAACCCAATTCATTGATTATTCTACTACCATTGTCGATGCATGTAAAAATACGATTGATTATTACAAAAATTTCAATAATCAAGCTCTACATACCATTCTAGAATTGGGTCCTTTGTTTGAGGGAGAAGAACTAGTGTAGGGGTAGAGTACATCACAATTAGTTGCGCAACCAAAAGAAGAACCCTGAGAGAAAAGAAAGGGTTGAATCAAGGGTGAGTCAATATATTTTGGTCAATACCTAATGGGTACTTTATTTTTGGAAGCATTTTGAGAAATTTTCTAAAAAAGAGCTACGAAGATAGGAAGTGAAAGTAGAAAAATAAAATGGTAAAATAGGTCATAAAACAAAAAAAAGAAATAAAATGGCAAGAAGAGAAATAAAAAAATTTGTATTGGAACTTGCGAAGGCTATGGAAAAATTATTGAGATGTTACATTTCAAAGAATCAAGTGAAAAGTACACCAAGCAGATATATTATGTCAAGATGGTTAAGTTAAGCTAAATCAAGAAAGCATGGACAAGATCAAAGGAGTGAATATATATATAGCCATAAAGATTAAGCTTAATATAGAGAGAGAAAAGAAAGGTTAACATAATGTTGGAATGAAGATTAAAGTCTTTTGGTACATTGTATTGTAATCTTCACATGTTGAATGGTTTTGGAAATTTTTTGAAAAGATCTTATGTAGTTTCTATGGATATATCATGTAATGGATCGGGCTCCTATGAGATAATATGTGAGCAATTTGTTTCAGGGATCCATATGTATATGCTTATTATTGAATGGAAATGTGTTGGGTAGTCCTTTCATTTTTTTTTTATATCTCCATTAAATTCTATAAAACATATCCATTTTCTTTTGTGTGAGATATTTTTGAAGATTTATGAATGATTATGGGAATATTATTGTATAGTGTAATCAATGAAATGAATAAAATCACTGTCTAGTTTCTCAACACATCAATTAATAGTATTTCCATGCCTTGCATGATACATTTATCCCTTGCAAAGGAATGAAAATGGTGATGTTGCGATAGAATACAATGGACACCTTTGTTGGCACCCAAATGTCGAACCATGGATCCATACAGTAACTTTTTTTTAATAATAAATGCTTCCTTCATTCCTTTCCCTAAATAAATTATATCCCTCTTCAACAACAATAATTTTCCAACTTTAGAAGCTTATTCAGTTTCCACTATACTCACATTCTCCACTCTATATTTAACCACATTTTTACTCCTTTAATAGGCTGGAGTATTATATGGGAATTCCCATGACATATGGCCTAACTTTCCACACATGTAGAATCTAGGTTGGTATTCTCTACCTCTACCTCTGCCTCTAGGGAAATATATTCTTCCTCTAAATTCACCACCTATTTATTTGCTACTTGTTTTTTCATTTACTCTCGAATGAAATTTTCCTCTACTGTAATTATTTTTTCGAGAAAAATTCTACTCATATTTTAAAGTGGCTTGGTAAGCATCCATGATTATTTTTAAATTCATGATATCAATCTCACATTGAATATCATACCTCAAGTCCTGAAGATATATTCAAACATTCTCAACATCCTACTCAATGTGTCCAACTCCAATATCTAATTTATAAAACTCTTCAATATACTCTCACTTTCATAAGACTCTATTTAATGTTTTTCAATTGCTTGAAAATATTTAGTTGGTAACCCTTGGCTAGGAACTTAGTCTTAAATTTTCCTAATAATCTTTCCCACTTTATATTTTTTGTCTTTCCTTCTCTTTTCCTATCATTCTGCAATTCATCACACGATAGGGTTGCATGTCCCTTAAACCTTGTGACAACAAAATTCACTTTATTTTCCTCATCTACTTATTCACATTCAAATTTCTTGCCCATGGAATTTATCCAATGCATTGACTCATAAACATTCAAATTACCTTCATATGCTTGGTAATCTGAGTCACTATTTAGGGAAATGAAATGTTTGACTATCCAAGAATGGAGACCTCAGAATTGAGTGGGAGATGACAACAATTTGGACTGCACTTTAATTGGTGTAGAGCTAGCAATAAATACTTGGCCTTAAACTAGAATTCAACATCTAAATCCTTAAAAAAAAAAAAAATCGAAATCCATTTTTCTGTGATATAAAGCCTACAACTGCTCAATAGTTTACTCCATGTTGGTGTCGGGATATGAACAGAATTAAACCATTTTCTCCACATAAATTATCAACTAGAGGGCATTAGTTATTTCAAGACTAACGACAAAGTATATGTAGATACAAGCACATGATCTACTGTAGATCACAGGTTTAATCTATAACACACATAATGCTGTAACAATAATGAAATGAACTGCAAAAATTAAAGAGAATCCACAACAATTAAACATATATTGTAACAGTAGTAAATAAATCATGCTAAACACAATACTACAAGAAGAAAAAGGAGAACACAACACCTGATCAGAAGAGTGGGCCCAACTCTCTGATTAGGGCTGTGATAAACTCACAAATTACAAGAGAAAAAACAAACTACTATGCATTCAGTTAATGATAGAAAAGATTCATTATAAGATTTGTATGTCAAAGGGCTTAACCCCGATTCACAACCTGCAAGCCTCTTTATACAATGTCCTAAAACCCCTGATTCGTCTCAGCAACTCCATAATTGCAAAAATACATCTTGTTACAACAACAACCTAGTTGTCTAGCAAGAAACAGTAAAAAGGCCTGAAATGGGGCTGATACAAAAAAGTATGTTTCACTGTAATAGAAAATAAGGAAAACACAGGAGATGATGGGTTGTTCCTCGACTCGTGGCTGCAATGCTCCTGTTTTAGCCAAATCTGAAGAAATCTCGGAGTTAATATGTGAAAAGGTAAAACCTCCATGACAAATACTTCATTAACCAAATATCCCATGAAATATAGGGAAAAGGGTTTTACCTCATGCATTTAAGAATAATAATGGTAGAAAGATATAGAAAGATAGGGTGAAATGGGAGAGGAAAGTATACAAATCCGATACCCAATATCTCCCCCCAACTAGTCTATCTGCAAGTCCTCATGCAACATGTCGTCTACTCAAATCCGAGTTGGACTGACTGTGATCAACATGAAGTTGTGTAAGTTCATACTCTTTAGCCATTTCTATCCCTGGTGGTTTATATCCCTCTGTCAAAACAACATCCTTCCACCATTGTGGATCAACGTTGTATGTAGGAGTATATTACTTGGTTGGAAAGTAAATAAGGGAAAATTGGAAGCTCAATCCCATCCATCTGACCCCAAAAGTATGAATGCATGCCACGAAACATGGAATTCTCTCTAAAGCCTGGGAAAATTTAGGTGCCCCAAATGGTTCTCGTTCTCTGACGGGTAAGGATGACAACATCCACCTTTTCTGGCAACTGTCTAGCGCTTCTTTACGAAACATCATAATCTGGCTGACACAAAAGTTAGCACACCATTTCTGGGTTGCAAACTTGTGTTCTCTACAACCCTCAATCCGTGAAAATGTATAATTATTGTTATAAATGTTTGAGGACTGGCCATGATCTTTCCTCATCATTAATGGCCTTCTAGCTTGGTTTTCCTCAAATGTGGCCCAGGCCTTCCCCCACTTAATCTGATTGATGGTATAAGAGGTGAAAGCTCTTAAATCAATGTCCCCCACAAATGGAATGGGGTTAAAGGACTGATCATGCCTTAAGTAATACCTATGCAAGTAGAGCTCGCACATTAAGTGTTGTCCTATGATATCATGAGTTTTTAAAATACGAAGAAATTGAATGGTGTCCTCAATTTCGTACCAAATATCCTTTTATATACTTTCAAAACAAAAAAAAAAAAAAAAATGTTCATGAATGAATAGGGCATAGCTATGTGCAGGGGGTCTGTAGGCCATTACCTATTATGCTGGGGAGAACATCTTGTCCTTATCTGTCTTCAGCAACTGCACTAGTTTTTCCAATTCCTCTATTTTGGCCTTCTGTTTGGCCTGCTTTAGCCACACCTTGTATAAATAATCCATACATCCTGTGATGGCTCCGGTGGCCTCTTATAAAACCCTAGTTGTTTCCTTTTTATGGTCGCTCGCAGTAGACTGCCACTTCTGACTCTCAACGGCCAGTACAAATTCTCGACCTTTAAACTATAATGTTCCAAATTTTTATGGAACATTAATTTTTGATAGGAGATGAATAAAATGGGTAGGGGATCCATTCTTTACATGAATAGAGAATAAAAATCCTCTAAGTATGAAAGAGGATCATTTTTGGAGCTGGATTTCACACCTCCATGTGTGAAAGGAGGTTTTTACATAAAGGCTTGGCCAAGATTCACCAAGCCAAACTGTGTTGGCATGAGTTGTAAAACAGTAAGTGGGACAACGTAGGAGGGAAGCTTCTAGAGGAAGGAAACCTTAATTAGAATTAGGGCCCATGGAGGCAAGGCTCACTTGTTTAAAAGAGGAGCAAGGTAGCCATTGAGATCATCTTTGATCATTTTTACATCCAAGTCTTGGAGACTTGTTGCTGCCTCTTATTGTTCAGCAGAGCTGCAGTGCCTTCGGGCATGAGGGAGTTCTGTTTAGGAATTCCTCTCATTTTTGAGTAGATAATGAAGGATTTCACTCCATTCCCCATATTTAAGCATTCATGCCATAGCTTTAGCCATCTACGTTAGCGTAGTTTCTGCAACAGATATTCTGCAGTGTTGTTGGGTGTTGTAGGGGAGGTTTCCGCACACCATCTGGAGCTAGTTTTTCAATGGAGATAGGTTCCATCCATTGGGAGATCATAAAAGGAGGTTCTTGAGCATATCCCATCATCTTAAGCATCAGGCCAACCACATTCCATCATTGGAAGTGCATTCCCTCTCTTAGACAGTGTTTTTCTGGCTGAATATTTGCTGTGAGAGATTAGCAAATTTTGGAGAGGAAGTCTTGGGTGAAAGGATCAGCCTTTCACTTAAAATTTTTATTGGAGAAGGGCTCTTCATCTACAAAATATATTTCAGCCTTCTCCATCCATTTCTATTTCTTGAGTTGCTGCTACCCAGCAACTCCGGCATTTATGCAAAGTGCCATTTTTGTATAGATTTCAGCCAATCCTTTTAGAGGATTGATGTATTGTATTTTCAGGGGTTGAGATATTGGTCCCCCTTCTTTATTTGAGCCTAAATTTTCATATCATTTTGTTTTAATTATTTATGCAGCAGTTCCTCTCTATAACTGCATATTCATGGCCTATGTCTTTCTTTATGCAGCAGTGTTTCTCATGTTTCCTTGTACATATTTCTTGAGGCTTGTTGTGCCTTACTTGAGTGACCATTTCCTCAAGAGGTTGTATATTTTATTGTTGCTATGATCTAATATGATGGCCATTGTATTCTCCTGCATTTAATGTGTATATGATTCACTACTATTTTCCCATTCGATGTATATTTTTATTGCTATAGCTGCAATGTTGGGGTTATCTTAAGGGATTCCCAATCTTCTTGTATTTCGCTATTGGGGATATTGTCCTTTTGACAATCACTCTATAGACAGAGTCTTCTAGTGGGCCAGGTAGCCTCTGGAGATAATCCTTTGTTTAAAGGTGGAAAATCCAGTAAATTCCCCTGCAGTCTATCTCAGGAACATATTTTCCCTGTCATTTGACAATGTTTCCGAAAAAGGAACATTACAGGATGTAATGTTCAAAATTTTATGAAACATTAAATTTTGTTAAGGAGATGAATAAAATGGGTAGGGGACACATTCCTTTCATTACTAGAGAATAAAAGTCCTTTAAGTATGAAAGAGGATCATTTTGGAGCTGTATTTCTCACCTCCATGTGTGAAAGGGGGTTTTTGCATAAAGGTTTGGCCAAGGTTGACCAAGTCAAATTGCGTTGGCATGAGTTGGAAAGCACTATGTGGGGCAACGTAGGAGGCAAGATTCTAGAGGGAGGAAACCATAATTCGAATTAGGACCCATGGAGGGAAGGCTCATTTTTTAAAATAGGCTCAAGGCAGCCATTGAGATTATCTTTGATCATTTTTACATCCAAGTCTTGGAGACTTCTTGTTGCCTCTTGCTGTTCAGAAGAGCTACAGTGCCTTCAGGCACGAGGGAGTCATGTTTAGGAATTACTCTTGTTATTGAGTAGCTCATGAAGGATTTCACTCCATTCCCCATATTCAGGCATTTAGTCCATAGCTTCAGCCATCTACATCAGCACAGTTTCTGCAACATATATTGTGCAATGTTGCTAGGTGTTGCTAGGGAGGTTTCCACAGACCATCCGGAGCTAGATTTTCAATGGAGAGAGGTTCCATACATTGGGAGATCAGAAAAGGAGGTTCTTGAGCATATCCCATTATCTTTGGAATTAGGCCAACCACATTTCATCATTGGCAGCGCAGTCCCTCTCTTAGACAGCGTTTTTCTGGGTGAATATTTGTTGTGAGGGATTAGTAGATTTTAGAGGGGAAGTCTTGGGTGAAAGGATCAGACTTTCACTTCATATTTTCATTGGAGAAGGGCTATTCATCTACAATAGCTATTTCATCCTTATCCATCCATTTCCAGTTCTTGAGTTGCTACTGCCCAACAACTCCGACATTTTTCAAAGTGCCATTTTTTTATATATTTTAGCCAATCCTTTTAGAGGATTGACGTATTGTATTTTCAGGGGTTGAGATATTTCCCCCCATTATTTATTTTAGCCTACATTGTCATATCACTATATTTTCATTATTTATGTAGTAGTTCCTCTCGATAACTGCGCAGTCATGGCCTAGGGCTTTCTTTATGCATCAATGTTTCTCATGTTTCCTTGTACAGAATTCTTGAGGCTTGTTGTGCCTTACTTGAGTGACAATTTCCTCAAGAGGTTGTATATTTTATTACTGCTATGATATAATATGATGGCCATTGTATTATTTGGCATTTCATGTGTATATGATTCACTACTATTTTCCCATTTGATGTATTTTTTATTGTTTTAGCTGCAATGTTGGGGTTATCTTAAGAGATTCCCAATCTTGTTGTATTTCCCTATTGGAGATATTTCCCTTTGAAAATAACTCTATAGATAGAGTTTTCTAGTGGGCTAGGTAGCCTCTGGAGCTCATCCTTTGTTCAAAGATGACCAATCCACTAAATGCCCCTGCATTCTATCTCTGGAATAGATTTTCCTTGTTACTTGACAATGTTTTTGAAAAAGGAACATTATAGTGGTATCAAAGCATCGAACTTGGCATAGCCTGTGAGCTCGATTTCAGAGGAGAATAATGAAGAATATGAGCCTGATCTCATCTATTTTTGGAATAAATAAGAGCCTCCCTAAGGAGAAGGAGAAGAAAATGGGAGAAGAGGAAGGTCCATGCACTTCCTATTCTCTTGAAGACCAGCATAGGAGACGTTTGGATTTCTAGATCTTATGCAAGTACCTAGGTGACTATAAACCTCATTCCGTAGCATTTATGGGAGCTATAACATTCCCACAGTCTATTTAGGAGATGGAGGAGAGAAGGCCCTATGGAAAAGGAGAAATCAGAGGCAATAGGCTTCCATTGTATATATTTGATGGGGTTACTTAAGCTAGAGCTCGGGAGAAGAAGATGGAGGCATTTTTATTGCTGCATCCAGTGGCAGAGAAAGAAGCAGTGAAGATGGCAGCATTTTACATGGAGGAGGAAACCTCTATTTCGTGGTTCAAACCCTTGGTCCATTCAAGGGTGAGTTATTTTGCAGTCTTTGCTCAAAGGTTGATCCAAACCTTTGATGGAGAAAGAACAAAGGTAGAAACGCTCACACCACCATGGGAGGAGGATTGCACCAACGCTGCTATAGTTGTGAAGGAGCAGCCTTCAACATCTATGGATGAAGAAGCCATTGGAGGAAATCCATTAAAGCCACACAAGAAGGTCCCAAGATCCACCAAGGTATGAGTAAAGTTCCACTTTCTATTTCAGCAAATAATCTTAAGGATGATGGCATTTCATATGAAGAGGTCCAAGGATCAAACCACATGGCCACTTTTGGGCCTCATGTTTGCACTGTGATGTGCAAAGGGTTCAAGGAGGAGAATAACCCTCATCGTCATACACATTTGATGAATTTCATTAACCCTTAAAGGTGGGAGTGTAAAATTTTGGAGGATGAAGTAAACCATGACACCTCCATGGGGAATCATGAAGCAAATTGTAAAACTGGAGGAAGAGACAACTGCTACATCATTGGAGGAATCAACAACGCTGTTGAACATAGGTGGAGAGGAGACGTCACCTCCATCAAATTTGGATCCTCATAGATCCAACATGGTCATGGGAGAGAGGCCTTTCCTAAGAGGTCTCGAAGGAGCTGCATTTCAAACTCTCATGAAATGAAAAAAGAAAAAATTGGTTTGGGAGAATGGTAGCCCTCAGGGGAGGAGTACCAAAGAAGAGGAGAGATGGCAGGATGTTTACATCATTGGAAAACAAGGAGAAGGGATACATATTTCTGATATAACATACATATCATTCATGATACCTTCATCACATGAGTCATATGATATGAGCATGAGGAGACAACAAGCACTTGAGTTGCTTGGGATTAATGGGAGAGAGCACAAGAAGATTTGATCTCATATGATTGATGGTGTTGCAGGAGTAGAGAAGGGAACTCTCATAGTGCAAAGGTATCACTCCTTAGCTGGGTTTATTGGGAGGCATTTCCCTCTTGGGATAAGCTTCATATTTGCAGCAGCATCACTAGAGTTGTTCTTGACAAGGTGCATGTCAAGGAACAAAGATTGGCATGGGCAGGAGCCTTTTTGCATGAGCTCATAGTGCTGTCATTTGGGAGGAGGATCACATGCATATATCCATATATCATCTCACTTCCAGCCTATGGTAAGAGTCTTTTGTGTACCTTTTTTGGTCTACATACTCTTATCATTATGATGCAGTGCCGAGCTTTTCAAATGGGCAGATTTTTCATGTTGCTCCATGAGCAAAATTGGGCGAAACCATTTGATGGAGACAACCATATTTTATATGGCCTTAGGAAAGTGTTGCCTTCCATGTATGTTTAGCATTTATGTTTAGCCACTTACAATGCATTATCAGATGTAAGAACATACATTGTTATTCATGGGATGAAAAACAACTTGCCATATGATTTCTCAAAGCAGCAGTTTGGGAAACTGTGTTGTGACTACTTGGGAGACTGTTGGTACAACTTTTCACAACATGAAACCTTATGTAGTTGCCTCATTTTATTGTTGAGTATGGTCTCCTTGGATGATATTTCTATTATCTTAATGGAGGACATGATCAGAGGAGAGACACGTGAGATGAATGTGTCCTTGATGAGGAAAGACTCCCATATTTTCTGTAGTACATGTTCTGAGGGGAACATGCGAGGAGGCATGGCTACAGCCACATATTTTCTTATTTGTGGGGTAAGCCATGGGCTTGGTAATTTGATCCATCCATTGTATGTATATGGGCAGTTTTTTGACCTTATGTTGCCGATTCACTCATCTATTTACTATTTAGTAGTAGATGTGGTAGTTGTTGTACAATACTTGCCATGTTATTTTCTACAACTACAGTGGATGAGGTTGCATTGTGACCCTATGAGGCATTGTTTGCATATTTTTGCGCATGGTTTAACCTACAAAAAATATTTCATGAGGGAATTCTATGGTGGTCTTGTCCTATTCATCATAGATGACATGTCTTGGGCCAGCTGGATTATCATTGATGGAGGGGAGATTCTTGGAGGATTATTCTTCATTTTTCCATTTGAGGGCAATAAATTTGCAGCCCAGGATCAGAATACACTCCACACTCATCAAAATTGGGGGAGAGGATAGCATGGGGCAAGTTATAGTGCTTTCCATGGTCATATTTTCAGCCCACCTTCATTTTTGGAGCTCAAGGTGGAGGGAGATTTTCCATGAGTTACCTTGTTGGGAGGAAAATTATTTTCCATGATTGGTGGCTTGAGGATGGGAGATTTATATGGGGATGATAAATCCCATTATATATCAGGCCTCGTGCCTCAAGGAGTCCCTTGGACAACTCTTTTTTCCTTCATGGATATTTTTTTCTACATGATAGCTATTTGGGAATGTTCACCCCAAGGCTAGATTTCATTTCTTGGAAGGACAGTTTGGAGACATGATTTCTGATATGGCATCCTTTTCTTTGAGGATATCATCACATAAGGATGATACAAGAGGAATGGTAGAAAGAAACTCAGTTCATCCTTGCAATTTCTTGAGGGCAAGCAATATTTTGAGAGGGGAGGACTGTAATGTTCCAAATTTTATGGAACATTAAATTTTGTTAAGGAGATGAATAAAATGGGTAGGAGACCCATTCCTTGAATGATTAGAGAAAAAAAATCCTCTAAGTATGAAAGAGGATCATGCTGGAGCTAGATTTCACACCTCCATGTGTGAAAGGAGGTTTTTGCATAAAGGTTTGGCCAAGGTTGACCAAGTCAAATTGCGTTGGCATGAGTTGGAAAGCACTATGTGGGAAAATGTAGGAGGGAAGATTCTAGAGGGAGGAAACCCTAATTCAAAGTAGGGCCCATGGATGGAAGGCTCATTGTTTAAAAGAGGGGCAAGGCATTCGTTGAGATTATCTTTGATCATTTTTACATCCAAGTCTTGGAGACCTCTTGCTGCCTCTTGCTGTTCAGTAGAGCTGCAGTGCCTTGGGGCACGAGGGAGTCATGTTTAGGAATTCCTATCCTTCTTGAGTATCTTATGAAGGATTGCACTAAATTCCCCATATTTAGGCATTCAGGCCATAAATTTAGCCATCTACATCAGCACGGTTTCTGCAACAGATATTGTGCAGTGTTGCTGGGTGTTGCTGGGGAGGTTACCACACACCATCCAGAGCTTTTTTTTCAGTGGAGAGAGGTTCCATCCATTGGGAGTGTTGTACATGTTAGCCCCTTCATCCAAAATTTTGGCCATTAGCCCCTCGTGAAACTTTTCAAATTTCCTATCGCGACCTGAGGAGCTCGTGTTCTGCCCACCGTCACCGTTCTGTGCTTCCAAGTTATGCTGCGCAGGTCTGAAATATCGCACCCGAGAAATACTCTTGATTCAGCCCGCTTGACCCCAGCTCTGTCTTCCTACTCCACGCGACCGAGGGATGAAACCCTGTGCCAAACCGAAAAGTGCTTACCATACATGGCCGTCGGGTGCATTGTGCATCGTCCGATCGAGCCACAGATCAACGGCCTACAATTCGCCCCTATCTGGTGGTCCCCGCCATGCCTTACCCCTAAAACCAAACTGTTTTCATCGCACTACTTATCCAAGGCAGGCGGTATTGTTCCAAACACAGCGATTCCATTAAGCGCCTGCCACGCGTCCTGGTGTACGACGACAATACCACCCTCCATCGCGCATTATATCTCGATCAAAGTCGTGCAGCGATATTAACTCTAGCCATCCGATTCGAAGAGCTCAATCCAACGGTGATTATTCTCCAAAGTTGTACAGCCTTTAACCCCCATCTATATCACCCGTGGCCCACCATCTCACCACTGCCCAACATAATATTAACTGTCGATCCCGTTTTTTATCGTATGGCCGTGGATTATTCGCACCTCATCGGTTGACCGAGTCAACTCCCACGTCACGCCTTCCATGTAGTCTCTCGTATGCCCACGTGTCATTCGCGTCCGTCTCCACCATTTCCATGCATCGTTCACATGTCTATGTCATCTGTCTCCGCCTTTTCTACACAGCATCATCCCACTCTGTTTCTCATTGCCACCCTCCATTCCTCTATCACCTTGCTTCTCCTCACCGTTTCACTCAGTCCATATCACCACCTCGTGGTCACTACCTCATCCATTACCCTGGCGCCTGGTTTTTTCTAATCATTTTGTGGGTTTTGCACGTTTATGGTGATGGTGGATCATCAGAATTCACGTCCATCACCACAGAAGTTGAGTACATTCCAGAGGACCAATTATCAAATGCAGAATTATGGAGCTAGGATCGGGGAAGATATGTTGACATGACATCCATTAAAAAGCCAGTGTTTAAATCTATCAAACTCTTCAAGGTCATTCAAATGCACAGGTTGAGCAGTTGAAGAATTAATGGCGCAGATAGAAAATATCAGTGAAGAGCAGAGGATTCAAGAAATATATTTAAGGAATTTGGGGCTCTTACATATCCTTTGGAGGCAAAGTACCAGATCAAAGGCCATGCAGATTACTAGAAAGGTATTTCACAGAAAACGATGTCCTCAGGGTTTGTTTTAGCCAAATTCTCTTCAGAAAAGTACAGAATGTTATATATTATATTCTTCATACCTTACCTCTGAAGAGATTTGCACCTACTGCATTTATTTTATAGAGCAACCACAAAGTACTTACAGAGCTCTTACGCCGTCAAACACTTTGGGCGGGCATTTTCTCACCATCTTGTTTCGATGAAATAATTAATTGTTTCACCTACTTCTTTTATGATTTTTCTCTCCTCCTCCCTCTATAAAAGGGGAGAAGAAAAACCTTGTAAGGGTCCCAAACTTTTATCAGAAAATTGTGCTGTGAAAGGCATTTTTGGATACATTCTATAAAGCTTTTGTATCGAGGCTCAGAGCCCGTGGGGTCTCAATGAGGAGGAGTTCTATCTGTAATGAGGATTCTGGTCTTTGGTATTTCACAGTATGTACCTCTCCTTATGTGTTTAATACAATATTCCATTTCATACATCTTCTTGTATCATGTTACTGGAATGCGAGTGGCTCACTGGTTTTAGGTAAGGATTCATCCTAGTCGATGCCCATATTTGAATCAATCAAGCGCTTTAAATAGGCTGAGGCATGATATACTGTTTCATATTCATTTCATTCACTTTTCTGCTATATTAGTTGCTTTGGGAGGGTGCTTTTAAAACGCCAGTGTCATGTATGGATTCTTAGAATAATAAGCCTATATGTGGTTCTGTTGTGTATCTGGGTGCGAGACCAAAGTTAACTAGTATCCTCTTGTGTTTCCTTCCCTCCATACACTTCTGATATTTGAGTTCTGTGACATATTATTTGAACTGGCCCTCTTTCCAGTAAATTTTCTCCTAGCTGTATGATGCTTTAATATTTGAGTTTTGCATTGTGCCTCTGCAACATTACTTTCCCTGTGATAGTTTCTGTGATTGCTGGTCCCATTTTAAATCAATTTTCTTGTTTAACAAGAGATAGTAGGAGAGCCTTTGGATTGACAACCCAGCCTTATTATATGCCTCCTGCTATGCTAATATGTCCTAGGCACTGGTCCATGGCAGCTCTAGACTATCTCTAGGGTAGACAATAATTGTCGACAACATCTTTCTGGTGCCATTGATGGGGATGGATTTGAGAATTTCAGTTTCCCTGGGCCTCGACAAATCATATTCACTCTCTAATCAGATGAGCACAGAGAGTTGAAGAGTTGCATATCTCTCACCTTGGCGACTCCACACTGTTATTCATTTGATAAATCTATTGGTAGTCCTGGCTCCTCGAAAGCCACATTTAAGGTCAGATACGTCCAAATAAAAGATATCCTCTATGTCTGACCCAGAGAAGATTATACATAGAAAGAGTTGGAAACAGAGGAAATCAGCCCGTGCTGAAATCCCTGAGTTTTTCGAAGAAGATTGTCCATCTTCTCCTTTTCAAGAAACTCCAGTAAGAAATCTCGACTCCACTGAGGAAAATCCTGAATATTACTCGGATAGCCCACCCAGGGGAAGTGCTAGAACCAAAGAGAAATCTTGTCCTACCCCTGAGGCCAAGGAAGTTAAAGAAGTTATAGAAGTAGCCCTTGTTAACCGCGAATTGTTCCCATCTACGCCTCAGGCTGCGGTACAGTATACCCCCATTTTTATTCATACTCCACTTCCTCCTACCTCCCTTCCTTCATTTGTACACCAGATTGTTGCACAACCCCCACCTCCTCCAATGGCTAATGTTCCTACCTTTTTTCTCAATAAATATGCTCCCCCGGCATTACCTCAGGTGCTGAATGACATGCCGCAGGATTACTTGAAGGTATTGCCCAGATTCACTGGAGAAAATGAAATTGATGCTCAGAAACATCTTGAGACTTTCTGCTCTTTCGCAGAAAACTTTAATGTTGAACATCTAGATGTAGTCTTAAGACTATTTGTGCAATCTTTGGATGGTGAAGCCAGAAAATGGTTCAAGACATTGGGAAATCGTTCAGTAACCACTTGGGATGATATGGAAAATAATTTTCTCAGAAAATGGGGAGAAAAGAAATACCATGGACAGTGACTTACTGAGTTAAATACACTCAAGAGTAAAAACAATGAAGGGGTGTCAGAATTTATTAAGAGATTCAATAAGTTATATCTAAACCTCCCTGTAGATATGAAGCCCCATCAGAATGCTGCTAAAGTTGTTTTCGTAGCAGCTTTTGACTCAGATTTTGGTTTCTCCCTCAGGGAAAGAAAGACTGCCACCCTAGATGATGCTTAGTCAGATTCTCTTGAATTAGAAGCAAACTTTTCCTCCACTGGAAAATTAAAAGGGAAAGCCAAACAGGATGCTAGAAGAAGGGGAAAAGAGAAAGTATCTACTTCTAATCAGGACAAGGATTCTGATAAAATGGAGGAAAGAAGAAAGATGATTAAAAATATGGTCAAGCTAGAGCTGTAGGCCAATAATACAACCCCCAAGAATTTTTATAATGCTCCAAACAGAGGTTACAATCCTCAGTATAGAAAACCACCCTTGCAAATATTGCCAAGAGAAGCAAAGGAGCAACAAGATCAGGTACCACACCCATTGTACCTGGAAGGCCCAGTAGATGAATCCACTGATGATGCTACCTATGAACTGCAAAATGCAAATCTTGATTTTTCAAACAATGATGAAATAGAATGCCCATTGCAGGAAGAAGAAGAAGAAATCGGAGACACAGAAGATGCAGAAATTGATCACTACTGCAAATAGTTCAATGATTTCATGCAAGAAAATTTTAATAGGAGATATGATCTCAAGTCCTTCAGAAAGAGAACTCGGACTCAAGATAATGAAGAAGAGCCTCATCAGAAGGAAGCACCTACTCAAAAGGAATCAACAACGAAGAAATTCCCAGATAAAGATAAGAGTCATTTGAACAAACCTTTGCAGTCTGTTGATCAAATTCCTTCTTCTTCAAAAGTAACCACTCCTCCCAATGCTGAGTCTGTATCAAAAGAAGTTAAACCTTCAGCTGAAAATAAATAGTCAAAAGAAGTTGTAATAGAAAATCCCCCTCCTACTTTCAATTTGCAAAAAGAACTTGAAAAAGTCAAAATCCCAGTCCCTTTGACTGGACTGTTAAAACAACCTGCATATCAATCTCAAGTTACTTCTTTATTACTCCCTCCCGAAGCACCAATAATTCCAGACAGTGTTAATCTCCAAGAAGAGAGACCCATGGTAGTTTTTGGCCCACATGTCGAGGAGATAGACCCCTCTACTCCTCCTTTCTATGTCTCTCTAGTAATTCATGACCTGCTGTTACACAATTGTATGCTAGATTCTGGGGCTTCCCATAATCTTATGCCTTTGTTAGTCATGCAGCAACTAGGTCTGAAAATCACACATCCATATAAAGACCTATATTCATTTGATTCCAAGAGAGTTAAATTCTTGGGGATGATTAAAGATTTAGTGGTCAGTCTGGCCCAAATTCCAGCAAAAAGTGTAGTATTGGACATTGTGGTGGTTGACATCCCAGCTCACTTTGGCATGTTGTTTTCAAGGTCCTGGGGAAAAAAAATTGGTGGGTCACTCAAGATGGATTTAACATATGCCATTATCCCTATTTTTGGTGGCCAGGAGAGGAAGTTATACAGATAAACTAGGTTTGTCAAGATGGTTACTAAGGCTGACAGCTCAGAGAATTCACCAGTCTACAACAAGGAAGGATATTTCTCATGTTTGATGTTAGAAGAAGATAAAGATTATGCTCATGAACCTTCCTTCTGTCAAATCAAAACTAAGCAGCCCTTAGATGATCATGAAGCAGGAGTATGGATGTTGCATTTTGATGGAGCAAACTCAAGAGAAGGTAATGGAGCAGGAGTGTTATTGATATCTCCTACAGGAAAATGGGTGCCACTGTCTTTTAAATTGGAATATGAAGCTACTAATAATGTAGCTAAATATGAGGCACTATTGCTAGGATTGCAAACAGCCAGAAGAATGGGTATACAGAGTTTGAAAGTTCTGGGAGATTCTGAGCTGGTGATCAGACAAGTCAGAAATCAATGTCAAACCAAACACCCTCGGCTGAGAGCTTTTATAGAAATGAAGTATGGGACATGGTGGCAAATTTCTTCTCAGTGTTCAATATCCAGTTCATGCCCTGGGAGAAAAATAGAATGGCAGATTCACTAGCTGTAGCTTCCAGTACATTTCGTCCTCCTCAGAACCCTCTCTTGAGGTATGAAATCGAGGTACGCTATAGGCCATCCATCCCAGATAATATTAAGCACTGGAAGGTATTTGAAGATGATGAACATATGAAGAAATTCCTGGAGATAGTAGGAGAGTTTTCCAATATGGAGATTGATGATTGTGAAGAAGATGAGGCTGAGAATGTCTCAGGAAAAAAGTGGGAAGAGAAAATGGTAGGAAATAAAGTGCCGCAGTTGAAGGGGAATGCTATACCTAGAGGGCTGGTGCCCCTAGAAAGATTGTTTGACAAAAATGATGTCCCTTTGCAGCATAATAAAGTAGTAGACGGAAATCAAATGGAAGATCTAAATCTGGGTACCAATGTTGAGCCTAAAATTGTAAAGATATCTAAGAAGGTCCCAGAGGAATATAAAGAAAAATACTTGAAATTATTTCTTTCTTATAAAGATGTATTTGCATGGTCCTATCAGGAGCTTAAAACATTTGATGTTAGCATAATGCAGCATAAAATTCCTCTAAGGGAAGGTGCAAAACCTTATAAGCAGAAGCTCAGACAGATAAATCCTTTGCTGCTTCCCTCCATTGAAAAATAAATCAAGAAGCTGCTAAAGGCCAAAATAATTGTGCCATTAAGGTACTCTGAATGGGTTGCTAATTTGGTCCCTGTCCGAAAGAAAAATGGGGAAATAAGGCTATATGTAGATTTCAGGAATTTAACTAGAGCATCATTAAAGGATAATTATCCACTGCCTAAGATGGACCACATCCTGCAGAAAGTGGTGGGAGCCTCTAGAATGTCAATGATGGATGGTTTTTCTGGTTATAATCAGGTAGCCGTGTTTCCAGAAGATCAAAAGAAGACTGCTTTCACCACACCATGGGGAACATTCATGTATGCCAGGATGCCTTTTGGATTGATTAATGCAGGGGCCACATTTCAGAGGGCGATGGACATTGCTTTTGTGGGTGAGCAGGATAAATTCCTGGTGGTGTACCTTGATGATATCATGGTGTTTTCAAAAGATGATGCTGAGCACATTGAGCATTTACAAAGAAATTTTGAAAAATGCAGAAGGTATGGTCTTTCTCTTAATCCACAAAAGTCTTTATTTGCATTAGAGGAAGGCAAGCTCTTAGGGCACATAGTGACTAAGGATGGGGTAAGGATAGACCCCAAAAGAGTAGAGGCTATAAATAACATCTCTCTCCCCAGAAATAAGAAAGAAGTGCAAGTGTTTTTGGGACGAATAAATTTTCTGAGAAGATTCATTCCTAACTATGCTGAGATAGTTAGGCATATAACTGATATGCTGAAAAAGAACAATGAGGTGAAATGGTCACAAGAATCACGGGAGGCCTTTGCTAGAATTAAAGCTGCATTTTCTGAAGCTCCTGTGCTAGCTGGGCCAGATTATACAAATCCATTTATGATCTTTTCTTTTGCATCACCTCATACAGTAGCTGGGGTTTTGTTACAGAAAAATGAAGATGGGTATGAGCAGCCTATTGCCTTTTTCAGCCAGGTGCTCCATGACGCTGAACTGAAATATAATATATTGGAGAAGCAGGCATATGCCCTAGTAAAGTCCCTCAAAGCCTTCAGAATGTATTTTTTGCAGTCTCATATTACCGCATATGTCCCCACAGCTGCTGTTAAAGACATTCTGATTTAGGGAGACAGTGAAGGAAAAAGAGGGAGATGGATTGCAAAAATACATGAATATGAGCTGGACATCAGACCTACTAAGCTAATTAAAGGGCAGGGAATAGCCAAGATTTTATCTGAATCAAACTATCAGGCTTTAGGCATAAAATTTTCCATGGTAGAAAATGAAGAGTCTGAGAAAGAAAAAGAACAACAAGGGCTGGAGATGGCTACTCAGAAGGTTCATATAAAATATCTCACCAGTCCTTGGTACAAAGAAATAGTAGAATATCTTTTGACACTTAGCTGTCCTTCCAGTTGTGATAAAGCAAAATGCAAGGCTTTGAGATTGAAATCACAAAAGCACATAGTTGATAACGGCCAATTATATTGGAGAGATCCTTCAGGCATTCTACTCCTGTGCCTCACAGAGGATGAAGTGGAAAGTATAATGATCGAATTTCATGAGGGAATTTTTGGAGGCCATTACATCTGGAGGGCCACAGCCCATAAAATACTGAAGTTCGGTTTCCACTGGCCAAAAATATTTGGAGATGTTTTTGTTTGGGTCAGAGCATGTGATAAGTGTCAGAAATTTGATGAGAAACAGAAGTTAGCATCTCTGCCCTTGATTCTTGTTCATGTGAATGAGCCATTCCAACAATGGGGATTATATTTTATAGGAGAAATACATCCCTCATCAAGTGGCCAACATAAATGGATATTAACTGCCACAAATTATTTCAAAAAATGGGTGGAAGCCACACCTGCAAGAAATTCTACTGACACTGTTATCATAAAATTCATGGAAGAGAACATCATTTCCAGGTTTCGCTGTCCTGCTAAAATAGTGACTGATAATGCACAGGCCTTCAAATCTGCAAAGTTTGTGAATTGCTGTCAACAGTATAATATCACCTTGAAGCACTCCACAACCTATTATCCTCAGGGGAATGGTCTGGCAGAATCTTCTAACAAAACTTTAGTGAGGGCCATGAAGAAAACAATAAATGAAAATCAGAGGAATTAGGAAAGATGTAACCCCCAGGTACTGCAGTTACTACAGAAATAATGCAATCCTTGGAAGTGACTGCATTTTCTAGGATGGAGAATGGATTCCATCAAGATAAATGATGAGAATTGAACTCGGGACCTCCTTCTTAGATCTCCCAATCAACTATACCAATGGTGAAGATAGAATTCCCGCATGAGAATCCCTTTGCACTAAACAGTGCTACAACTCCGGCTAAACAGTTGAAGCTTGCAATCAATCATAAGACTAATACAAGATGAATGAATCCTTTGCTACTATCTCCTCCTTCTTCTCCTTGGTGAGCTTTCCCATCCCGGGCCCCACTCACTGGTGATGTGACTTCCTTGGAAGTTTCCTCCTTCAAAACTACGCTGCCCTAGTATTTTTCCCTCCTCTTGTGACAGCGTTGTTGACTTGGTCAACTATAGCTAGATCATTGCTTTGCCCCTATTTCACACCAAAGAGGCTTTATTTTTTCGTCCTACTTCAATCCATTTTCACATTGGGATATGTTTTATTGCCTTTCCTACTTCTTATTTCAAAATTGGAGCAGTTATAATGTTCCAAGTGGCAGTGGCTAATTGGGAACATTAAAATTTCGTAGGTTAACTCCTCCTGTCTTAGCCGAATTGGGGGTGGTTCTTCTGTAACACCCCTACTTGTATCAACATACATATCTGTTTAGGCAGGTGATGTTGTTTTTTGCGAAACAACATCACTTGCCATTTCTCTATCCACAATTTCACACCTTTGTTCTTCATTGTCAAAAGTCAATGACTATACAACAGTACCAATTTCCTTCACAATGTTCATAATTTCTTCCTCTATGGGCTCTTCAAGAGAGGCTGGTTCTTGTGTGGTAGCCTTGTCTGTGTCTCCAACAACCTCCTCCATTCTCGTTTCTTCTTCTGTGGGTTTTTCAAGCGAGGCTCATTCTTGTGTGGCAAGCTCGGCTATGTCGCCAATGACCTCCTCCATTCTTATTTCTTCTTTTGTGGGTTTTTAAAGTGAGGTTGGTTCTTGTGTGGAAGCCTCAGGTATGCTGCCAATTACCTCCTCCATTCTCATCTCTTCAGGTTCCTCTTAATCAATCATCATCTCTTCTTCCTCGGGTTCCTCTTGATCAACTTCCATTTCCATCTCCTCGAGTTCATCTTGGTTAATTCCCTCTGAATGTTCTTCTTCCACTAGACCATCGGAGAGACTAGCTCTTCTTCTCTAGTGGCAATAATGGTTGCCACCTCTTCTTATTAGGACCTACAGAGTTCCACCCAAGAGACCCGAAGCCTGTTTATTGCATGCATGACCAATAATCACACCAAACCGTGATTGGAAAGCACTGCCATCATTCGTTGTGAACGATGAGCAGCCTGTGCCATATGCTACAACTATTTCAAGAGGAAGAAGGGCATGTTTAAGGTATGCACCTGATCCAGTGGAAATCAGAGGTGCATTAGAATTTTAAAGTGATACTTGAAAAGAGTTGAGGCCCAACCCTCGCAGGGAATGTATTTTATTACAAAACCTGCAACTTCATTCCAAGGATACAGCGCGGTTATGCACTCGTACCCTCTGCCCATTTCCACAACACTCTCTCCCACCTCTAAGAATAATTTTGGAAATTCCAGGAGAGAAAATTTCTGAGAAAACCATTTTTTCCCCTACTGTCTCAACCAGTTGACCTCTGTAATTGCCTCTTCTGTGACAGGAAATTCCAAACCTCTAACCCACGAATAATTCTCCTCCAAATTGAGTGTGAATTCCATTTTTATTCCTCCATAAAACCCCTGCAATCTGTCAAAGTAGGTATCCCACCCTGTGTCAAAAAAGACTTGCCAAACCTTTGGATTACTATGGACTGAAGCTGTGTTTTCAGGTTCATGCTGCACACCCAACCCACCCATACTGTGGAGACTTGTAGCAACAATCCCTGTAATAGTAAACTATTGGGCAAGGTGGTGGGTACCCAAATTTTGAGAAACAACATGGTGAAAGTGGAAAGGTGGTAATGGTAAATACGACCAGTAACTCTCGAAATCGAGAAAAATCATGAAAGGATATGGTAAGTGTGGTGAATAGAAATAATAATTGTTCGTATAGGGTGGACAAGACATCTTACGGATCCAAATACGTATTAAATTATGATACCACATATTGATGGGAATCATAAGGTGTACCATGAGCGAATTTTCATACTTGATTTATGAGGCAATTATTACACCATCCTTGACATGACGTAAACCCCCCCCCCCACCAACTTAAATTTTTTCCGTCTGCGACATTAAAATTTTCACATGGGATATTTAATTAAATCAGTAAAAGTCATGTGGAGGTGTACCTAACAGCCTACCTGGATGATGTGACGGTTTGTAGGATGACGACGCAGTAATGATGTAGATGGAGTAACAACATCAAAGTAATAGCGTTAGTGTAACAACATCGGTGTAACAACATCAGTGTAACAATATCGATGTAACAGCAGTGGTGTAACAGCACCGGTGTAACAACAACGATGTAATAGCACCGAAGTAATAGGATCAGTGTAACAACATTGGTGTAACAACACTGGTGTAACATCATCAGTGTAATAGTGTCAGAGTAATAGCAATGGAGTAACAACATCTAGTGTAACAACATCCAGTGTAACAACATCCAGTGTAACAACAGTGCAAGTAACAAAATCCGATGTAGCAACATCGATCAAGGAGTAACAACATCAAGTAGTTGCATTTGGTGTAACTACATCATGAGTAGCAGCAACCAAGTAACAGCACCATGAGTAGCAGTAATCGAGTAATAGCACCATGAGTAGAAAAAACTGACTAACAACACCATGAGTAGTAGCAACTGATGTTTTTGGAAAATTTTCTTTGATTGTTACTCCTTAAAAGTAACTCCTGCAAAAGGACAACAAAATAAAAAATAACTCTTTATTCTTTATTATATATATATATATATATATATATTACAGGAAGGGTGTAGAGGAATAATTCTATGCACTGATGACCTTCAAACCATATTTCTCAGAGAGGTGTTTAATAAATGCATCCATAGAGGTTGGGCGATGGTAAAATCTCAGGCGATGTCCATTGACTATGAATGAAGCACGTGTATCATCAATTGTGACTAACCTAATTGTTCCATTATCAAATACAATGTCCACCTCGTAAGGTCCCATCCAACGAGTGCAAAGATTTCCTTTAAAATCCTTAAAGAGGGAGTCATCATGTAGTGCCCAATATCCACTTTGAAACACTTTATTTTTAATAAACTTATCATGCCATTTCATTCGCTGTTGTTGAATAACAGTAGTTCTTTAGACATCCATTGAACAGATTTCATCTAGTTCATTGAGTTGTGCCAGTTGGTGTTTCTCGGCATATGACAGATCCAAACCAACTTAAAGAGATCTTCTGAGTGTACTGATTTCGAATTCTATTGGAAACAATAGGGATTTTCCATAAACTAGCTCGAATGGTGAAAACTCAATTATATTTCACCATGTTTTTTTGTACGCCCAGAGAGATTTTGACAGCTTTTGAGCCAAATCCCGATGATGGTAAGCCACAGTTTTTGTCAAGATTTTTTCCAATTTCCTTTTTGCGCTTTCCACTTGTCCATTCGCCTAGGGGTGGTATGGAGATGTCACTTTATGCTTGACCCCATATTTCTGCATAAGCTTTGCTATCTTATGTGATGTGAATTGTGCCCCTCCATCTAAAACAATCTCTCTTGGAGTACCATAATGAGAAAAAAATTCTTCAAATAGAAAATCTGAGACCACCTGCTCCATTGCTTTACCAATAACTTTGGCTTCCACCCACTTAGTCACGTAATCAACACAGACCAATATGTGGACTTTCTACTAGGAGGGTGGGTTAAAGGGTCCAACGAAGTCAATAGCCCATTTCTTAAAAGGCTCGAGGACTACCTATGCCTACAAAGGCATTTCATCATCTCGATTGGGTTGCCCCATACGTTGGCAACTATCACACCTCCTAACATAATTCTGAGAATCACAAAAAATGGAAAGCCAGTAATATCCCATTTGTAGCACCTTATGGAATGTTATTTTTTCCACAAAATTCCCTCCATAAGGGCCATCATGGGAAGCTTTCAATACCTCATAAATATCATCCTCAGACACACAATGCCGGATCTGCTTATATTCTCCTATATGAAAAAGGTAACCTGCCATCCAAGAATATCAGGCACTATGATGAATAACCTCCCATTATTCCCTATATGACAAATGAGGAGGCACTTTTCCTATAGCAAGATAGTTAGCAATATCTGCATACCACAGAGGTTTAGTAGAAACTACAAAAAGATGTTCATTGAGAAAATTGTCTTCTATAGGTGTGCATTCATCATTGTTATCCACTCTAGATAGGAAATAAACTACTATATTATCTTTTCCTGGCTTATCTACTATTGCAATATCAAATTCTTGAAGAAATAGTAACCATCTCGTAATACGGCCAGGAGTAATAGGTGTATTCATAAAATACCTAATTGCTACATGATTATTATGGAAAATAGTAGAATACCCAGTGATGTAGTGTCAGAACTTGTTGACCGCGTAAATTACAACTAAGAATTATTTTTCTATCACCGTATAGTTTAGTTCATCAGGAATTAAATTCTTGCTGACATAGTAGATTGCATATGGTGTTTTGTCTACCTATTGTCCTAAAACAACTGCTACTGTTGTCTGAGAAGAATCAATATGTATGTGAAACGGTAATTCCCAATCAGGTCCTCGGAGGATTGGAGCCGTGCACACCAACCCCTTAATTTTCATGAAGGTTGTCTCACAATCTTCAGTCCACAAGAATTCTGCATCTTTTGTTAGCAATTGAAATAGTGGATGTGCTATTTTAGAAAAATTTTCTATAAAGCGCCTGTAATAACCAGCACAACCAATAAAGCTACGTACCTGTGTGGGTGTTTTGCATACTAGGAAGTGTAATATTACCTCTACTTTAGTAGGAACAACTTGAATTCCAACAGCTGAGAGAAAATGTCCCAATACTACTCCTTTTTCCCTCATCATATGGAATTTGACTGTACTTAGAGATACATGGGTCTATTTACATATTTTTATTACTTTCTCTAAATTTGCTAATCCTTCCTCAAATGAGTTTCTATATGGAGTAAAATCATCCATATAGATTTCAACGCTATCATCAACCAAATAAAAAAATATTCCCAAGATTTCCCTCTGGAAGGTAACAGGAGCATTACACAGGCCAAACAGGAGGACCGTGTATGCAAAGGTTCCCCAAGGGCATGTAAAAGTTGTTTTATCCTGGTCTTCCAGGGCTATCTGGATCTGATTATATCCACTGAATCCGTCTAGGAAGGAAAATAACTTCTTCCCAGCCAAGGTGTCCAGGAATTGGTCAATAAATGGCAAAGGAAAATGGTATTTTGTGTTGCCTTATTTAATTCCCTATAATCTACACAGATCCGCCATTTACCATTATTTTTCGGGACAATAACTAGCGAGGATACCCATTGGCTATCTTAGATCGGGTAAATGAATCCTACATCCAACATTTTTTGTAATTCTTCTTTGAAAATGGTTTTTAGAGCAGGATTCATCCTCCGTTGAGGTTGTCTTACAGGGTGGAAATCTTCCTTAATATAAATATGATGAGTGAATAGACTGGTTGGGATACCCTTCATGTCGGTATAATCCTAGGCAAAAGCTTCCTGATGATCTTGAAGGACCTTCAAAAGCTATTTTGTCTGAGATTCAGATAGGTTTGGGTTGATATTGAGTTTTTTCCCTGGTTCAATCTCGATTGGATTACTATTGTGGGATGAGGTTATAGGAATGTCCTCAATGTCATATTATGATTCAATGTTTTCCTGAGTCTCGCAGCTCATAACAGATTCTAGAATATGTCGAGTTGGGTCAGGAACAAAACTTGAATCACTAATGAAAGCGTTAATGTCATCATCTTCAGTTTCTGTTTTAAATTGAAGGGCCTGCCCAACAGTGAGAACTGGTCTAACATCTTCATTTTCAAGTTCAGGCTCTTCCACAAGTAGAGGTTTCTGACTGGGTAATGATTTTTCAAATGGGCTTGGTTCTATACGAGGATAAAGTTTGAGATTCTTCATAACTATCCCATTTGATATAATCATGTACCTAGACCGACACCCTATGTGGAATATCTTAAGATATTCCAAATGTGGAGATCCAACAATACATAAACATAAATTGGAAATAGAAGTGAATAAAAATCATACCAAAATGTATGGAAACCATAGAGCCATTTTATTATGAATCAACAACAAATAATAGCAATACAACTCAAAGGATCAAGGCAAACAAGCCTCCCATCAAAACACATGCTAAAAGTGGAATACTCCTACATAACATAGTGTCTATGAACAAGAACTGTACAGTCATGGATGGAGCACTGCTATAGGAAGTGTAAAACATCATAGATCTGCATATACATGGCTCATAAAATATCGGGAGAGAAGAACTATGCTCCCAACCACTACCTCAATACAATCCTGGAAGGATTGGCTGAAATATGAAAAACTGCAAATTGCCAGAGTTGCAGGGTAGCAGTTGCAACTTAAGAACTGGAAATGAGTGGAGAAGGCTAAAGATTTTGCATCTGATGAAAATACCTCCTCCAATGGATCTCTCAATTGAAAGGCTAATCATGTTAGCCATCAGTAAATTTTGTCATAGCAAATGATGGCTAAATATGTTCTTAAGCCTTCAAGAAGCAATATTCATGGAAAAATGCTAGTTCTTGAAGCCTTCTTGGTGTCTTTTATCTTACAAATCATCTTCATTGTTGTTTCCACAAAATATTTTTCAAAGAGAGCCCACTGATTCTTGAAAATAACTATTTTATAGAATTTATCCCATTTCACCCCTTCTCATTCTGTCATTTTCCCTCTAAAAATAGTATTTTTTTTCCCCTTCAAAGGTCTCATTTATCCTCCTTTACCTTTCAAATCCCTCAAAATCCCTTTTTTAAAGCATAAAAACTCCTTTTATTGGTTTAAAAATTATCTCTCTAACCTATCGAAACCCACCATTTTGGCCAAAAAATGCCCCTTTTAACATATAGGACCTTAAGCGCCTTTCGGTTTAAGTCCTCCACCCCCATTTCTTCATATGACCCAGGCCCATGACCAAACGCTCAACCCTTGGGCCTTCTTCTATTTAGCCCTTGGTCTTCTTAGTTCTCCATGAGGCCATGCTCTCCACCCATCTCCTAAGTCCCTTTCCCTTTATTATTTCTCGCAAAACCCCTTTTTTCCTTTATATTTCTCCACCCGACTGATATGCCCCCTACAGATCTTAACCATCGATCTATGAGATCGGATGGTCATCGCAGTTTCTCGTTTCCTATTCCCCACTTGTATTTTCTTCCACCGATGTGTTTTCGCTGATATACCATCGAAAAATCGCATTTTTCTCGTTCCAAAGTCTCATCTCCCATTTCTTTTTTCTGCCGATGATCGTTTCTTTGAGTAAATCTCCACCATTGATCTCGTTTTCGATCTAATGGTCCTCGCTCCATCAGCACATCACACTTCCCAAATTCCTCATTCCCCAACCCTTTTCAACACTGATATGCGCTCCACCGATTAAATCTTGGCCGTTGATCCTCCAACGATCCAACGACCAGCGGGGTCCCTCCCTGTTCTCCCCCTCCATCTGCCATCTTCCCCTAGAACAGATCTAAATTGTTAATCCTCACGATCCAACGGCTCCCATTCAAACTTACCATTTCACCCCACCGTATAAATATCCTGCAACATGACACATTTGCTAACATCAGCTATTGGTCCCACCTCCCCATCGACCATCGCTCGTCGCAAATTCTTATGTCCACTTCCCAAATTCCTCTCTTTTCTCATTACCATTGATTTAATCCTGACTGTTGATCTCGCAAATCTAATGGTCCTCACTCCATTTCTTCGCCACCCTTCCTCCCACACAACTCTTCTCCCGTCGCGCTAATCGATGGCCATCGATTTGCAACCCGCAGATCGGACGGTCCAGATCCCGTTTCGCACCCAATTCACCAATTATCCCCTGCGTGCAATTCTAACGTGAAATGAGAGGTTTCAGAGGGACACATGTCACTCTCTAACAAGCGTCATTTTCCCCCAGTTCCTTACTTCTTACCGCCCAGTCCCTACGCGAAAACGATTCTCGGTTTTCCGCCAAACCACCAATGCATATTCACGCCAAATTTAGTTTAAAACCTGTGTTCCTCTTCTTTGACATGGAATCCTCCATCAATGCATTCATTCCCATTTGCATAGCTCTTCTTCCTTCACCTTGAGCCTCTTTAATGCAGTTTATCCAATTCGCATGGTTTTATTAAAATTTTGATGCTTGTTGCAGGTTTAATGGCAGTTTTGTAGAATAGAAGTCATCCCACAGTCACTAAAGGTGACAGAGGCTGAGGATGATTATCCCAAGCCTAATCAATACAAAGAAAGAGAATCGAAGGATTAATTCCAAGCTCAGAGCAATGCGTCATGGCCATTGATGCCTTTATGAAACCTTCCAATGCGCCAAAGCCACCTATACACCAACAAAGCAGAAGAAACACGAAGATCCGTAAAGAGTATCAGAAGGAATAAAGATAAAGGATTAAATTCAAAACCTGAAAATCAAAAGGCTTAATCCACAGTTAAATAAAAAAGCACAGTGAAAAAAGTTGAAATGATCCAAAAAGGATTAATAAAGCCTTAAAGCACAATTAAAGTTAATATCAGTGTTTAAATTATTTAAGACAGACAGATCAGTAAAGGAAGGCCTCCAAATTCTAGATTGGTGAGGCAATTAATCCTCAGAAATCCAGAAATTCCACCTAATAGCTTATTTTACCTCAAAAGAGTACAAATTGAATGCACAGTCAGAGATATTTTCAAAAAGACAGCTCAGAAAGTAATTTCCAGCTACCAAAAGCCTCAAAAGTCAACAAAAGTGACTAAATTAGATGAAAGTTAATGTAAAATTAAATTAACAGAGTTAAGACATTAGATATCTTCTCCATTAGGCCTCCCAAAGGTCGAGAAGCATTTACTCTGTATTAATTGAATAGTTAGACCTTCGTTTCACTCCGCCTCCTCAATTTACCTATATATATCATATGAGGAGCCCAATATTGTTGTTGGTTGGATACTTATTGAATGTAAATAGTTGTTGAAGCTGCTGAAGCTCTATTGAGTAATTGAAGAATATTAGGTAGAGAAGAGAAGTTGGAGCTGTAAAGACCTATTGGACTTAAAGATTGTAACTGGTTTGAACATCAAATATACAAGATGATTTATGGGATCCTGATCTATGTCAATGGTGATGTTTTTCTTACAGTAATTTTTTTTTCTTATGTTTTCATACTGTCCACTTTCTCTGATAAAGAACAACAAATTTATATTATGATTTACTCTAAAAGGTACCCTATTTCTCACTGATAAGCTTTATCTTTATTTTTTCTTCTAATTGTGCATTTGAGGATAATTCAATAGAGTATAACCAGTCAAGGAATGTTGGTGAGCCCATGTCTTGCTGAGTAAAACTTGTGACATTGTTCTTGAATGATATTTTCACTGCATGCTAAGTAAAGTTAAACTAGGGAACTCTATCGCTAGCCCTATCCTCTAGTGCTTTCTCCAACAATTGTTTTGAAAGTTTCCCTTGAAGAGTATGCCAAAAGTAGGATAGGTTCAAAGTCCCTACCTGATCTTAGGCTGCCCTTTGTTTTCTTATATTTTTTCTTCTTTCTAAAGGTAATATGTTAGATTGTTGGATTGTTGTCAGAAAAGTGTGCTTTAGTAAAAAATTTCCCAAAGAAGTCTTTGGTTTTCCCTATCCTTTGGCCTGCTTCAAATAGTTACTTTGAAGGGATTTTCTTGTTTAGTGAATTTAATAGATTCTTAAATGGTTATTAGCTTTGCTTCTTCCACAACACTTTTAACATTCCATATCACAAATCAATCTAAAGAGATCCTTTGATATAGATGACTTGCCCCATGGACCACTATTGAAACTTGTTGTGCAATTAAATCCTTTTGTGACTCCATAGCCCAATGGATTGATACTGTCTCATACCTATCCTATCAGCTGAACCATTCTTTCAACTTACTCACACCTTTACCCTTCAAAAGACTTTCTTTATTTTGATGATATCCTACCTAACCGAAACCAAAACAAGTTCCCTTGGACTTCATAACTAGCCTAATATCATAATTAAGTATAAATATATATATCATTCTAAGACACTAATAGAGAGATCCCTCTCTGAATCTAGGAAGGCTAGATCCTAGGATTCCAAAGTGGTTCTGATGTAGGCCCTGCAGTGTTTATTCTTTCCAATCTTGCAAACTATGGGACCACCAACATAGTGGCAACCATACTGTGGAATACTGAGTAATAGATAACGTCACAACTCAGAAAATCCCATTCCTTAAAATGAATCAAGTGTCTGCCAAGAGTGGTTTCTGATTTTTGATGGTGGACATCAACCAAACCTTAGATCCTAGTAAAAATCCTCCACCTGGTCACTCCACTGGTTTTTAGTAGGCTTGCTGACCCCACAGGTTTTTCCTAAGACTCCACTAGGAAATTCTTTTATCCTACAAATATCATTCAAACCCAGTTAAGAAGATTTTGAGGATTGAGTTTTCTTTGAAAAATATTAGTTGGCCTTTAAAAGACTTTCATATTTGGCTGAAATTTCTCATTATTGGGTCTAAAAACACAACATAGTGGCTTCTAAAAGAATTTATACTAGAGCCCATCCTGAACCAAATCCTCCTGAGATAGTTGATAATCCAGAAAGAATCTTTAGGAAGTCTCCTAAATCCAAGACCTCAACTATTTTTAGACCCATTCATAGAGCTAATTCTGTCCCTGAAAATATTACAGCTCTGCGAGATACACAAGTTGACTTACCCTTGATAATAAATCCATATAGAACTAAGTCACTTAGTGATATAGATCAGATAGACTTTGAGCCTCCACACTCACCCCAACATAGTGATGAACATACTGGTAGTAGAGAAACCACCCCACCTGATCTGCATTTCATTCATAATTTTGGTTTCTCTCGTCCAAGACCCGCTCAACAGTCACTTGCTGGTCCAAGCACTTCTACTATCCATACACCCACTATTCAAACTACTCCATTCCATCCTCCTCCTCCTTTCATAAACCCTCCACCTGTAAACCCCCTTATCTTCCCACAAATTCCTATCATGGAAACATGGTATGCTCCTCTAGTCCTTCCTTTACATTTAGTCAATTTTCCATATGACTATCAGTATAAGATTTCATTATATGATGCTAGTAGTTCTACTACTCCTCAACTGCATGTGGACAAAATGAATGACTACTTTGACAGATAGGAGATCGATGATAAAACTATTAAACTTAGAATGTTTGCTCAAAGTTTAGGGGGAGAAGCAAGAAAATGGTTCAAAAACTTAACCCCTAATAGTATTAATAACCTCCAAGCTTTCCATCAATTATTTTTAAACAAATGGGAGATAAAAAAGAATCCTCTCCAAATTCTATCTGAATATGAGAACATTAAAAGGAATGTTGGAGAACGAGGTCAAGAGTACTACACCAGATTCAATAATGTGTACAATGTTCTACCCATCCATATGAAACCTCCACAAGGCCTAGATCTAATGAAATTCCTTGATGGATTTGATCCCGAAATGGCCTATCAACTTAGAGAAAGGGAACCCCTCACATTAGAAGACATGCAAAGAGGGGCAGTAAGTGTTGAGGCAAAATTGATTGCCAAGAGAGCTAGAATGAAGACTGAGAAGAGGGTATCATATAGGGATGAAGCTGCACCTTCCACATCTGACTCAAAACTAGAAAATGTAGTCAAAACTATGGAAAGGATGATGGAAAGGATGAACATATATGAGAGAGCTCAAACTAGAGAAAACCAAATAGCCTCTCAAAACATGTAGAAATTTGTTGAATAATGATTAATTATCCACCGAGACTATCCTGATCACATACAATTCGAATTTATATGCAACACATAATCTCTTCCACTCAGATCATCAAACATGCGGAAATAAAATCAAGCGATAACACATCAAATCATCACACACATTAACACAATATGTATGGGGAAAGCTTATAGCTGAAAACCCCGTAGCTATTGTGTATATTATAATAGAGAAATCATGTAACAAACTCAGTACAATACTCCTCACAAGTACTCAGTACTATCTCATGAAGTTACACACAAACTAGCTCAGTTTTGAACAGGTTACTAGTTCAAAACTCACCGCCAATTGCCTTGCCTCTATTGCGCAATCCAGGCCTGTCTATATAGAGATCCAAGGTTTGAATCTCCTTGGCTTGACTGCGCAATTGTCATGGAAAAATCCTCCAAGTGTGGTGCAAATCTCATGCACAACTGATGTCGCCACTGATAGCTAACTCCACCCTTTCATCTACCTCTTTCAATGGTCTCCACTGAACTGATCATGCACTGTAGTGAACTGATGTGTTCTTGAGTTGAATAATGAGTTACTAATTAATGAATTAAATAATATTTAAATCACTCCACTCATAACTAATTGATTAGCTAGTTAAACTAATCTCAACTAGTTCAACTAAAATAAACAGAACACAACTCCACTAGCTGTCTCATTAACTCCTCCAAACTTCTGCCACTGAAGTCCAACTGAAGTCAACCATACATGATGCCATCAAACCCTTGGGAACCACGTGATTCCTCTGTCAGATGCATGAGCCACTTCTGTAGCTCGAACTGAAGTGCTCCAAGAGAGTAAACTAAAGTTTATAGTCTAAATATTATTAAGGGTAAATAATATTTGACTTCCCTATTTTTAGGAGAGGCAGTCTAAAAATAGACTTCGACCTCTTTGACCTAAAAAATAGAGTCTCGTCTATTTTTACCAACATGACCAATGCTCCAAGAATCTCAAACTGGAATCCCGAACCATGCTCCATATGTCTAAAAATAGACTTTGCGCCAGAATTTGCCTGCGGGCCCACTTAGTGAAGGCGACTTCATTTCACTAAGCTCCATCATCTTGCTGCATTTTCAACAAAACATAAATCAGTCCCAAAACCAAAATCAGAACTTTAGGAGAAATCAACCTCAGAACAGACAAAGAGATTTCGATCAATAGATCAGACCTCCTTTTCAATAGAATTATGTTAATGAGGATGGATAAATAAATGAACAAAGAGAGGATGATAACATAAACATGTTGGGAGTAAGCAATGATATAAGTCCCTATATTACTAGTATAGTCCCTTATTGTTGTTAGTGTAACGCCCTTATTGTTATTATTGTACCCCTGTAACCCCCATATTGTTATTATTGTGCCCTTAAATTATTATTGTTAGGTCGGCTAGGATTACATTGTGGCCCACTAGGATTACATTATGGCCCCATGGACTCCTATATATAGAAAAGAGGTTTTGTAATTTGTATCATCCAAGAATTTTTCATTCATGTAATTTATTGGAGGTTTCCCCATCGAAGTGGCTTGTTTCTAAGGCATTGATATTTTTTTTCTTCTATTTTTGGAGCTGGTTTCACAACATTTGGTATCAGAGCTTTGGATTCTAGGGTTTCGCTGCTCCAAATAGGTCATCATGGAATTTTCGAGATAAATTTGTTTATACGAAGTTTCAGAAGCTGAAATTGTTAGAGTGTGAAGCCGAAATCCTAAGGAACATCGTCAAAAAATTTTAGAGCTTGGTTCGCAATATTTTCAGAGATATGATCTGTGGAAGTTAGGTCTTTTCTCAGGCTCCTAAATAGGTGATTGTGGAATTTGCATTATAACTTGTTTTCTACGAAGGTTCAGAATCTGAAATTTTTAGGGTGTGAAGAAAAAATCCTAAGGAAACTCCTCAAAACATTTTAGAGCTTGGTTCACAATATTTTCGGAGATATGATAGGTGGAACGTAGTGTGTTTTGAGGCTCCATAATTTCATCTCAAAAAGGTGATCATGGGAAAGGATTCATAAATCTCTCTCTGAGCATTTGATTGAAGTTCTATAAAAATTGATCACAAGCACATGGATTTTAGTTTCTTGGCTATCAATTTCAGAGCTGAAAGACAAAACAGTGACACGTGGCAAGTCGTACAAGTTCACTGTACTGAACCGGTCCAAAATTGGGTCATTGTGGGAGATTGGAAATAACTTTGTCTGGAAGAATCCAAATCTGATCAGACCTATGGAATTTGAAAGAAGCTTCAGAGGGCTACTAGGGGGAAAAATTTCAGATATTGAAGATCTCAAATTACATAGATAATTCAATTTCAATATCGAGCTCCTCAAAAGCAAGAAAAAGGTGTGTATTTTTTTTTTCCGAATTGCATAAGTCTTGTTTGAAGAATCAAGTTGAATCTATTCGAAGGGCATATTGTAGAATATATATCCGTATTGGATTGTAAAATTCCCCCTAAAAATAATTCAACACCCATTAAGCCTTTAGAAGGCTCTACTATGACTCATGAAGATGAAGAATGGAAACATGACATATCAAAATTACAAGAGCAAGGGCAACAAATTTCACTCTTGCAAAGAACAACAAAAAATGAAATGGAAGTTTTGAAGAAAGGCGTGGAAACTAAGATGGATGGTTTGAAAAAAGGCATGGAAGTTAAGATGAATGGTTTGGAAGCTAAGATGGATGGAATGGAAGCTAAGATCGATGAAAAAATGAAAGACAACATGGAAAACATGAAGAAGGATCTAAAAGTAGACATTGAAGGTTTGACAAAATTGATACAAGAAATGTTTCCTAATGGTGAAAATATAGTAGAGGAAACTCATGATGAGAACAAAATAAATGTTAATCGTGATTTCATAAACTATGTTGTTGGAGGGAAGAACCACCATATCCAAAAAATGGATATGAGGAAGTTTGATGGAAAGGATCCTGTAACACGGATACTACAGATGGAGCAATATTTTGATCTCCATAATGTGAAAAACACACAAAAGGTACACATTGCAACTTTAAATTTAGAAAAAAATACATTTGTATGGTATCGATGGCTTTGCTCCCATAAAAAAATTGTCACTTGGTCAATTTTTACGGAGGAAATGATAGCACATTATGAGGATACAAAGAGCAACACCTTCTTTAGCCAATTGATAAATCTCAAACAAAATGGTTTAATGGGGGAGCACATTGATGACTTCCAAAAATTGAATATAAGGGTAATTGATATTCCAGAGGAACATAAGACTGATCTCTTCATAGGTACTTTAAAGGATAACATCCAACATGAAGTTCATGTTTTGGAACCTGATTCATTGGAGAAGGCATTCAGGTTGGCAAGAAAAATTGAATGTAAAATTATGGTGACAAGGAAGCCTACCTCTCACTTCTATAAAGAGGGAAGTGTTTCTACTCCTACATTTCCACAACCTACAAGGTTGACACCACAAAAATTGGAAGAAAAAAGAGCAAAAGGGCTTTGCTACAGTTGTGATAGAAAATACACTAAAGGTCATAAGTGTGTTGAGAAGAAATTATTTTACATAGATTGTGAAGAAGAAGAAGAAAATGAACAAGAAGAGGAAATACACCAGGAACCAACCTAAGAAGTGGAATAAATGAGTCTGACTATATCGTGTAATGCATTAGAAGGAATTATCACTCCTCAAACTCTCAAGATAGAAGGACATATTAAGAAGAAAAAGGCAATAGTGTTGATTGATTCAGGTAGCACCCATAATTTTATTCATTGTAAGATAGCCAAGGAATTGAATTGTTTCCTATACCCAGCACCAGAATGTCAAGTGATGGTTGCAAATGGAGGAACTATAAATTTCTCTAGAAAATGCCATAATATCAAGCTAACCATGGGGAAATATGTATTGAATATTCCAATCCTTTCCATTCCTATGGGAGGTGCTGATGTTGTACTACGAGTACAATGGTTACAATCCTTGGGGACGGTAGCTTTTCATTTTCAAGAACTTTTCCTGAAATTTTTTTTAGAAGGAAAGGAAGTCGAATTAAGAGGTATTTCAGGGAAGCCAGGAAATATAATAAGCTCTAATGTCATGACAAAGCTTCTAAAGAAACAACAACGAGGCGTAATTTCACAATTATGCTCACTAGAAGTTCCAACATCAAAATCATCTATTTCTGCAGATCTCCAACAAGTCTTGTATAATCATTCCAAGGTGTTTGAAACTCCCAAAGGACTCCCACCTATTCGTGATCATGATCATGCTATTCATTTGATTCCAGGAAGTGTTGCTCCAAACATCAGGCCTTATAGATATCCTTATGTCCAAAAGAGAGAAATTGAATGTATGATTGCAAAAATGTTAGAGGCAGGTATAATTCGACCTAGTCAAAGTTTTTTCTTTGCTCCTGTAGTATTGGTACACAAGAAGGATGGATCATGGCGCATGTGTCCGGATTATAGGGAGCTCAATAAGCTCACCATTAAAGATAAATTTCCCATTCCTGTGATTGATGAATTATTGTATGAATTACATGGAGCAATTTATTTTACCAAGTTGAATCTTCGTTCAGGATATCATCAAATTAGAATGAAGACTGAAGATATTCCGAAAACAACATTTTGAACTCATGAGGGTCATTATGAATTTTTGGTCATGCCTTTTGGCCTTACCAATGCACCTTCTGCATTTCAAGGGCTGATGAATTCCATTTTCAAACCCTTCCTTAGAAAATTTGTGCTAGTATTTTTTGATGATATACTAATCTACAGCAGGTCTTGGAAGGATCATGTTGAACATGTTGACAGGGTGCTCAAACTATTGCAGGAGAAACAATTATATGCAAAAAAATCCAAATGTTTCTTTGGAGTAGAAGAGGTGGAATATCTGGGTCATATTGTATCTCACGAGGGTGTTAAAGTAGACCCTAACAAAATTAAAGCCATTAAGGAATGGAAAGTCCCTACAACCATAAAGAAGTTGCGAGGATTTCTCGGGTTAACAGGGTATTATCGCAAGTTTGTTAAGAATTATGGGAGAATAGCAGCACCTCTAACAACATTATTGAAGAAAGATGTATTTTCATGGACTCCTGAAGCAACTAAGGCCTTTGAACGTCTTAAAGAGGCAATGTGCCTAGCACCGGTCTTAGCTACACCAGACTTCACAAAAACCTTGATTGTGGAATGTGATGCCTCAGGAAATGGAATTGGTGCAGTTTTAATGCAGGAAGGAAGACCCATTGCTTTTGAAAGTCGTCCAATCAAAGGAAAGTATTTACAAAAACCTATTTATGAGAAGGAAATGTTAGCAATACTGCATGCACTAAAGAAATGGCGAACTTACCTAATGGGAAGGCACTTCAAGGTAAAAACTGATCATGATAGTCTTAAAAAAATTTTGGAACAAAGACTATCTTCAGAAGATTAGCAAAAATGGGTCACAAAAATGTTGGGTTATGACTTTGAAATAATCTACAAAAAAGGGAAGCTTAATGTTGTTGCAGATTCACTCTCAAGAAAGAATGAAGAGGTGGAAGCATTTCTTTGTGCCATTTCTATTATGCAACCAGATTGGATAACCGAAGCAAGAGATGAATGGAAGAAGGACAAAGAAGTATGGACACTCATCCAAAAATTGCAGAAATTTCCTAGTACATCTGATACATTTAGTTGGAAAAATGATTCTTTATGGTACAAATATTGCTTATATCTCTGTAAGAATTCCCAAATAAAAAAAAATATTCTTTTGGAATTGCACACTTCTCCTTTAGGAGGACACTCTGGATTTTTAAAAACTTACCACAGGGTGAAGAAAGAATTTTTTTTGGGATGGTCTTAAATCTTATATTCAAAATTTTGTGGCAGAATGTTTGGTTTGCCAGCAGAATAAAGTTGAGAAAATTAAGACCCCGGGACTTCTACAACCTTTATCCATTCCAAGTCAACGTTGGGAGAAGATTTCATTGGATTTTATCATAGGTTTACCTAAGTTCAAAGGAAAGAGTTTCATTGTGTAGTCAATTTAGCGTCCTAAATTGCTAACATAAATTATCAACCAGGGCTAGTAAACTGATGAAGTGTGGTGCACTATATGTGCCTAAGTGACCTCTTCCTTACTTCGTTTTATGTTTTTTTTTTATTGTTTTTGGGGTTTTTTCTTTTTAGTAATTAGTATGCTACTCTATGTTCAACAGATGAAATCAAATCTATGTCAAAAAGGAATGAAAAAGAAACCTTAGACTCAAAACAGAGTGCAATTGTAAATTCTATCTCTAATTAGGAAAATGATGAAAAACAGAACATTCTAATCCATGGATATCCTAGCTTGCAAATGAACATGAAATGTAACTCAACATAATACAACCAAATCTCCTTCATCTAATATTGATATGTTGGAAGAGATTTTAAGAAAAAGAATGGTTGTAAGATAATGAGGATCTTTTAATCTAATTGCAAAAATGCTAATTAACTCAACATAATACAATCAAATCTCTTTCCTCTAATATTGATATGTTGGAAGAGATTTTAAGAAAAAGAATGGTTTTAAGATAATGATGATATTTTAATCTAATTGCAATAACTTAAAACATTATAGTGAAATCTCATTCATTTGATAAAGGTTTGTTGGAAGAGCTTGAGAAAAAGATTACTATAATGTAGTAAGGATCTCCTATGAAATACTGAAACAACTTATAACATTACAACTAAATCTCATTCATGAGTTAAAGGTTTATTGGAAGAGCTTTTTGAAAGAGATTAATCATAATGTGATAAGGATCTTCTATGAAGCAAAACAATCAATAACTCACAATACTACAACTTAGTCCCATTCATGAATTAAAGGTTTATTGGAAGAGCTTGTGAAAGAGACTAATTACAGTGTAATGAGGAATCTGATCTAAAATTGTGTGAACAAAATATTTCTTATACAGAGATTGACAGTAGGGGCTTTTACTGGTTATTTCACCTTTACTAGAAAGGATGAAACCAGAAGCTTCTGGCCCTCTTACTGACTCTGCTTAAAGAAATATAATGTAAACACTAAAAACTAAATAACAGAAAATGAAATGCTAATAACTCAAAATATCACAATTGAATCCCATTCATTTAATAAAGATGTTTTGGAAGAGCTTGAGAAAGAGACTAACTGCAATATCATGAGGATCCTTTATCTAAGCAAATGACAAGAAAAATAATGCTAAAAACTATGATTTCAGAAAGCAATCTAAGTAAGGAAATATGACAAAACAGAATTGAAAACAACTTATCTAGAAAACATGCAAAAGCCTCCTTGGATAGTGTTAGCCACCTGTAATATTTTGTTATACCAAAAGGTGGCTAAATCTTTTTTGAGCCTCCAAGGAACAAATTTTATCACTAAAAATTGTTGGCTCTTGAAGACTCCTTCTAGGCCTCATGCCTCTCTCCAAAATCCTCATTTGCTGTCTCATTTTATACTCAGAAAAATCTGTTGATTTCGCATAACAAACCCGTCGAAGAAACCATCATTTTTCTTCCTTTGTTTCTCTCCATATTATTCCTCTACTTTTCATAAGTTCTCCCTCCATTTATGAAAAATTCCCCTTTCATAGTTAAAAACTCACTTTTTAACTATTTCGGAACCCCCAAAATCCACTTTAATCCTTGAAAATTCTCATAAAAAATCAAAGTTTTATTGCTATGGACCTAAGCCCCTTGGGCTAAGTCCTAAAAACCACTTCCCCGCATATGCCCGTCACCCGAGACCAAGAGCTTAAAGCGTTGGGGGCCAATCGCAATCGAAGGCCGGGCGGGAGACAAATCCTTTGTAAATATGTTAAAACCCCGATGCGATTAGTTTATATTGTTAAGTCTTGCGACGCGTTCCGCGTCGTCGATCTGTCGCAAGATCTGACGGTCGGCGCTCAATCGCGCCACTCCCCTCGATCGCAATCGCAACACCCATCGTGCGCCTCCCGATTGCGATGCTCCGATTGAAACCCTCCCGATTGCATAGTGGCCGTTGATCTCCCCGCAATCCGACGGCCCTCCGCTGATCACAATTCCTTCTGTTCCTCCTCCGATTGCGTGCCCCGATTAAATCTCCACCGTCCACTCTTCCCGCAGATCAACGGTCTGTGCTCAATCGCAAACCCATGCCCAATCGCAAGTCGCATTGGCACCGCCCCGATTGAAGCCTTCCGATTTAATCACAACCGACCATTTCCCGCCTATCCAACGGCCCTTATTCCCGCCGATCGCAAGTCCTACCGCCATTTCAAAGCCCGCCGATTCGTTTTCCGTCGTCGATCTGATCTGCAGATCAACGGCCAACGCTTAATCGCACTGGAGGTTCAATCGCATCCCCTTTTGTGCCACCCCCAATTGAGACCCTCCGATTAAATCTGGACCGTCCACGTGTCCAAGATCGGACGGTCCAAAACTGCTCCTCCTTATTCTTCTCCCATTATCCTTTTTGCCTTTCTATGCAGATCTCCACCGTTGGTTGCCTTCATCCGACGGCTACGCTCCTCCCCCGCCATCTGAAGCAGTTTAAACCCATTTCGCAGGATTTCTTAATTGTTTTTGTTTTTTGCAAGTGTTTTCAATGGTTTTCCATTGTATAACGAGGAAATGCCAGGGGTTGGGAATGACGATTCTCACGCCCTCGTTTCATTACAGAGAAACCATTCACGGGGCTCTATTCCATGTTTCGTCAGTACTCTATGAGTATTGATGCCGTAAAGCCCAGTGCAGGTCTGCACATCGACAAGACACAGTTTTAAATCAAACACAGTTAAAGAGTATCAATGTTGAAGAACAGAGCGCAGCAGAGCAGAAGATTGAAGACAAATTTAGGGATTACGACTAAGATTGACTATCAAAAGCCTAATCCCCAAAGTAAACACAGTTAAAGAAAAATCATAAGCGTTTGAACAGACAGAAAGGCTTCCACCGTTTCAACTAAAGGCGAATTAATTCCCCAGCTACCGTAAAGGCCACCTGTTGCCTCAAACCATTCAAACCAAAGGCTGAGTTATTGAAGAAAATCAGATATCCGCCTCCAGCACAGCCAGGGAGTTACTTCTGCAAGGAAACCAATGAATAAATATCTGCAGAGTTACTCCAAAACATGCAGAGAGCCTCAAAGTCAAACAAAGCTTCCACCGAGCTTTGATATTTATTGTGAAACAGTTAATGTAGTGATCCACCTGTAAATTTTTCCCTCAAACCTCTCAAAGGGCCGAGAAGTCTTCACTCTGCATTAACTGTCCTTGAGATATTTTGTTAAAATCTCACCTCCTCATCTTCCTATAAGTACTTCTACAGAAGATGAGAAATTGTTGGTTGCAGAACTTTGAAATACACTTGAGCTCGAGACTTCTATTTGTACATAGTGTTCACTGGTCCTTGAAGCTCTGTTTTCACTAGAGTAGTTAGGTTGAATAGTGAAGATGATTGCTGAACTGAAACATTGGACTTGAAGTTTGTAACTGGTTTGACATCAATATAAAAGTTGTTTCTTGGGATCCTGGTCTATATTGACGGTGATGTTATTCTCATGTGTAACTTGTTATTTTATTTCTGTTTTCATGTTGTTTCATTTTCCACTGTAAAGAACAGTTTAAACAGGGTTAGGACCTGCTGTATATCAGTAACCTTCTCTGGCTGAGAAATCTTTATTTGAATGTTTTCTTCCAATCTTTGTTATTTAGGAATGACTTAATTCAGTTTTAGGCATGAGAATGCTGGTGTTCCCTCATTTTATCGTCCTAGCTGAATATTATTTCTGAATGTTACTTTCGGTATGTGTTATGTGATGATGAACTGAAGGAAGATATGGTTAGCCCTGGTCCCAAACTTGTCTGCATAACTAACAGATTGTTTCCCTTGGAATGTGTTAAAAGCTGGCTAGTTTAGAAGCACTTGCTAGATCTTAGACCATTCTGTGTTATCTTTGTGTTTCCCCTTGTTTTGTATGTTTTCTATTGGAAGTGTGTCAAAGGCTAGTTGGTTTAAAAGTACTTACCAGATCCTAGTCTGCTTTCGTGTCCTCCTTAAGTGTTTGCCAAAGGCTGACTGGTTTAAAAGTACTTATCAGATCCTAGGCTGCTCTTCGTTCTGCATCTGTTTAATTCCCCTTCTTAGTGTATCACTCCATTCCATAAATCAAAATTTAAAGAAATCCTTAGACATAGATGACTTGCCCCTTGGATCACACTTGATGTTTTTGTTCAATTAAAGCCCAGATATGACTCCATAGCCCAATGGACTAAAAACCAGCGTTATATCTATCTATCTGCCAAAACTGTTCTATTTGCTTGCAACTTCTCACTTTTGAAACTTTTTCACTTAGGACTTTCCCCTCAAGTAACATTTCATGCTCAACCATCCAAAACAAAACAAAACCCTTGGCCTTCATAACTAGCCTAATATCATTACCTTAAACTTTTCAAAGACAATATCCATCTTTGCACATATTGGAGAGATCCCTCTCCGGATTCAGGAGGGCTAGATCCTAGAATCCCAAAGTTGGTTGAAATGATGTTAACTCTGTGATTGGACTCTCCCAATCTTGCTAATAAATTACAGAGAACCTAACATTTCTGGCGACTCCGCTGGGGAGAAAACTCAGAAACTTCTTCATTCAAATCTATTCATAAAGAAGCTTGCGTTGGGGTTCATAGAGCACTTGCTTTATTAACCAGCTTGAGCCACCAGAACCTAACATTTCTGGCGACTCCGCTGGGGAACCCTTACCCAGAATCTTCATAACATCTTATGAGTCAAAAGCAGCCTTTTCAAGCACTACCAAGAAATGGTAATTGAGATGAAGATCAATTGAATCAGTGACAAACTAGGTCAATCCTAGGATTCTTTTAAGTTTTTATCTAACCTTGGAAAATCAGCTAGCTTAGCCACAAGGATAGACTGTCTTTGTTTCATAACCGTAGCTAAGTTTTGAGGCAAAGTTAGGACATTCTTTTAAACCACAATATAAACAATTCAGAAAATACCAAAAACATTTCAGATTGGTAGTGAAACACTAGTTTTGATATCTTGTCTACGTCTTTGATGTGTTTTACCCTATACTCTTAGACAGAGTCTGGAAAGGGCCAGGTAGCCTCTGGATCTCATCCTCTTTTAGGGGTGACATATCTGGTGAATGCCCTCCCAGTCAATCTCTGGTTAGAGTTTGTTGTGTTTTGAGATATCCTTGGAAAGGAATGTTTCACAAACACTGTGGTGGACAGTGTACTCCTTTGAAAACACTCTGAACCTTCCACCTGGCGACTCCACCAACCTGAACAAACCTTAAGACTCCATTGGGAAGAACCCTTATCATTATAAAATCATTCAAACTCAGTTAGAGGGCTGCAGGATTCGAATTGAGAAAACAGATTAGTTAACCGTCTAAAGATTGTCATATCTGGTTGAACTTTTCTTGTTTAGTTGGGTCTAAACATATAAAAATTGTGGCTCCTAAAAAGATTCACACTAGAGCCCATCCTGACCCAGATCCTCCTGAAATAGTTGATAACCCATAAAGAATTCTTAGGAAGTCTCCTAGGATACAATCCTCAACTATCTTCAGACCACCCCTAAGAGCCAATTCAGTCCCTGAAAACCTTTCAGCTCTTCATGAATCACAAATTGACTTATTAAACCCATTCAGAACTAGGTCATTTGGTGATTTAGATCAGTTAGATTCTGAGCCTACACTTTCATCTCTCGAAACAAGTGAAACTCTTGGGAATAGAGAATCAACACCTCCTGATTTTCATTTCTTACATAATCTAGGTGTTTCTCATCCAAGATCAGCTCAGAGATCTACTGCTGTTCCATCCACTTCTGTTCATCTTTCATCCACTGTTCAAACCACTCCACTCCAACCCACACCTCCTCTTGTAAATCCACCCCCACCCCATATCATGGTAGCATGGTATGCTCCCTTAGTCCTTCCTGTACCATTAGTCAATCTTCCACAAGATTATCAGTCCAAAATTCCGTTGTATGATGCTAATAATACCATAACAGCATCTCAACATGTGGACAAGATGAATGACTACTTTGACAGAAATGAAATTGATAATGAATCTGTCAAAATCAGATTGTTTGCTCAAATTTTGGGGGGAGAAGTGAGAAAATGGTTTAAAGGTTTAACCCCCCACAGTATTAACGATCTCCAAGCCTTCCATCAAACATTCTTAAACAAATGGGAAGTAAGGAAAAACCCTCTCCAAGTCCTTGCCGACTATAACAATCTCCATAGGAACCCTAGGGAAAGTGTACAAGCTTATTGTACCAGATTCAACAGTGTGTATAATGCACTTTCCCCTGAACTGAAACCTCCTCAGGGATCAGCCTTAAACAAATTTCCTGAAGGGTTTGATCCAGACATGACATATTCACTCAGAGAAAGAGTTTTTGCAACCCTTGAAGATATGCAAAGAGGTGCTCTTTCTGTGGAAGTCAACCTCATGGAGAAGAGAGCGAGGATGAAAGCTGAAAAGAGAGTATCTTTTAGAGAGGAATCCACCCCTTCTAATTCAATCTCAAAGATGGAAAGAATGATGGAAGAAATGATGAAGAAAATGAGCATTCTAGAGAGGGCGCAAGCAAGTTTAAATCAGAGCGCTCCTCAAAACAGAAACCAAAACCAGAATCAGAATCTTAGAAGAAATCAGCCTTCAAACAGACCCAGGGAAGATGATCAGCAGATCATTCCTCCCTTTCATCAAAACTTTTTAAGTGAGGTTGAACAAACAGATCAAATAACAGAGGAAGATGATATAAACTTATTTGGGGTAGATGATGATGACTTTGAGGTTCATTATGATGAAAAACAAGGTCTTTATACACCTTGTGATGATAGAAGAGATGATAATCAGAATTACTATCAAAATATGGAAAACGCTGTCATAGAGCCTTTAAGGGAATATGAACTTAGAAGTAGATCTAATCAACAAACCCCCAACAATAAAACCTCTGACAAACCTTCTCAAAATAGCACTGCAACCAAGTCTAAAACGATCAAACGAAAAGACAAAACAGTGGCTGATGATTCTGGTAAAGGTAAAGAGAAAGACACTCAAAGCATTAAAAAACAGAGTGCAAACATTAGTAGTACTAGCACCTCAGTTAGTACTCCTGGTAAAACAACTGTCTCAACTGTAGATAAACCAAATCAGCAAGCTGTTATTGCTGATAAAGTGGCAGTAAACAAGGCTGAAATCAATGTTTTAAAAAGTCAAAACCTTTTTAGCCTAGAACAGGAAATCTCAAAGATCAAAATCTCTGTTCCTTTGATTGAGTTAGCTGCCCAACATGTATATAGGTCCAAAATTTTGAAAGCTTTGAACTTAGAAGATAACGAGTATACTCTCAATCTTAATGATGACCAACCAGAGCTTATTTTTGGTCCAAAGATTGAAGGAAGGTTCCAAGAAGGTCCTGTCCCTCCCTTTTATGTAAGCCTAAACATTCATGACAAAATTTTGCATAATGCTATGCATGACTCAGGCGCTTCCCATAATTTAATGCCAAAAGCTATAATGGAAAGCCTGGGTCTTGAAATTACCAGACCTTACAAAGATCTGTACTCCTTTGACTCAAGCAGAGTTAAGTGTCTAGGATTGATTAAAGATCTCTGTGTTAATTTAGCCCAAATTCCAGCCAAATGTTTAGTCATGGATGTTGTTGTGGCTGATGTCCCCCCAAAGTATGGAATGCTCTTATCACGATCTTGGGGGGCTAAATTATAGGGGACCATGCAAATGGACATGACCTATGCAACTATCCCTGTTTTCAATCAGACTAGGAAGCTTTATAGGGAATCCCACATGCAGTACACAGTAACAAGTCAGGATCGGCCTCAAAACTCCCCTCTCTATGCTATAAACACGAGCCTTGATTATTTTATCATGTTTAATAATGAAGAACTCATAGAACAAATTATTTCAACAGAATCCATGGCTGAGATGAAAGAGGAGGAAAACAACGCTAAATTGCCGAAACAGTCTATTGTGTCTGAGCATCCTAGCAAACTAAACTCAGATCTTGAACTGCAAGTTATTGATCCTTTGAACTTAAATTTTGGCAGTCAGGGAGACAGTCCTCAACCCGATGAGAAACTTGAGGAATCAAATGATACAAAGTCCATACACCAAACTGAAAATCTGCCTCTCTGGACTATGTATTTTGATGGGTCATGCACCAAAACAAATGCTGGTGCAGGTGTCTGGATCACTAACACTGAAAATAATCATACAGAATGTATCTCATGCAAATTAAACTTTCAGTGTTCCAACAACATAGCAGAATATGAATCCCTTCTCTTAGGCTTGCATCTTTTGAAAACATTAGGTGCCAAGAGAATCGATGTCTATGGGGATTCTGAATTAATCAATAGGCAAATCAATGGGGAGTACAATGCAAATCACCCCAGACTTAGGGCCTACAGGAATGATGTCATTGATCTTTTAAAAACATTCGGGGAGTACGCCTTATCTTTTGTCCCAAGAAAAAGAAACATAGCAACCCACAATTTAGCTTTTGCGGCCAGAACATGTCTAACGCCATATGAGACTGGAGACAACACAACTCCGATAAAATTTAGACCGGCAGTGCCTGATAACGAAAAATATTGGCAAGTGTTTGACAATGACAAACAAATAGAAGACTTCATGCAATTCAGAAATGAGTTCGAACTGCACAGTTTAGATTCATATTATGATACAGACTGCAGTGAAGAAAACTTTCTTGGTGAAGAAGAATCGTCCCCTCAACCTACCAATATTAACCTATTGTCTAGCAAACTTAGGAACAAAACAGAATTAAGTGCAGAGTTAGAAACGGAAGAATTACAAACTCTGCATTCTAAAGATGAAAATTTGCCGAGTGGTCTAACGCCTTTAGAGGAGTTGTTCGATTTTAACGATGTGGCCAATAAACCAAAACTGGAACCTGTAGAGACTGAAGTAGAGGAGTGCAATATAGGCAGTGAGGAAAAACTGAAAATGATCAAGCTGTCCAAAACTTTGCCAGCTCACATTAAACTCAAATACTTAGAGTTGTTCAAAGAATTTTCTGATGTTTTTGCTTGGAGTTACGAAGATCTCAAATCCTATGACACTGAAATAATACAGCACAAAATCCATCTTAAAGAAAACCAAAAACCATTCAAACAGAAACTGCGCAGAATAAACCCTGTCCAGTTGCCATTGGTTAAGAAGAAAATCATGAAGATGCACGATGCTGGCATTATTGTCCCTATTAGATATTCTGAGTGGGTATCTAATCTGGTGTCCGTTAGGAAGAAGACTGGAGAAATCAGGCTATGTATAGACTTTAGAGACTTAAACAAAGCTTCATTAAAGGACAACTACCCATTGCCCAAGATGGATCATATTTTACAAAGGGTGGTAGGGTCTAAAAGAATTTCTTTGCTAGATGGCTACTCAGGGTATAATCATATTTTAGTTCACCCTGCTGATCAATTAAAGACAACTTTCACTACTCCATGGGGCACTTTCATGTATGTGAAGATGCCTTTTGGTCTAATGAACGTTGGAGCAACCTTTCAGAGAGCCATGGACATAGCGTTCTCGGAAGAATTGGGTTTCTTCATCATTATCTATCTAGATGATGTCACTGTGTTTTCAAAAACAGATGAAGAACACTTAGAACATTTGAGGAAAGTTTTCGAGAAGTGCAGAAGGTTTGGGATATCTTTGAACCCCAAGAAGACGTTATTTGGTCTCCAAGAAGGTAAGCTTCTTGGACACATCATTTCAGAAGAGGGCATAAAGATAGATCCCATGAGGATTGAGGCTATATTGCAAATCTCCCATCCTCGAAATATCAAAGAGTTGCAGTCTTTCATTGGAAAGATTAACTTTTTGAGAAGGTTCATCCCCAACTTGGCCGAGCTCCTTAGGAGTATCACAAACATGTTGAAAAATGAGCAAGGGGTAAAATGGACCTCAGAAGCAAAGAGATCTTTTGAGCTGGTGAAACAAGCGTTAACCAAAGCACTGGTTCTCATAAGTCCTGATTTTTCAAAAGATTTTATATCTTCTCATTTGCATCAGAACACACTATAGCTGTTGTCCTCTTACAGAAAAATCCACAAGGACAAGAGCAGCCCATTGCATTCTTTAGCAAGGCATTGAGGGATGCCCCTTTGAGGTTATAAAATTATGGAAAAACAGGCTTTTGCTTTGGTAAAAGCTTTAAAAGACTTCAGGGTATACATCCTTCACTCACACATCATTTCCTTTGTCCCAAATTCGGTTGTAAAAGACATTCTAACCCAGGATCCAGATGGTAAGAGAGGTAAGTGGATTGCTGTTATTCTTGAATATGATTTAGAGATAAAACCCACTAAGCTCATCAAAGGTCAGGGTCTAGCTAGGTTAATGGCTGAATCAAATTGTGAAGTTCTTGATATTAATATGATTAATGCTTTGGATAACCAAGAAGAATTCTCAACTCCCATTGTTGAAGATAATTTTGCGAATTCTCCTTGGTACACTGATATTGTTTATGTTTTGCTTAATTTAAATAAACCTCCTGGTTTATCCAAAACAAAGGCGAGATTCCTGAAATTAAAGGTTGTAAACTATTGCATTATTGATAAATGTCTTTATTGGAAAAATGCTAGTGGTATATTGCTTAAATGTTTGCCTGAGTTTGATGCAGAAAAGATTAAGCAGGAATTTCATGAAGGAGAGTGTGGAGGCCATTTGTACTGGAAGTCAACAGCCAACAAAATTCTGAGGGCTGGTTTCTATTGGCCTACTCTTTTCCCTGATGTACACAAAATGACAACCACTTGCCATAAATGCCAATTGTTCGAGGGCAAGAGAAAATCACTACCCCTTCCTCTGCATCCAATTACTGTTGAAGCCCGTTTTCAACAGTGGGGACTTGACTTCATAGGAGAAATCCACCCACCATCCTCTGCCCAACATAGGTGGATCCTTACTGCCACAGACTATTTCACTAAGTGGATAGAAGCCATTCCTTGTAGACGAGCCAATGATTCGGTTATCACAAAATTCATAGAAACCAATATCCTTTCCAGATTTGGCTGTCCTACAAAGATCATCACAGACAATGCAGCAGCATTTGGGTCAAAGAGAATGGTAGAATTCTGTCACAAATACCAGATAACATTGGGACACTCCACAACCTATTATCCTCAGAGTAATGGACTTGCAGAGTCTTCCAACAAAAGCTTAGTGAACATAATAAAGAAACTGTTGGAAGACAACAAGAAGTCTTGGCACACAAAGCTGAACCATGCACTTTGGGCTGACAGATTAACATTGAAGAAGTCCATTGGTATGTCACCCTTCCAGCTTATGTATGGTACAGATGCAATTTTTCCTAACAGCCTTGGTGTACCAGTTATGAAGTTAATTCAAGAATTACAGACTGAAGAGAATGACATAATCAGAAGAATAAATCAGACCATTCATCTTCAGCAAACCAGAGAGGAAGTGTACAACAAAGCATTGCAGAAGCAAGATAGTATCAAGAAGATATTTGACAGGAGAACAAAGGCCAGCAATTTCAAGATTGGGGACAAAGTTTTAAAGTGGGATTCAAAGAGAGAAGATAAGGGAAAGCATGGTAAATTTGACAATCTGTGGCTTGGCCCTTACTCTATTCATTCAGTTGCTGGAAACAATGCATTCTTCTTACAAGGGCTGGATGGAACATATTTGTTTGGGGGTCCTGTCAATGGCAGGATGCTCAAGCATTACTTCTCTTGATTCATGATATGTTTTTAAGCCTTCTTTTTTCTTTTTTCCATTGTAAAAATTTCATCCATCATTACATTCAAAGTTATGAAAAATCAAAAAATACAAAAACAAAGAAAAATAGAAAGAGGGCAGAAATGAAAACAAGAAAGGAAAAGCCCCATGCCAAAAAGAGAAATAAATTTGAAAGTGTGCAAGCTTAAATGCCACTCCTACAAAACACACATCTAGTTAGTCAAACAGCCTAATCTTGACTAATTAGCTTTCAATTTTCTGCTGATAGGGTAGTGAATTTGATTTGCCAAACTGTTTAATCTTGGCTCATCAGTAGATAGATTAGGATAGAAATTAAGGTTCAAACATGTTCAAAAGCTGAACCATAGTTTCCCAAAGAGAGATGACCCAAAACTGTTTTATTTTTTGAGTCAAAGAAAGTGTAAATCTGGTTCTAAAACACTCAAAATCTGAACCAGAAGAAAAGAAAAGACAGCTCAAACCAGAGCTCTGAAGAAAGGGAAGGCAGTACTTAAACTTTCAGATCTTAAGCCTTCTATTTTGATTTTAATTTTCTGCAAATAATAATCTATGTGCAGCTTGTTTTTATGCCATAGATCATAGCAAGTCGAACAGCTCAATCTTGACTTGACTATTTTTAAATTTCTGTTGTAGAATTTAGAGAATGAAAGTTTGTTGGACTGTTTAATCCCAACAAACAATAGACTAGGTAGAGAAATATCTGAGCTCAACTATTTAATCTGAGTTCAGGGAGAAATAAGGATTAGAAATAGATTAGATTTCATGCTTTCAAAAGAATAAAATGTTGTAAGAGAGTTTGCCAATCCAAGTGCACTCTAAGAAGAAAAAATGTTAGATCAGTAGGATTGGGTAGGTAGAAAGTTTGTAGATGAAAATCCATTATTTTCATGGCTGCTGAATATGTTTTTAGAGAAGATCATTCAATCACAGAAGGACAGCCCAATGGATGAGGCAACTAGTCAGCCTCCCAGAAGTCAAGTCTGAATTCTTGATGCCTTCAAGGAGGCACCATCCCCAAGTGGAGCCACTGTTAGCCACCTGTAATATTTTATACCAAAAGGTGGCTAAATCTTTTTTGAGCCTCCAAGGAACAAATTTTTTCACTAAAAATTGTTGGCTCTTGAAGACTCCTTCTAGGCCTCATGCTTCTGTCCAAAATCCTCATTTGCTGTCCCATTTTTTACTCAGAAAAATCTGCTAATTTCGTATAACAAACTGCTGAAGAAAACATCATTTTCCTCCCTTGTTTCTCCATATTATTCCTCTACTTTTCATAAGTTCTCCCTCCATTTATGAAAAATTCCCCTTTCATAGTTAAAAACTCACTTTTTAACTATTTCGGAACCCCCAAATCCATTTTAATCCTTGAAAATTCTCATAAGAAATCAAAGCTTTATTGCTATGGACCTAAGCCCCTTGGGATAAGTCCTAAAAACCACTTCCCCACATATGCCCGTCACCCAAGACCAAGAGCTTAAGCATTGGGGGCCAATCGCAATCGAAGTCCGGGCGGGAGACAAATTCCTTTGTAAATATTTTAAAACCCGGATGCGATTAGTTTATATTGTTAAGTCTTGCGACGCGTTCCGCGCCGTCGATCTGTCACAAGATCTGACGTCCAGCGCTCAATCGCGCCACTCCCCCCGATCGCAATCGCAACACCCATCGCGCGCCTCCCGATTGCGATGCTCCGATTGAAACCCTCCCGATTGCATAGTGGCCGTTGATCTCCCCGCGATCCGACGGCCCTCCGCTGATCGCAATTCCTTCTACTTTTCCTCCGATTGCGTGCCCCGATTGCATCTCCACCGTTGATCTGTCCCGTGATCCGACGGTCTGCGCTCAATCGCTCTGTTCCGCCAATCGCAATCGCAGGTCCTTCTGTTCACCTCTCGATTGCATCGCAGCCGTCCATTTCCCGCCTATCCAACGGCCCTTATTCCCTCCGACCGCAAGTCCTACCGCCATTTCAAAGCCCGCCGATTCGTTTTCCGCCGTCGATCTGATCTACAGATCAACGGCCAGCGCTTAATCGCACTGGAAGTTCAATTGCATCCCCTTTTGTGCCACCCCCGATTGAGACTCTCCGATTAGATCTGGACCGTCCACGTGTCCAGATCGGACGGTCCAAAACTGCTCCTCCTTATTCTCCTCCCTCTATCCTTTTTGCCTTTCTATGCAGATCTCCACCGTTGGTTGCCCTCATCCGACGGCTACGCTCCTCCCCCCGCCATCCGAAGCAGTTTTAACCTATTCCCGTAGGATTTCTTAACTGTTGTTGTGTTTTGCAGGTGTTTTAATGGTTTTCCATTATAGAATGAAGGAAAGCCGAGGGATGGGAAAGACGTTTCCTGTGCCTTCTGGCTATTTTAAAGAGGTCATTCACGGGGCTCTATTCCATGTCTCGTCAGAACTCTATGAGTATTGATGCCGTAAAGCCCAGTGCGGCTCTGCACATCGACAAGACATTGTTTTTAATCAAACAGAGTTAAAGAGTATCAATGTTGAAGAACAGAGCGCAGCAGAGCAGAAGATTGAAGACAAATTTAGGGATTATGGCTAAGATTGACTATCAAAAACCTAATCCCCAAATTAAACACAGTTAAAGAAAAATCATATGCGTTTAAACAGATAGAAAGGCTTCCACCGTTTCAACTAAAGGCGAATTAATTCCCTAGCTACCGTAAAGGCCACCTGTTGCCTCAAACCATTCAAACCAAAGGTTGAGTTATTGAAGAAAATCAGATATCCGCCTCCAGCACAGCTAGGGAGTTACTTCTGCAAAGAAACCAATGAATAAATATCTGCAGAGTTACTCCAAAACATGCACAGAGCCTCAAAGTCAAACAAAGCTTCCACCGAGCTTTGATATTTATTATGAAACAGTTAATGTAGTGATCCACCTGTAAATTTTTCCCTCGAGCCTCTCAAAGGGTCGAGAAGTCTTCACTCTGCATTAACTGTCCTTGAGATATTTTGTTAAAATCTCACCTCCTCATCTTCCTATAAGTACTTCTACAGAAGATGAGAAATTGTTGGTTGCAGAACTTTGAAATACACTTGAGCTTGAGACTTCTTTTTGTACATAGTGAATAGTGAAGATGATTGCTGAACTGAAACATTGGACTTGAAGTTTGTAGCTGGTTTGGCATCAATATAAAAGCTGTTTCATGGGATCCTGATCTATATTGACGGTGATGTTATTCTCATTTGTAACTTGTTGTTTTATTTCTGTTTTCATGTTGTTTCATTCTCCACTGTAAAGAACAGTTTAAACAGGGTTAGGACCTATTGTATATCAGTAACCTTCTCTGGCTGAGAAATATTTATTTGAATGTTTTCTTCCAATCTGTGTTATTCAGGAATGACTTAACTCAGTTTAGGCATGAGAATGCTGGCGTTCCCTCATTTTATTGTCCTAGCTGAATATTATTTCTGAACGTTACTTTCAGTATATGTTATGTGATGATGAACTGAAGGAAGATATGGTTAGCCCTGGTCCCAGACTTGTCTGCATAACTAACAGATTGTTTCCCTTGGAATGTGTTAAAAGTTGGCTAGTTTAGAAGCACTTGCTAGATCTTAGACCATTTTGTGTTATCTTTGTGTTTCCCCTTGTTTTGTATGTTTTCTATTGGAAGTGTGTCAAAGGCTGGTTGGTTTAAAAGCACTTACCAGATCCTAGTCTGCTTTCGTGTCCTTCTTAAAGTGTTTGTCAAAGGCTGACTGGTTTAAAAGTACTTATCAGATCCTAGGCTGCTCTTCGTTCTGCATCTGTTTAATTCCCCTTCTTGATGTATCACTCCATTCCATAAATCAAAATTTAAAGAGATCATTAGACATAGATGACTAGCCCCTTGGATCACACTTGATGTTGTTGTTCAATTAAAGCCCAGATATGACTCCATAGCCCAATGGACTAAAAACCAGCGTTATATCTATCTATCTACCAAAACTGTTCTATTTGCTTACAACTTCTCACTTTTGAAACTTTGCACTTAGGACTTTCCCCTCAAGTAACATTTCATGCTCAACCATCCAAAACAAAACAAAACCCTTGGCCTTCATAACTAGCCTAATATCATTACCTTAAGCTTTTCAAAGACAATATCCATCTTTGCACATATTGGAGAGATCCCTCTCCGGATTCAGGAGGGCTAGATCCTAGAATCCCAAAGTTGGTTGAAATGATGTTAACTCTGTGATTGGACTCTCCCAATCTTGCTAATAAATTACAGAGACCTAACAGAAAGAAAAGAATCAGTTAGCAATGCTACTTAAGATTTGTCCAGAGTAATTAAATTCATGACACAAATCTTCTGCCATGTAATTTAAACAACAACCTCTAAAATGTTTGTGACGATAATGATTTTAAAAGTAATGTCTAGCAAATTTTGAACAAACCCCCGGTCGAAGGGTGCCAATTTAATTAAAAATTTCAACTCCGTAATACAAATACAAGTGCTTAAGTTTTACCTTAAAGTAATCACAAGGGAAAAAGCTACAAAGTAGTTGTACCTAAAATATCTAAGATACACTCCAAAAACCTAACGAGCCTAGGCTCAAAAACCACATATTATCACAAACCCTTGTGTTGAGGAGAAGATTGGAAGCAAGTGGAACCTGGAAAGAAAACAAGTTTGGGTAAATCTTGACGACAACTTCGAAAAATAAAAAACAACATAAATCATAAAAATAGGAAGCATACCAGGTTGGAACCTAACCTGCATGCAACCAAAACATACAAGGACAAGACAACATACATAAAAATAAAAGAAGGGGTAAATAATCAAAAGAATAACCTTAGACCTTGAATATACCTATTACATAATAGGAACAGGTTTGTTGTCACTATGATAGAACCCCGAGCATGCTATTTAGTATAATTATTAACCTTATAAAATTAACCTTATAGTTCAAAGAAGAAAACATAATACAAGATTAGTGGTTACCTAAGCGTATGGCCGTTGAATCCCACATCCCAACCAACAGTAAAACAATACCTGACATAGTTGCTACTTGTAAAATAATTATCAAAGCTAGGTATGAGATTAAGGGAGTATCTCTCTGCATCACAAAACTTTTGAATAATATTATCTGGGGAAAGCATGGATTTACTTGCAGATGTTGGTGTCATTAATTGGAAGGAGGTGAGGGAAACCCTAATGCCACCAGGGTTAGTTGTCAACCGCATAACTTGATAGAAAAAACTACAGAATGACTAAATCGATGACAAGGCATAGAGAGGGGAATTTACCCTTAACCACCCTACTGTAATTAGGACCATCACATTAAGCCCTAGGAAATCAAACGGTGAGCTCAAGGGCAAGTATCCCATGTGGCCAAAGCAATATTAAATGAAGTGGATGTCATAGGAAGATCGAGAGACTTCCATTATAATAAAATTATTATATATTTTAAACATACGCATCGTTAATAAACATAAAGGGGAAACACCATGTTATGAAAATGGGTTGGATAACTTGTTATTCTTTTCAAGAACCTCCCACTCAGTTAAACAAATAAAAGATCTAGCTTACACTTGACTTTTTGCGGAATTTTATACTTGAAATAGGTGTATGTTTTTTTAACTGCTAAGTTCTTTAAGTCAATTTGTTTTTGCTGAAATTAAACATGTGAAACAACCATATAATGCAGCAAATAAACATCAACACATAACAACAAATTTAATCTAGGAGTTCACCTGAATATCGTGGGCTATGTCTCCTTGATCTCTTGTCATCTTGACTTGACTCTTTGGGATTCTGGAAATTTTCTTTTACAAGTTACAAAGTTAAATCCAATGGCTATCTGAACTGAACCAATGGGTTTATAATACCATTTATATCCCTGTCAAGGCTGTCATCACTCTGAAAACATATCTAGGCTTCCTTAGACTTGATTCCTTCTATCGGTGCACTTGAGCTACCCTGAGCTTCTCTATGGCACTAACTCCTTCAGAGTTATTTTTTTGCCCCTAAAACCTCACCTAATGTCTCCATCACACATCAGACCTCCAAAACAAACAGATCGTTTTCTCTAAAAGAGCACTACATCCCCAATCTAGGCCTCCCTTCGCAGTTGGCACTAGGCTACCCAAAACTTCCATGTAGGTTCTATACCTTCAAAAGTCTTCAAATGACTTTGCGAATCCCTTAAATGGATTCATAATGTCAAAATTATTCAGAATAGACTATTGGTTCTCTAAAATTGGCCTCTGCCTTCTCTGGTTTTGCCTCTGTCTCCTAGTGTCACCCCCTGGCTCTAGGGTCAAAGAAAAATTCTCTGTGGCTTCTTGAGCTGTAGAAAAAATACTCCATTGGATTCATAACGCTCATTACAATCATAAATTACTATTGGTTTTTTGAATAAGGTCACTAGCTGCCCTGGCTAGGCCCCGAACTGTTGTTGGCACTTGCTAGCCCTGATGGCCCCTGAAACTTTACTGAAGCATCTCGGCCTTCAAAATTCCTCTACGGGATCTTCAAACCACACCATTAGCTTCAGAACATCTGAAACATCCAAAATTGACTATTGGATTTCTGAATAAGGCCTTTGGCTTCACTGGCTAGGCCTCAAACTCTTGTTGGCTCGTGGTGGCCATAGAACTTCTCTGAAGAAAAAACCTACTCAAAAGTCCTTTAATGGTGCTGCAACCCTCACCAATGAGTTTGGAATGTCTGAGATAGTCAAAATTGACTACTAGCACTCCAAAATTGGCCGAATCTAGCTCAAGATAGAGCCTAAACTCATTTTGCCCAATGACCCCTAAAACTCCTCCACAAAACTTGAAGGAATTGGACTTAACTCCAGTTAAAATAGCCAAATCCCCTAAAATTAGGGGCGCGTGAAACCTATCCACCAGTTTCAAAACCGTTAGCAATAAATTTAGGGTTACGTGTGGGCACATGACCGAACTATCTGCGGTCTTCGTGGGTGGTTATCATAATTCATTGCAAATAAACCACGCAAATATGTTGATGCTGCATGTGATCACTTTTTAAATGTTAAAACACTGGTGGTTTTGGGGCTTAAGCCCTTGGTCTTTGGGCCATGGTTGTATGGGAGGGGCTGGCCCAAAGGGCCAACCCCCCCGCTCCCCCAACACGAAAAACCTTAAACCTTAAATACAACGGGCTGGAATATAGTGTTAAGAATCACCATAGCGCAAACGGTTAACGCGTGGGTGTTGTAGGCGAGCGGTCTCGCGCTATACTCCCGGGGAGTCCACAAAATTTTGCAATGTCATCTAGGGCCACATGGTGGCATCCGGGCCTACCACGTGGTAGTCTCCCATTCGCTCGAAAATTCCAAATCGTACAGCCCACAACGAATGAAAATCTGCCACTTGGCAGCATATGACTAGTCCAAACGAAATATTCCAGGGAATATTCCCTAGAATTTTTTTTTATAAAAATTTTCCCAATCTAGTCAAACTTGGTCAATGTCCAAAAATTACAGTTTACTGGATTTTTCAAACTGCGATAACTTCTTCATACGATGTCATTTTTTTGAACTGTTCATGGCGCCAGAATCAGGAAACAAGATCTATCTGGTCACTCAAGTTCGACACACTTTTGAACACTTTTAATTTTGAGTTATCACTTAGGTCCTTGATCCAAATCTGATCACACCTCCCCATTGGGAATCTTTTGGACCCCAAAATACTGATATATTGATCTGTATAGTAGATGAGAGTACAAAACCCTCTTCTTCTTAGCCTCATACACTTTCCTTGCATGGCTTAGTGCTTTTGAACCACAACTCAAAGATATTTGACACTCCCCTTCCTGGATGCACTTGTCCTTCTATCAAGAGTTGTCTTCCTTGCACTCACTCATAAATTTTTGGCGTGAAATTGATAGAAGGTCACTGAACATCACTTCCTTGATCATCGATCCAAGGTGGCTCAAACAAATGTGAGATTACAACAGAAAAAATTCATACATGACTAAAATTTGCATATGTACAAATGAATGTATGTCTTACTGTGTCAATAAGTCAACCCACTTCTTACCAAGCCACTTCCACGGTGACTTTTGCTGCTGCAAATCTTATTCCTCTGAAACATTTGTTCTCACATCAATGATGGAATCTTTAGTTCCACTTTCTCTAGTCTTTATTTCCTCTTGCCTCAAATGCTTGGGACGATTAGTTGGATGTAATGTCCAAGAATGGGCAACAACATGTCCCCTTTTCAGGCAATGTGTGCAAGTCTTATGCACTTTATTTTCAAGTTTCACTTGCTTCAAATTTTCTTGTATGCCTTCATCCTCTTCCAGCATCTCGAAACATCATGGTTAAACATACACAATATGCCCAACAACTCTTTCTTCCTTTCATGCATGCAAAATTTTCATGCCTTACAGAAACATAATCAACTTGACTATGGGAAGAATTATACCTCAAATGATGCTTTGCATGTCCATCCTTTTTACCTTCTTGAGGAAATGAACTAGTAGAGGTTCCAGCTTCTTTTTTCAGACTAACATCGGTGTTTATGTCTTGATAGCTATCCAAAATCTCATGCTCACCATAAGCTGCGTGTCTACACACATCTTGCTGCAACATAGGCTTCAAACAATGGAAATCAAATTGAAAACAAGCTTGACATGTTTGTGGTTTAGAACTTGGAACAAAAGTTCTCTTTGAAGTTGCCTCAAATGCCTTCATGGCTGTGGAGTTTTTGCCATTAGATTGAACATAACTAAGACCAAATTTTTTCGGTCGTTCCTCAACCAAAATAGGATCAACCATGCCTTGTGCATGTTTTCTTAAACCCTTTCCTTCATAGACCATTTTAAACATCAACTTGGATCCTATACCTCTAGTGTGATTTTAAAATGAACCAACACATCTTTCTGAAGAGGAAACTGAAGACAAATTTTAGTGAATTACCTCTACTTCACGCATGTTCTTGGTTAAGGCCTCTTGGGCTTGATGGATCTTGTTACATGTTATTTTGTCACCATGAAATTTGACTGTCTATATAGGTTCATCACTACCTATATTATGCTCCCTTAGAGGTAAAAAACCATAATGTTCCTAAACCAAGTCTTGGAATTGGAGAAAAGCTCATTAAAACCCTAAAAAGTTTAACTCCACACTTTTCCTAGCTCTTTCCTGTGGATCCACAGATATTTTCTCTATAGCCCACGACACATCCCACATGTTTTTCTTATAAAACCTGCGGGCCCTCGTAAACAGTCAAATAAAGGAAAAAGTAAGTTCTAGAAGCCCAGCTGGTCGAATATTCTCCCAACTGGAAGCTTCTAGAATTGCATTCAGTTTGAGCTTTATCCTCTACTCATGATCTCTATCCCTTCACTCATGGACTTTATTCCTTGGTATGTGGAGCTCAAATCCCTTCATGAGAGGAATCTATCCCCCTCTTCATGGAACTAAAACTACCTCCATTTCCCTATAAATTGAGCTCATGTTTCAGTCTCAAGGGTAGACACACATGTGGTAATTGCTGAAGAAATTATTAAGAGATCATATTCTCTATACTAGCTATTTTTTATATGAGAATGATCACACACTCATGTCCATAACTTCATGCTAGTTCAGAGAGAATAAGGCTTGTCAATATGAGAGAGGATGGTTATTCAGGACCTCGGAAGAACCTATATAACATCAAGGCGACAGGTTGTAAGGTTACTTCTTATTATGCAAGTGAATACAAATGGATTCCATTTTCTCATAAAATTGTTCATATATCTATTTGAGTATTTCAATTCTTAGATTCCTTGATCACTGAGATAGATTAGTGTTTTCTCAATTATTATATCTTGCAGATGCTTTTAATCCTTTTATCTCTCTTTGATTGTAGGTTTCAAATGCTGAAGTGACCTCTTTTGGAGCGACTGGATAGAAGATTTTAGCAAGCATTGGACTTCAGGTAGGGGTACGTCCTCGTAATTTGCTATTAATAATTATGAATCACAAATGATCTAGAGAAAATGGTTTACATTTGGTTGTTTATTTCTAGATATCCTTAGGATACTAGGGAGATCGTTCTTGTCCGCAAGAAGGATATATCCATATAACAAAATGGCGACTCCGCTGGGGATAGAACTTAGTTTTCCTTTTATTTTTCAGTTTGATTTTTAGATTTTGATTAGTCTAAAATTGGGTTGGGAAGATAACTTACTAGAATCCCTAAAAATTAAATCTAAATTTTTATTTTTTCTGTGTTTTTCCTGGACTCCGTTGCTTTTGTTTAAAGACAGAGTGGTAGCCTCCACAGTTTTCAGTTCAGAACAGTGCGGTACCGCACTGTTCTCCATTTAAAACTACGGACTTGTGGATTTTTTTTGAAAAATTAAGGTTTCTCTTTTCAGGAGCCAGTTTACCAGATTCTCTGTGTTTGCCCCAAATTGTCTTGACTATCAAAGTCTTATGTCTAAATTTCTTTTAGCAATTTTTGTGTCTGGGTGGTTTTTCATCTGATTTGCATTTTACGAGTGAGTGTTTTCCCTACTTTCTTGCTACTCTATATCAAAAAACTTCGTATACCTTAGCTTATTGTTACTCTGTTGTTTTCTTGCTGAGCCATTGAATTTGTTGCAACGTTTTCTTTTATGAAAATTGAGTTTCATTTTCATTTGCAAAATTAGAAGAGTCTTAAGCTTACTAAGGTCTGAATTTCATAGTAAAACATTTTTGGATGTTTTGATTTTCGCTGATATAAGCATAAATTCTTCTTGGTTCGATCACAAACTAAGAAAAAAATCCTCACAACTTTCTAAATATAATTCAACATTAATGTTTTCTTTTTATTTTGAATTTTATGTTTTTAGGAGTTTTTCGATAAGGTCTTTAAAAAAAAAAATTGTTAAATGATTTGTAGTTTTTGATCTAATTGATAAAGGATTTCATTTTGAATGAGTAATTGATCATCATATGAAATTGAGTTCTCAAATAAATCGTCTTCTTTTCAAATATTGTTGTTTATAAGAGAAAGAATTGGTGCGTTGAAAGTTATCTAAATCTCTCAAATATTTCCTTTAAATAGGTTTCATTGAAAATAAAAGAGTTTCACTTTCATATAGATGCATTTAGCGTATTTTTGAGTCAAGTCATTAAAAAATCATTAAAGTTTCACTTCCATACCTTCTGTCTTAAGAAACAACCAAATTAAAAACAATGCTTTAATTAAAATCAATCTAGATATTTTTACATTTTCTAGGACTCTTTCCACCAACATAGCTTAGACTAGTGTCTTGGAATAGGTTGTAATTAACATTCCAAAACAATTAAAACAAACCAGTAGCAATCTTGCAGTAGCAAACATCCAATTGTAGCATGTATGCTCTAGGAATCTCTTCTTAAAAGAGTCAAGCACGAGATCATTTCCAAACCAGTGAGGTAATCGTACCTATCTCATTGGGAAAGATACCATATGTGCACGTATTAAAAACAGTAAACCTTGGATAGACCATTGTCGAGGAGCCTAGGGTCACTTGTCGGTAAACCTTGGATTATATCAAGGAGCCTTCAAGGGAATTGAGCTAGTTACTCTGCCCCTGTGTGTATATCGGATCGTAGACTGTTCCCCCAGGTATATTTGTTCCCGTTGGTGACCTTAGTGGCTATAAAATTTAGGATAGGTGACGGTGGAGGGAAGGTCCCACTATACCTGGAGCAGACATCGACTAGAATCACTTGGACTTTCTAGAGGGTTCTCTTCACTTCAAGATGGTTTAAGTGGAGAAACTTGCACCAAACTGTTTCATTAAGTAGGTTTTTGGGGTAACTGTTTCAACTGCCATTTCTGCATTAAAATTCTACGACGTTGGATTTCATCACCAAATAGTGTTTTTAGTGTGGGAATCTACTGTTTGTGTGTGGATTTCTCTCTTATATTTTGTAGGCGTGTGATCAATTTTATTGTTTCCTTAGATACTTTAGGACATTTTTTTGAAATTTTCTTTGATTTTGTGTGTTAAAACCTTTAATCGTGGCTGAATTACCTAGACAATCACGTAGAATGTAGGGGAAACCCCCTGAGTACACACCAAGCCAGTTATAAAAACTTAAATCTGAGAAAGGACAAACATCAGGGACTGGATCAACTGAACACGAAGAAACATCAATAATTATTCATCCTGAATACAAAGTAGATCAACCTCAAACAGTAGAAAGTACTCCAAGAATAGTTTCAATTTCTGAACTAGCTGAACTTGTTTCTACAACTAGTGAATTATCAGCTACTGATCCTGAAATTTTTGAACCAGAAACTAAACCTGCTACATCCGAGTCTGCTTTCGATTTCATTACTCAAACCCCTCATCGTATTGATTCACCTAGAGTGAAGTATCATATCACTAAAAATCTTCCTCCTGGTCTCATTAGTATTGAAGAAGTTACTGAAATTGAGGAAGAAGTTGTTCTTCCTTCACATCAGGACTCTTTAGATCTTAGGCCAAGTGAATCGATTTACTATAGCCCTTTCAAACAAGATCCTTGGTATTCTCAGTTGACATAATTTCTACACAATACTGGTCAAAACTATTCTCCACCCTGAATTCCTTTTTACGCCATACCAAGAGGTTACAGACCTCCATTAAACATTTCTAGTGGGTCATCCATGTTTCCTGCATCACCAGAGTTGCATCTCCATCTCATGCATTCTTTGAAGTTCTTCTTTCTCTTTCTTCATAGCAACCAATTTCTCATGAAGTCTAGTGCTTTCTCTTCTATCTTCAAATAGAATTTTCACCATGTCCTTCAAGATGTAGATGTCTTGTTTCATTTCTTCATCGAAGAATCTTGTGAAGGAGGAGGATTTGGAAACCTCACTTGAAGAAGTTTTCATAATGAAAATGAACTAAAGAACTTCGACAAAAAATCATAAATCTTTTAAAATAATTGAGAAAGCTTTTGAACAAAATGGTTGTAGAGTCAAGCTCTTCTTCAAGCAGCTTTTTGCAAACAAACCCTCTTGTGTTTCAAGGGTTGCCTATGAAGGTCCTTTGGGTAAGGAAGATGCCTTAAACCTTTCTTCCTTCTTGTCCTCTTCTGGACTTAGCTAATAGTAGCTTTCCCTTCACCTCTAGAAAACTCAAGCAACAGTTAGTTTGCAAACAACCAAATACTTTGCACTGTTTAAACACCTTTCAAGTCAAACAAGCAAGCTATTTCTCTGTCAATCAAGCAACCAAGTGATATGTTACCAACCTGATCTGAAAAGTGGGTTGGATAACTTGTTATGCTTTTCAAGAACCTCCCACTCAGTTAAAAAAATAAAAGATCTAGCTTATACTTGACTTTTTGTGGAATTTTATACTTGAAACAGGTGTATGTTTTTTAACTGTTTAAGTGTTTGAAGTCCATTTTTTTTTTCTGAAATTAAACATGTGCAATAGCCATATATTGCAGAAAATAAACATCAACACAGAACAAAAAATTTTATCTAGGAGTTCACCCGAATATCGTGGGCTACGTCTCCTTGAGCTCTTGTCATCTTGACTTGGCTCTTTGGGATTATGGAAATATTCTTTTACAAGTTACAAAATTAACTCCAATGGTTATCTAAACTGAACCAATGGGTTTATAATACCATTTATATCCCTTTCATGATTTTCATCACTCTGAAAATAGATCTGGGCTTCCTTAGACTTGATTCCTTCTGTCGGTGCATTGAGCTACCCTGAGCTTCTCTATGGCACTAACTCCTTCAAAATTATTTTTCTATCCCTGAAACCTCACCTATTGTCTCCATCACACATCATACCTCCAAAATAAACTGATTGTTTGCTCCAAAGGAGCATTGCATCCCAAATCTAGGCCTCCCTCCATGGTTGGCACTAGGTTGCCCAAAACTTCCCTATAGGTTCTAAACCTTTAGAAGTATTCAAATGACTTTTAAAATACCTTCAATGGATTCAAAATGTTAGAATTAGTCAGAATATACTATTGGTTCTTTGAAATTGGCCTCCAGCTGCTCCGGTTTCGCCTTTATCTCCTGGTGGCACCCGTTAGCTCTAGGGTCAAAGAAAACTTATATATGGCTTCTAGAGCTCTATAAGTCCTAAAAATATTCTTCAAACTCCTCCATTAGATTTATAATTCTCCTTATAGTTAGAAATGACTATTGGTTTGCTGAATAAGGTCACTAGCTGCCCTGGCTAGGCCCCAAACTGTTGTTGGCACTTACTGGCCGTGATGGCCCCTAGAACTTCACTTAAGAATATCGGCCTTAAAAATTCCTCTACAGGCTCTATAGACCACACCATTAGCTCCAAAACATCTGAAACATCCAAAATTGACTATTGGATTTCTGAATAAGGCTTATGGATCCCCTGGCTAGGCCTCAAACTGTTGTTGGCTCATGGTGGCCCTAGTGGCCCCTAGAAATTATCTAAAGAAAAAAACTACTCAAAAGTCCTCTAATGGCTTTGCAACCCTCACTAATGACTTTGGAATGTATGAGATAGTCAAAATTGACTATTGGCACTCTAAAATTGGTCGAATCTAGCTCGAGATAGACCCTAAACTCATTTTTCCTAATGACCCCTAAAATTCCTCCACCAAAATTGAAGGAACTAGACTTAACTCCAGTTAAAATAGAAAAATCCCCTATATTTAGGGACATGCAAAACTTATCCACCAGTTTCAAAACCGTTAGCAATAAATTTAGGGTTATGCGTGGGCACATGATCGAACTGTCTGCGGTCTTCATGGGCGGTTATCGTAATTCATTGCAAATAAACCACGTGGATATGTTAATGCCGCATGTGATCACATTTTAAATGTTAAAACATCGGCGATTGCGAGGTTTAAGCCCTTGGTATTGAGGCTACAGCCGTATGGGAGGGGTTGGCCTGAAGAGCTGGCCCCTCCACTCCTCCAACACGAAAAAATAGTAAACCTTAAATACAACGCGCTGACATATAGTGTTAAGAATCACCATAACACAGACGGTTAACGCGTGGGCACTGAAGGCAAGAGGTCTCGCAGTCGACTCCCGTGGAATCCAAAAAAAATTCAATGTCATCCAGGGCCACGTGGCAGCCTCCGGGCCTGCCACTTGGCAGTCTCCCATTGGCCCGAAAATTCCAAATCATACAACCCACAACGAATGAATATCTGCCACTTGGCAGCATATGACTGGTCCAAATGGAATATTTCAGGGAATATTCAAGGAATATTCCAAGAATATTCCCTAGAATATTCTTTTTTTGAATTTTCCCAATCCAGTAAAACTTGGTCAAAGTCCAAAAATTGTAGTTTACTCAACTTTTCAAACTGCAATAACTTCTTCATACAGTGTCGGTTTTTTGAACCGTTCATGGCTCTGGAATCTGGAAGACGAGATCTATCCGGTCACTCAAGTTTGGCACACTTTTGAACACTTTGAATTTTGAGCTATCACTTAGGTCCTTGATCCAAATCTGATCACACCATTTGTTTATAATTATTATGACAAAAACCCAACCATATAATGTCGACCCAAAGTGTATGTCATAGATCATTGATAATGAGTCTATGGTAGATGGAGTTAAAAAAGTTTATAAAATATTTGTATATAAAAAAAATAAACCAGAGGCATACCTTATTGTTTCATATATATATATAACAAAGGAAAGTGGTACATAATAAATAAAGGGTAACACTCATGGTAATATAGCAATAAAATATGATAAAATTTTGGAGAATATTATTTTCTTACGTGAATATTACAGGGAGACGTGACAAGGACAAAGAATGCCTATGGTACGGATGGATGTTACAAAAGGTATCAAAGTTGAAGGGTTCAACATTATGGCATATGAACTGACCACAACTAAAATAATATATCAAGGCCTCTTATCAGATGAGGAATAAATAAAATTTATATAGAACCAAAGAAAAAAAAAAGAAAAGATTAAAATAAACGTTGTTGTACTAATTAAGCAAGTAATTGATAATGAGGAAGTACATGTGTAGACAAACATAAATTAAATAAGGTAACAACACATTATTAAGAATTATAAAGACATTAAATAGATATGTTTAAGGGAGGAGGCAAGTTGTTGTATTTGAAATCACCCTGGAAGCAAAGGATTATCTACTTGATGATTGTTTCTTAATAATTGTGAGCCCTTTTGTTGGCTTGTGAAAAAACAACATGTAAGAGTGATATTCATGAAGGTGTTTTATGTGAAAACCCCTAGTTTATATTATTGAGGTAGATATGACAAAGGAGAAATAATAATTACTTGATTAATATGAGCTACCTTCTTGCATATATATATTGGATGTTGACCAATAATCTTGCTGGAAGAGGAAATGAAGAAAGTAACAGATGGTAGAAATAGACCTTCGAACCCTAATAAAATGATGCAAGAGCATCAAAGCTAAGTTTTCATTATTCATTTGTATAATTTAGGGGGTGAGGTGTTTTAATTATTTTATTAATTATTTTGCTCATGTTTAATAAATTAAGAGAGAAAATATAAATGTGAGGATTCTTGTAAATATTCCTTTAATAATTAAGGATATGAGTGGATTTAAATTAGGTAGATAATATAGGTATTAGGAATTCCATAAACGGGACTTAGTTGGGTCGAAAAAAAGATAAATCTAATTTATATTTTAGTCGAGATTTGTGAGGAGGAAATTATGGAGTGGAATAGATTCATATTTATGTATAAATAGGAGGATTGTGTGAGGATGAAAGACAAGTGAGGAAGTGAGGAATACATAGATGGTTTTACAGCTTTTGAAAGAGGGCCGAGAGCCGAGAGGCCATCCATTGTAATATTCGGCCAATGATTGAGTCTGAAATTTTGTGTTAATATCAATCAATATTTTGTTTGTATAGCTGTCTTTCTGTTATGTATATTTGAAGCTGAATCAAATGTTTTTTTATGAAGAATTAGATGAGATTATTAATGATTTGGAAGCACACACAATTTTTTATATGCTAGGATCTGTTTAACCCAGTATCCTAGCATCATTTGGTATCAAAGTCCAAGGCTCATATTGGATTTGTAATGGATTTGTAATCGTGACTGGTGAGGTTGTGTGTGTGTTTCCAGTTGAGTGCATGGTGTGGTGAGACTGGATCTGATCGGGGAAGATCACTTACACGCTGAGCAGCGGAGAGGTGATGTGGTGAACTCGACGTGGATTTGTTGGTGCGTGAATCAGAAAGTAGAATGGAAATTGACCAATAATGATCTACGTGAGAAAAACTAGTGTTCCTGTAACTGAATTTTGGTGGATGCGTGAGTAGACCCGAGTCAGGACTCCAATGGAGAATGTGAATGCGTTCGAAGAAAGAGCGCAGGCTTGTTTTGTGTGTTTGATCAGAAGTTGTGGAGGCTACGTGAGGGCCTAACTCTTTTGGGTGAAGGCAACATCTCAGATAAAGAGTGCAAGCATATGGCAAAGACACCATGAGCAGAGTGGTTGATGGAATGTAGATTAAAAACAGCATGGGATATATATTCCATAGGACATCACAGGCATTCGTGATAAATATCCACAGCATTAATATATGCATTGACACCACAGCATTGACGCAGGTATACAGCTTCGTTTGCAAGTCATTTTAACGTGATGCCATAGGTATGATATCATCGTCCACGATAGCTGTGAAGCAACATCTCTGCATTAATTAAATTTTGTAACATGGGCATGGTGTATATGACGCAGCATAAATGTGACAGAGTTCTGTTGAGATTGAATTTGAAAACAACCATCACATAAATTCAAGCGAGTATCAAAGGGGAGAAGTTGCAGGTGTTAGACGCAGGCATAGGTAGAAATCAATGATAGCGTCAACACTCCTATGAAGTGTGTTGGGCACATGAGTTGGCATATGTGTAGTGGCTGTAAGAATTTCACTATCCTGGCTGCAACATAGAGAAGAAATATCCAGTGTTTGGTAGTTGGGTGCGACGGCTTAGGTGACATCACTTCTGGTATGGCAAAGATTTCAACCAATGTAGAGAAATACCGTACGACATTTTCTCTTCTTTATGCGGACATTTCATATTGACATTGCATTATTATGTTGAGAATTAGTGCATTGGAATGATACTTACGATTGGGAATTACAACTTATAAAGCTGGATAGAAGTATCATTGTTATATGTTTTAAATTGATGTGAAATACATATAATATAATTTCTGAAGAGACGTCCATAATGTGATGGCATTTGTAATAGTGGAGTGCGGATGCAACCAAGCTTGATAAACATTAATCGTTGCCTTTATGCCTCTATGATTTGTGATTATTGAAAGAAAAAGGATTGAACTAAATCACATACTGAGAGATCAATTCTTTTGGACTTATATAGAATATAAGTTCTTATTACATTCAATATTAAAGTGTGTGTTTGTTCTCAAAAAGGCATGTGTGGGCTTGTGAAAGAGGTGCGGTTCCAGCATAAGAAAAGGTCACTGGGATTGATCAAGGTAAGGTTTTTGAAAATAGTTCATGTACATTTTTGGAGAATGTAATCTTGGAAGGATATTCCGTTACATTAAGGTTTCATGTTTCAAACCAAGATATTGAAATTGAAGAGAAACTTGAGAGATTGAGATGAGGGAACTTGGCTTAAGCTAAGAGGGGATATTGTGTGTACCTTGAAGGTTTACAAAGATTGTTGCCAGGAAATATTTATGTTGCAAAGTTACTGGGAAGAGATTTATTTGCTAGGGAGATAATGGACCTTGCACATTCAAAGTAAAGTAAATCAAAAATTCAAATGAAGACTCTAAATTATTTGGAATAAAATATATTATAATTTCTTGATACATTCAATACTAAAGTGAACATTGGTTGATTGCATCGAATTTTGGTGTGGAGACAAATTCTATAGAGGCTTGAATGTATTCCTAAAATAATACGCGAGAGAAGGGTTGGATCATTTCAACCACAAGAAGATTCAAGGTAAGTGCTCATTGAATGAATCAATATTCATTGAGTAGAGGCATTTTAAAATATGGATGATTAAATTTCCTTGCCATACTCGAGAAGTTGATCTTTTGTAAATGTTATGAAAGAGTGAAAACGTTGCAAATGCAGAGGTATAAATGAATGGAAATGAATGAAAAATGCGCTATCCTAGGTGATATAAAAAGAAGTATGCATTTTTATATGAGAGGGTTTGTTATGCATAATTTGGATTCTTCACAGTTTTGGTTAAGTCATTTTGAACCAAAGCTTGTAGTTGGAATGGGAGAATTCTTTTGATTTGTTTTTAAGATTGAAAACCAAATTGCTTGATGTTGAAGAATCTCTGTTTTTACCATCATGTGGCGGCATCTAAGGAAGTGTTATTCAAGATGGGCACAATGTACGAGTTGTACATTATTCATCAAAGAGGTTGAAATATGAATAGCTTGTTCTCTGTACACATGTGAAGAGATGTGAATTGATGTTGTATGGTGCATAAAAGTGCAAGAAAATGTTTGCACTAAAATGATGAGCTTATGGTATGAAGGGCATGTGAGTATTCACAGTGACAAAGACGACACAGAAGAGTGGAATCCAAAGAGTTGCAAATGCAAGGGAAAGGTTTGTTAATAACCTTAATGGGAGCATAAGGTATGATAATTCAGAGAGGCATTTTTGAATGTTGAAAATTGAATGGTTTATTTATTTTCACCATAAAATAAATCTTGGAAAACATGGATTTCATTTCGACTAAAGACTTCAGTATCATGTGAAATGATAATGGGAAACTGATGATCTTTCATAAGAATGAAGTATGAAAGAGAGTGCATATTTTACATCCTAAAAATTTATTAGGGGTGTATGTTCATTGGAATATTGTATAACCTGAAGTAAGTCAAAATATCCACTATTGTAAAATTACTGGGTCAAGCCTTGAAGATAAAACATATGTTAGGGTCAAATGAAAGTTTGGATAGTTTGGGTTAAGATTAAGTATTTTTCATCCAAGATAAAGAGTTGGTGTAAAGTCTGAAGTCAAAGAGTCATAAACCAAGTCAAAGGTCTGAATGTAATTGGGTGCATGATCGGCAGAGCCCGACACCCAAAGAGTTTGGTCATTGTAACACAAGCATTACTAAAGTGTTGTTTGCAGCAAAGTGAAGCAAGAGAATTTCCCAGAGATGATTCCAAGAAAGAGAACCGAAAGAGGTCAAGTGCAGGAAGAGAGCTTGCATTTTTTATGGCAAGTGTGAAGGATTGCTGAAAAGGGGATTGAATGAAATCCACATGTGAACAAATGAAGTTTACAAAGGAGGAGAAGATGACTGTTGATAGTCATTTCAGAGGTTTTGAGAAAGACCTCAACCGAAGAAGGAAGAAGGAAAATGCCAAGGTAAGTGGCATATGTGAGCAGTTGACTGATGAAGTTTATGAGCGGGAGAAGGATGAGATAAAATTTCACCTTGAATTGTTGATGGAATTGTTGCAGAGAAATGTGAAAGACCAGACACATGGTTGGACCATGAGGAAAAAAGTGAAGTGGCAGAGACTACATGCAAAGAGGGAAAAGTAGGTAAAAATACAGTTGACAGAAGAGCTGAGGAAGCTTGAGCAGATGTTGAGGTGTGAAGAACTCAGAGAGGCTGAGTTAAAAATGGATGTTTCCATTTGTGGCCCAGAACAGGGTGAAATTCTGAGTGAAGAGATCAATGAGGAAGATATCATGAACTATTGGGATAGTTCAGAAGAATCTAAAGATGTGTTGTTGAGAGAAGCAGATGAGGCTATGAAGCCTTACATTTTTAAATCTCATAATTTGTGTATGTTTGCAGGATGTGCGACAGATGATGGACAGTCTGGTGAAACTGTCACAGAGATGAATGAAACTCTTGAGGTGAAGTCTGATGGAGAATGCCTTTTAGAGGAGAAAGGTATTGATTGGTTGCAGTAGGAAGAAATCATAAATGAATTCTTGTTTGGGGTAAGACAGCCAGTTGAAGCTGTTATGGAGCAGAAGCATAATGGAAATGCCGAAGAGATATTCCAAGGAGGTAAAAAAATGTATTTGTTTAATGAAATTGCTGACGGAATTTTGCAGTGTGATGAAACAGAAAACATGATAACTCAGGAAGATTTCCTGAAGAAGAATGAAGCTGGGAATGAAGGTTATGATGAAGTGCGGGATAGATTTCACATGGAAATCGAATTCTTGGAATGATGGCTTAAGGAACCCGAGGGAGAAGTAAAGCTTGCAGAATCTGATCCAGAAGAGATTGCAGTTACTATGCGTGATAGGGATGAAATGTTTTTAACATTTATAGAGTTGAATGAATATTATAACTTTTCAGATAATAATGTGACTATAGGTACAAAAAACAACATTAACAGATATGATTTCAAAATCAGGGAAATTGAGCAGAAATTATTTGGAGTTGAGATGAAAGATCAGGAGCAACCAGGAAATTACGTCTGTAGGGACATAAATGAAACAAAAATAGTGAACCAGTAGGATAAAGATGAAAGAAACCAACAATTCAAAACAGGATCTACTAAAATCCAAAAAGTTGATGATGGGAGATTGGTGCTTGAAGCATCAAAAGATACCAAAAGGTCTTATCTTTTTAAAACTAACAGTTTGTTGATGAATGCAGGTACAACACTGGATGAGGAAATTGTTGCTATAAAAGAAATCAAAGAATATAGTTGTAATTAAGAAGGATTTCTTGATTATTTTTCATTGCATAAATTTGAGTGTTCAGCTCAGTTGGAAACGAATGCATTAGATAAAGAGGAATTACTCCGAGGAATTGGCGAAAGAAAGTGTTGGAGAAGCCGATGGAATCCGATTGACAGAGTGAGTGATGAGTTACCAAATCGAGTTGATACTTTGAAGGACCAGCGGTAAAACAGAGTTTGGAATCCTGGAGGGAGCAAGTCATCAGGACTTTTGGCTGTTGCATTATTATAGAAAAGCGACAGACCTCATTGACAGGAGTCTATGGAAACTTCTCTACATGGGGAGTCTGATGTAGGAGCATCAAAGCTAAATTTTCATTATTCATTTGTATAATTTAGGGGGTGAGGTGTTTTAATTATTTTATTAATTATTTTTCTCATTTTAATAAATTAAGAGAGAAAATATAAATGTGAGGATTATTGTAAATATTCCTTTAATAATTAAGGATATGAGTGGAGTTGAATTAGGTAGATAATATAGGGATTAGGAATTCCATAAACGGGACTTAGTTGGGTCCAAAAAAAAATAAATCTAATTTAGATTTTAGTTGAGATTTGTGTGGAAGAAATTATGGAGTGGAATAAATTCATATTTATGTATAAATAGGAGGATTGTGTGAGGATGAAAGACAAGTGAGGAAGTGAGGAATACAAAGATGGTTTGAGAGCTTTTGAAAGAGGGTCGAGAGCCGAGAGGCCATCCATTGTAATATTCGGCCAATGATTGAGTCTGAAATTTTGTGTTAATATCAATTAGTATTTTGTTTGTATAGCTCTCTTTCCATTATGTATATTTGAAGCTGAATCAAATGTTTTTTTTATGAAGAATTAGATGATATTATTAATGCTTTGGAAGCACACACGGGTTTTTATATGCTAGGATCTGTTTAACCCAGTATCCTGGCATCATAAAAGCATGATATTATTCATGCATGGGAAGCAAGCCGAAAGGGGAAGAATATGGAAACATTGTGAAACATTCAAAATAAAAAGTGCATTATAATTCTTGTAAAAAAAGACTATATGCAGAAAAAGTGCATATAGAAATAAAAGGAACGAGGACCTTGTAATAGATAAATACATAAAGAAAAATGTAGAGTGTATTGGTATACCCAAGGAAGGAGTTTACACACACTTAATGATAACTTATCAAATATGAATGGGGAAAATAGAACACGTGATTATAAAATATGTATAGGGGTTATCTTGGGTAATTGGTTGGAAGGGTTCGAACATTATTCACCAAAATTAAGAATTGGTAAGTGACATGGTAAAAATTGATAATGATTACAACTAAGGATACAAACATATATGTTAACAATATAAAAATGCAGTAATAACTGGTTGGCATGAGTAAGTTTGAATTTTATGATTGATAAAAACTAGTAAGGGGAATTAATGAACTTAATTACTAGGGAATCTCTGGCACACACCTTCAATTTGGAGGAATGTATTTAAATTGATATCATTTTATAATGATTTAAAATAACAAGGGTTTTGGTGTACCATGAGATATTATGGCATCTTATAGCTGTTATATTTTTTAGAAGAAATCCTTTTGACCTCTTAGCGTAAAAGATATCGTCAAAACTGATTTTCCGATAATTGAAACTTTAGTGTGGGCGACTAAAAGAAAGGAAAATTTCTCCCAAACAAGTTACACGAGAATAAGTCAAGAATTGAGGCACAAAACATGATCCATAAGTTATCTCTTCTTTAAACAATAAAAAATAAAAATAAATAAATTACAAAAAAATATGTATTAAGCAATAGAAGACTATACTAGAATCGTCAAGTAAAATTTATATTTAAGCACCCAATAAATAGAGATGAGTTATGAAATGATGGAATAAGGTTAGTCTTGAAAAATAATAAAGTAAGCAATATAATTGAGACTCTCAAGTTGGAAGTAAAATGACAATAGTTTATGGGTTATTCACTGACACCAAATAAATATGGAAGCACATCATAACAATGTTGTTGATATGCAGAAATATAACAATTTTATATCAAATTCAGTAAATATAATGTAAGTAATATTAGAGTCAATTTAAAAACTATGAAAGTTTACTAAAGAAGCAGTGTAGTGGCCCCTAAAATATAGATAAGGAATCTAGATAGTTTTTGAAAATTCCTATACCATGTGGATGGAGAGGGCTCAAGAATTTTGTGAGTTACAGAATCACAATATTGAATCATAGAAGGATTCGCTAAATATTTTATGTTATAATTACCTTAAAATTGGGGAGGTTAGGTATGATTGAAAAAAAAATGATGATAAATTTTTTGATTGATTTAAATGACTAGTCCAATATCTGAATATTTGAAATGAGCTGATGCAATAAGATGAACAAGAATCGAATGTCGGTTAAAATTCATCTAAATTTAGTAGAAATGTAGAAAATTATATATATATATATGTGTGTGTGTGTGTGTGTGTGTGTGTGTGTGTGTGTGTGTGTGTGTGTTAGGTACACACAACAATGAACATTTATATTAAATACTTCTAAGAGTCCATTATCTTAAAATGGGTTGAAGAGTGGATAGTGGGTATAGATGGAATATGATTAGAAATTGTTAAGTAGCATAGTAAGGTGACCAAAGAAATTGTGACACATAATGTTACAAAAATTAAAGATGTGTTAAAGAAAATTTTGGTATCATATTGGCACAAGCATTACATATGCTTGTGGTCAGGTGATGTGCTAACATGGAAGATGTAGTGTGCCACTAGATGAGTACCTTAATGAAATTTAATATGACTTGTATAGACATAAATGAAGTTTTAGAAAGAATATATGTTCAAAAGATCACTATATTAATATAAATTCACTAACAAAATGTTATGAGGTAGCTAACAAGAACAAAAATGTAATGGAAAAGAACATGCAGCTAATGCACCTAAAAAAAGGTGGGGGGGGGGGGGGGGGGCATATGTAATCCACATAAATATTAGTTAATAATTGGTAATGTAATTTTCTTGATTATTTTTTACTCAAAGTATGTTGTACTATTTTCAGTTGTGCCTTGGATTGCCATAGTCATTTATTTTAATTTCTTTGTGTTTTTGGCCTAGATGGTCTGTAGAAATTATTAAACACTAAGCATGCATACATCCAGATTCCCCTGATCTCACAATATTTAACTTCTTGCAAAATACAGAAAATTAATTACAAACACATGTGAAGCATAAATAAAAACAATCGCACATAACACAGTTGTTTAATGGGAAAGCCTGAAGCTGAAAACCCGAACTATCATATATTATGTATCATGGAGATCATGTAACAATCTCATACAAATATTAGTACATAAAGCTCTCAGTACAATCAATCGTCACACACTAACATAGAAGAAATCTGCAAATCCATGCACCGATCTCCACCCTCCTGCTAGCCTGCCTCCACTGCGCAATCTCTGCTGAAGAATAGCTCTGAATAAATTCGAATTACCCTTGCCTTGACTGCACAATCCTCATTGGCAACTCCAATGTGTGTGTGGTGCAATCAATGCATCACTATAGTCACAACAGATAGTCCATATTTCCCTTTCACCTATCTCTCCACTGGGTCTCCATTGGAACTGACATTACCTTTGTAGTTAACTGATGTATTTTTCAGTTGATTAATGAGTTATTATTTGTGAATTAATTAACTAATTAATTCACTCCACTCTCACTAGTGTATCATTCAGTTAGACTAGATACAACAAGCTCAACTGAGTCTAACTGTGTTAAACTGAATACAACTCCATGAACTACTCTTCCAAATCTGTCATAACTTTTCCACTTCAGTTCTAACTGAGTCCTCCATGCATGAACCACCAGTAAACCCTAGGAATTGCATAATCCCTTTAGCCCACTAATTTTCCAAATCTGTGCACTGAAATTAAGTGCTCCAAGAGAATAAGTTGTTGTTTATTGTCAGATTATTATTAAGAGCTAATAATAATCGACACTTCTATTTTTAGATCGATGATCTATAAATAGACTACATCCAATATTATAAAAATATAATTTCATCTATTTTTCCAACTTGACCAACCATCCACAAAAATCATCCTGCAACTTCTGAAATATGATCACCATGTCTAAAAATAGACTTGCGCCAAAAATAGCCTGTAGGCCCACTTAATGAAGGCAACTCTTTTCACTAAGCTCATCTTCTTGTTGAATCTCAACACTCCCTCTCAACAAGATAGGGATTATCCTTCACCCCGATCCTGCCTCTATGGTATTCTAATTTTCTCTTGGTGAGCGCCTTCATCAGAATATTTGCATCCCGATCCTCCGTAGGAATGTAATGAAGCAACATGATCTTCTGTTGCACACAATCTCTGATATGATGATACAAGATATCAATATGTTTAGATCTATCATGAAACACATGATTAACTGAGAGTTTAATGCAACTCTGATTATCACAATGTATCACTGTAGGATCTAAATGTGAACCAAACAAACCAACCAAGATTTTCCTCATCCAGATAGCCTCACATGCAGCTTGACTTGCTGCCATGTATTCTGCTTCCGCTGAATTGAGTGCCACGGATCTTTGTTTCCTGCTATACCAAGAAACTACCATAGATCCAATACTGAAAACTGCTCGTGATGTGCTCTTTATGTCTGTTGGCTTGCCTGCCCAATCTGCATCCGTGAATCCATGCAACTTCACCTCATCTGTCTGTCTGTACCATAAACCATACTCAAATGTGCCCTTGAGATACCTCAGGACATGCTTGCCTACCTTCCAAAAGAGCTTGGTAGGCTTAACCATTGCTTGTAAAAGCTGGTTCACCGCATAGCATATGTCCGGTCGTGTATTAAATAAATACATGAGTGAACCTACCAACTGTCGATAAATAGTGGCATCCACTACCTCTGCCAATGTAGCATCTTCTTTCCTCCAATTTCCTAGAAGAGGAGTGTTGATAGGCTTGCAGCCTTGCATGTGAAACTTCTCCAGTATCTCTCGAGCATACTTGCCTTGAGACACAAACAATTCACCTTCCCGCTGCCATATTTCCAATCCAAGGAAATAATGAAGGAGGCCCAAATCCTTCATCTCAAACTCCTTTGCAAGATCTTCCTTGCATGAGTGTATGAACTGCTCATCACCCGTTAGTATTAAATCATCAACATAAAGAACAATGATTAAAATCTTACCCTCCACCACAATTTGGTACAGGTTTTCATCCGCCTCACTCCTGGTGAAGCCAAGTTCAGTGAAATAGTTGTCGATCTGAGTGTACCAAGCACGAGGTGCTTGCTTCAGCCCATACAACACTCTTTTGAGTCTGCACACATGTGACTCGTTGTTGAATATCTCAAATCCTTCAGGATGCTTAATGTACACCTCTTCCTCAATGATCCCATTAAGGAATGCAGTCTTCACATCCATTTGATGAATGTGCCAACCCATCTACGCTGAGAGAGCAAGGATTGTCCTTATGGAAGAATACCGTGCAAAAGGTGAAAAGGTTTCTTCGTGATCAATCCCCTCGATGTGTGAGAAGCCCCGAGCAACAAATCTTGCCTTATTCTTCTCAACGCTCCCATCAGCAGCTTGCTTTACCTTGTAGATCCATCTTGATCCTACAATTGATTTTCCCACCGGCTTTGGAAAAATCTCCCAAGCACTTTTTTTGACAATGGAGTCATACCCCTCTACCATGGCATCTACCCATGTGGGCTCCTGCACTGCTTCTTCAAAAGAATATGGCTCTGTCACAATACACTTGCTCATAAGATCCATGTATCCAGTAAATCGGTTAGGTGACTGTCTCTGTCTGCGCTGTGATGTAGGGACTCCTACATTCTGTGTCACATCAAGCTTCAGTCTCTCAGCTTTTGTGGTCCGCTTTCTGCCTTGTCTGATGTTTGGTTTTGCATGAGTGGACTCCTCCACTCCATGAATCTCCTCCCGTGGCTGATCAACATCTAGAGGCTCATCTTTGGGAACAAGAAGTTCCTCCTCTGCATGCAAGTGTAGCTCCCTCTCAAGTGACAACTTTATGGCTTTCACATCATTGAATTTTATATCCCGTCGCACCACAGTCATCCGACTGTCTGGAAAATACACACGATAATTATGGGATGTTTCTATGTACCCCACAAATATCCCAACTTCTGCAGTCGGCTCCAGCTTCTTCCTGGCATCCTTTATCACATGAATGTAAACTGATGAGCCAAAAATCTTCAAATGAGAAATATCAGGCTTCTTACCAGTAAAAGCTTCTTCAGGTGTACTCATGCCAAGTACTCTATGAGGACAACGGTTTTGCACATAAATCACAGTGTTGCATGCTTCCTCCCACAAGTGCATCGGTAGGCCTTGGTCATGCAGCATCGCTCATGCAGCGCCCATGATCGTTTTGTTCTTCCTCTCAGTGACCCCATCCTGCTGTGGGTTTTGAGGCACTATGAGTTCTCTTCGAATTCCTTCTTTGCTACAGAAGTCTTTGAATTCACCCAAGATGTATTCACCACCATTATCGCTCCGTAGAGCTTTCACTTGCTTCCCCGACTCCTTCTCCACCATTGCTTTGAACTCACAGAACTTTGAGAATGTTTCTCTTTTATTTTGCATGAAGAAGATCCAACATCTACGAGAATAGTCATCAAAAAATATAACATAATACCTGTGTTTTTCTGTTGAAGCAACCGAGAAAGGTCCACACACGTCTGTGTGAATTCTCTCCAGGATCACCGAAGCACGGTTCTCCTTCTCATGAAAGGGGGTCTTCACAAAATTACCCATAGTACATCCCTTGTGTTGGGAAAAATACTGAGAGGGGGGGGGGGTGAATCAGTATTTACTGCATATTCAAAACTTTTTACTTTTTCACTCTCTAAAACCCATATGCTACTTTCCTTCAGTAAACTCGCGTATACACACGGATATCCTTCATACAACTCGCGTATTAGAAGAGATCTAAATATGCAGATATTTATTAACTTAGTTCTTTGCAATATTCATTCATCTGATGTTAAGTTAACAGTAAACATGTGTAGTAACAACAGAATAAACCATCACACAAAGCATCACACATGAACACCGGGATTTTTAGGTGGAAACCCAAGTCGGGAGAAAACCACCGCTGCAGTTGCTCAGCCTTCAATATTTTATTATAGAGAAAACATCTTACAACATATGTGCTGGCGCAGACTTGACCAGCACGCAGGCACCCACCTGCGCTCGTTTACCAGCCTCTTCTGGAAGGGAGCTACGACCCCCTGACTCGTTTACCAGCCTCTCCTGGAAGGGAGCTACGACCCCCTGATCTCGTTTACCAGCCTCTCCTGGAAGGGAGCTACAACCCCCTAACTAAAGGCTGCAACCCTCAGCACCTCTATGGACCACGTTTCATCAATTTTCACACTGGATCCAAAGCTTCCTTTAGGACACCACTTGCAGGCCACATTTCATCATATTTTCAGACTGGACCCTTTCCATACTTTTAAGCACAATCAACCATGAGATAGATACATATAACTCACTGACAGATATTAGTAAACCAGCAGAACAGATCAGACATTTCTTACCACAGACTTCAACAAACCCTAGTTTGCATATGCGCTTTCCTTTCTCTGATGTCGCGTATATACGCGCTTCCGTTCACATAAACCAACGTATACTTCTGTACATATTACAGATCCAATTTCATTGCGCATACGCGCTTTCTCTTCAGCGAAGCCGCGTATATACGCGCTTCCTCTTCGGCGAACTAGCGTATGGTTCTTCAGACTTTTATGTCATTGCAATTCTTCACAACAGATACATCACTTCAGATTTTACCCTTTACCTCAGACAGATGTTCGCCTTATCACATATCTAATCATTCCATAAACAGATCTAGCAAATACAAGTACATTTCAGATCTAGATCCCCTTCTTCATCATTGTTGCATCATACATTCAGATCTATCATTCAACTGTAACCCTTTCCATTCAGATCTACTTCAGAGAGAAGTATTCATTCAAGCTCAGACATCTTGCACCCACACTCATGATTTGCACAATGAATTTCTTCTCCTTATATAGGTTTACCCTTTTTTCAATACCATGAGCCAAAACAATACCATGAGCCCAAAACTACATTACTTCCGATGGTATTCCTGGACGGGGTCATTTAGATGAATCATTACCCAATACAATGGGTCAATACCATGGTGGTTACCCCTGGTTTTGCACTTTATGAGCACTTTTTTCCCATACGCGACTTGGCACGTACTTTACCGCGTGCATACGCGACTTCTACTAGAAAAATCCGCGTATGCCTTGAAACATACTCTTTTCATCATAGATCTAGCACATACTGAATTTCTTTCTTCATTACCTTCTGTACTCACTGTAGATACATCAGATTTACATCGTATTCCATCAAGTGGGTTGCCATTCAAGGACAACACTCTATCAAGTGGGTTGTCATCAAGGACAACACTCAGCATCATATTGCCAACAAACATCATATCACATCAGATTTACATCATTTACCAAGTCCATCAAATCAAGAATAACTTCATCAGGTGGATTGCCATCAAGGACAACATATATCAACAATCTCATGTCTTCATCTTCATTCAGTGCGTTGCCATCAAGGACAACACTCTGCATCATATTTCCAACACCTTGCACTGATCTGACTGCGCAAGAGTACCCTTGGGAAGTCCAGTAGAAATCTGCTGCAAAATCTTCAAGGCGCCCTGGTGAAGATGGCCTAATCTCCTGTGCTATAATTCACCCTCGTCCTAGCTCAGCACTTCTTCTGCTTTGCCCACCATTGCAGTGCAACCATCTACCTCCAAATTTTAGAGATTATTAATTTGAACCCCTATCTTCTTGGTTTGACCCATTGTTTTATGTCTAAGGAAGGCTTTTCTCGTACTGAAAACAATGTCATAAACTTTTTATTCCAACATTGCGACCGAGACCAAGTTCTTCTTTGGACCCGGAACATGCATAACATCCTTCAACAAGAATGGATTACCGGACTCCCTCTCAAAGGTAATGGTCCCAATTCCGGTCGCACTGTATCGACCATCGTCGCTTATCTCTATATGCATGTGGAGGTCCTTCTCCTCCAAGTCACTAAACAACTCCTTTTCTCCCGTCATATGGAAAGACGCACCATTATCAAGATACCACACCGATCCCATATAGATTGAAACCAAGCATGCGATCAAAGAGAAATCAAGTTCAAATTTTGAGGCTAAGGCCTCTCCAGCTGCAGCTCCAGTAGACTTCTTGTTCTTCTTCTTCTGTGGGCAGTTAGTGGCGAAATGCCCATGTTCGTGACAGTGAAAACACTTCACCTTGGACAAGCCCTGCTTCTTGCCTTTAGCTTCAAATTTTGAAGGAAATTTCTTTGCCTTCCCCTTCCTTGCTTTGGCAGCCAAAGATAAATTCTCTTCATATTCATTCTTCGATGAAGAGCCATCCCTGGTACCCTGCCTTATCTCCTCCTACATAAGATCCGACCAAAGTCGTTTCCATCCCGACAGTTTCTCCCATCCATTAACAAAGTCTTCGTGGCTATGCCAACTCTTCGGAAGCCAAAGGAGAGCCAAGCTCACCAAGCATTCATCATCAACAGTAATCCCCACACTTCCAGTTCATCCCTACAATGGACAAACTTTGTGAGATATTTTGGAATACTATCACCCTTCTCCATTTTTATTTTTCTGAGCTTGTCTTTAAGCGCCAACTTCCTCTGGTCGCTTCTGCTTTGGATCAAATTTGTCAAGGCATTCCACATTAAGAATGGAGTGGCTTTCCTATGAAGGCTTGACACAATATGGTCCTCACACCTTCCAACAAAATTCTTCTTATCTTTTCTATCTTCTTTTGCCATGCGTCAAGTATTGCAGCATCGATAGATCCCAGCTTAGGAACATTGCTATCGATGAACTCCTTCAGTCCATTATCCTACAACACCGCCTCCATCCTATCCTTCCAGGCTATGTAATTCGAGCTCCCATCAAGGGCATACTCCAATCGCAACCCATTGAAAGACATTTCAATGTATACTCAACTTCTGCACCAAGAATTTTCTGTAGCAAATTCGAATTGTCCACCAGCACAAACTCAACAATTCTTCACAATTGCAATCTTCAAGAATTAACATTGCTTTGATACCATGTAGAAATTAGTATACACTAAGCATGCATACATCCAGATTCCCCTGATCTCACAATATTTAACTTCTTGCAAAATACATAATCATTCCACTGTTAATCTTTTGCGGAAAATTAATTACAAACACATGTGAAGCATAAATAAAAACAATCGCACATAACATAGTTGCTTAACGGGAAATCCTGAAGCTGAAAACCCCAACTATCATATATTATGTATCATGGATATCATGTAACAATCTCATACAAAACTTAGTAAATCAAGCTCTCAGTACAATCAATCATCACACACTAACATAGAAGAAATCTTCAAATCCATGCACCAATCTCTACCCTCCTGCTAGCCCGCCTCCATTGTGAAATCTCTACTGAAGAATAGCTCTGAATGAATTCGAATTACCCTTGCCTTGACTGCACAATCCTCATTGGCAACTCCAATGTGTGTGTGGTGCAATCAATGCATCACTATAGTCACAACAGATAGTCCATATTGCCCTTTCACCTATCTCTCCACAGGTTCTCCATTGGAACTGACATGCACTGTAGTTAACTGATGTATTTTTTAGTTGATTAATGAGTTATTATTTGTGAATTAATTAACTAATTAATTTACTCCACTCTCACTAGTGTATCATTCAGTTAGACTAGATAAAACAAGCTCAACTGAGTCTAACTGTGTTAAACTGAATACAACTCCATGAACTACTCTTCCAACTCTGTCATAACTTTGCCACTTCAGTTCTAACTGAGTCCTCCATGCATTAACCACCAATAAAACCTAGGAATTGCGTAATTCCTTCAGCCCATTGATTTTCCAAATCTGTGCACTGAAATTAAGTGCTCCAAGAGAATAAGTTGTTGTTTATTGTCGAATTATTATTAAGAGCTAATAATAATCGACACTTCTATGTTTAGATCGATGATCTATAAATAGACTTTGCCCAATATTCTAAAAATAGAATTTCATCTATTTTTCCAACTTGACCAACCATCCACAAATAGCATCCTGCAACTTCTGAAATATGATCACCATGTCTAAAAATAGACATAGTCTAAAAATAGACTTTCACCAAAAATAGCCTGCAGGCCCACTTAGTGAAGGTGACTCTTTTCACTAAGCTCATCATCTTGTTTAATCTCAACATGGTCTACTAAGAAAAATTATAAGGGGAAGAGTAAAATAAGGAAATCGATTGAACTATAAAACCTTGATCAAGATTATTGCATGTAACAACTGACATACAATTAATGTGAACATGTGTGGGTTCACTCGAGTAAAGAAAAATGTAATAATGATTATCCTCAAACCTTGGTAATGTTGTGTTGTGACATATTTCATATTAGGAAATTTGATGTTTCCAAAAGGAAAAATCAATTATGGTGAGCCATCATGGGGCCAGGTAAGGAATATTCTTAAGAAATAAGAGAAGGTGATAATAACAACAAGTATAATTGTTAGGGAGTCATATAATGAGATAATTCTCTCTTTGAGATAAAATTGTGGTTATTAACAATTCCATAGGACCCTATGGGTCAAATGTAATAAAATAACCCGCTGGTGCATGAAGTGAATAACATGGAGTAGACATATGTTAAAACAAAATTACTATAATAAATTAACACCGAGATTAAAGGAGAAATCATGTGATTACACATGTAAACAAAGTTGATTATAGCTTTCATCAACAACTTATAATAGAAGAAGAAAAATGGCCAAAATTGAACCAAAATTGAAGAAATGTTGCAAAGTGAACTCCTGGTTTGCGCTTAAAGGAAAACATAAAAGTATCCCAAGATGGTCACAACTAAGTTTCCTTAGCAAGTAAACAACAATACACCTTCCTTGAACATGGCAGGAAGAAAAGGTTATCCTAAGCCTCTCCTTATATATGACTAATGCATATGTTTGAAAACATCGTAATGCTACCTAGAACGACAATATATTAGTTGAAATATATCATAAAAGGAAAAGAAACAATGAATGCTTTTTGAAAATATTAGCGCCACTATATAGATAGTGCAAATAGTGCAAATAAAATCGATACTTCCATGATCTAAAATTTACATTGGAACCACATGATGGAGTCATTGGAAATTTCCATAGGAATTAGGGTAAGTAAAAGGATTAATTTCTATTTTTGATGAGCTACAATGATGCTTCTAATTCTTATTGAATGTAGGATGCTAACCCTTGAGGGGTTATGATACATGTTGATGACCCATGTTGGGTACATAAATAATAATTGATGGTGTCTATAATAAATTTTAGAATATATAAATATGTTTTAAATGTTGATTGCCAAAAACTAATGAAAACCATAATGAATGTGGATGTAGGTCGGATCAGACAGAGTATTCCTGGTCAAACCTTTGCGCATTCTCCATTAGAGAGAGATTATGGTTCAGAAGCAAACGATCACCCATGTTACATTGTAGTGTAAGCATTACATCCGGGAGAGGCTACATGGGAGGATGAGGATGTTATGAACAAGACATATTCTTTCCTATTTGAGGGCAAGGAAACACTGAGAACGATGTTTCGCTCAAGGGGGGAAGATGTAATGCCCCTCAGTGAAAAGTAAATATTTAATTTACTTTTATTGCACATATTTGGTAATTCACGGGACAAGTGAAAAGCGTAGTGGAAAACATTAATGTTTAAAAGTTTATTTTAATTTATTTTAAAAGGTTATGAAAAGTCTTGGAATTCACTGGGAAAATACACTAAATTAAAATTTTTTCACTCAAGAGACAGTTAGAATGAAATTATTCCTCTCGCTAGAAATAAAAAATCTCAGTTGGGACAAGGAAGCCAAGAGGGTGAGAGGGGAGAAAAAATGAGGCAACTTTGAAGACTTGGTACCAGGTTGGAGGAGGTCCAAATGAGAAGAATGAATCTATAAGCATGTGAACATGCAACAAGACACTTTTGAAGGAAGGCATGATGCTGCCAATTGGGGTATTCTTGAGCTAGTTGGAGCTAGTGGAATCCCTAAGAAAAACTTGTGAATATGTGAGTTATTTGGCTGGACTTGTACAGTCTTCATGTCGTTGAACAAACCTTGTTAGGTCTCTATCAAGAAACTATTTGAGGAGTGACAAACTGGCTCGGGGGGGTAATTGGATGTACTTTCCATTCTCATTGGTTAGGAATAGTGGTCTTCTTTCCTAGTGAATTCCGTGACAGTATAACTTTAACATATAAGTATTATAAAGATATTGATGTTTTTTCTCATAAAAACTATGCTACTGTGAATGGTATTAATTCATGATAAATTTTGGTGTGCCAAAATGCCTTATTTTTACCCCCTTCCTATAATCATTAACCTATATTTCATCTCTATAAACCTTGTCTTTCCTGCACTAGTCCAAGAAACTGTCTATTCCTACATAAACTTCATATTTCATTATTAAGGTTTATTAGGTGCTTTATTAATCATTTTAAATGTATTTCATGCCTTTAAATATTCCTTGTAACTTATATTTACTTTCCTAAAGGTATTTGATAAGCTAACTATTAATTATTATGTTAGTGTGATCTAAGTGCAGGCATATTCCTGCACCGCCCACAATCATCGTTCCGTGATCTCCGTAGTAGTTCAATCACTCCACGTGGACGTTTTGGTCCACGTCTTCTAGTTTAGTTGCAGATTAACTTTATTCAAACACACGCGGAGTTTATGAGGGATGTTGTCAAAGATAAGGTCTACGGCCAGCGATTAGCTTACGACTTATCATAGTTGCTGGCCCAATTCTATAATTTTTTTGTTAGTCCGTTTAGCCGAAAGCCTTGATTTGGGAATGAATCTGTAATTAGAAATCAAGGCCATAGGCCTAAGGACTGTATAAAAGATAGATCTTAGATAGAACTAAGCTAGCGAAGCAGTATCGACAATAGCATGATTGTAATCTTGTTTTTTAATTTCGTTATCGCCCTTGCTCTGGGGCTGAAGTTAAGCTATAATGTATGTTTTCTGACCAAAGATAATACAAGGAACTACGCCACGATTTTCTCACATTGCGTCTGATCTTTATTGATACGCTGAATAAAGTGTTGAAGAGTTTCATTTCCTAAAAATGGGAAACGAGCTCGTTGGCTAGGGCCCAACCAACCCAGCTCTTTTACCCTCGTGCTTTCGTTATTTTAAAGGTTTTTGTATTTATTTATTTATTTGCAGTTGTGTGGCTTAAAGCTTTATTTCATTCTTACTTCAGAATTCTGATTTAATTTTATTGAATAGTCAAGGTGTGAATAGATCCGTTGCGTGGAAGTTTAAATTGAATTCATTTATTTCCTTCAATTTCTTTCCCAGTTTACTTTTGCTTGGATCGTGCAGGAAGTTTCTTCCTACACGAGTGCATGTAGGATTCTGCACTCTAGTTTTCTCATTTATTTACAACAAGTGTTATTTTCCTTTTTTTTGCATATGACTTAAATTACTTCTGCAAGAAAGCATTATCATTAGAAGAAAACATTCCTAATATTAAAAGCTAAATTCTTGAAGGCTAAGAATGAATTCATGAAACAAGAAAGAACGCTATTGCAACATTTTAATTTATGTTTTTGCTTCACGATTTAAGGAAAGGAATTAAAAATAATCTGTAACATTATATGTGAACTTGTTGAGAGTTAAATTTGGTTGCATGCAAATTCCTTTGACTGAAAGTTTGTTTTTTCATTATTGAAGATTCTTTCACTTTATAAGTTTATTTTTATTGCAAATTAAAGTCATTCTTTTCTGTGTGTAATTTATCTCAGAATTCAACTCGCAATTTCAATTCTTTTCAACACGTCCTTTGATTTTTTTCCAAAGTAAATTGGAAACCATGGTGAAGGGAACTCTATCCCTATGCAAGAGCTAGTGTCTTGTCACATGAATAGAGTGCTCTAAGCCTTAAGGCTTAGAGCACCTACACGAAGACATAAGTCTTCACTATAAGAAGGTAAAATATACTTTTCACATGAATTTATGTACCTGCACTAGTGCAAGCAGATTGTAAGAGTACAGGAATGATTGTTTAGTGTAAAAGGAAAATCATTTAGAAAGCAGATCTTTTCAAGGGCCCACTTGTTAAACTGCTACCATCTATATTGAAGATAAACATAGAATTCTATTTCAACATTTAAGATTGTTTTCAGTTGTGTGAAAGTTCCTTTACTTGACTTCTTCGCAAATGCATTCTTTTACATTCTAGCACTAGAATTGCTTTGGTGTTAATTACCTTTGAAATTGTTTTCTGCTTGATTTTGAAATATCTCAATTAAGAAGTAGGAATAGGAAAATTTCATACCATTTCTGGCATTACCTGTGCTTCGTCTCCAATTTTACGAAACCCCTGGTTTGACAATTAAGTGTTGAAGGAGCTTGCTCAAGTGCAATTCCTACGCCCAATTATAAACTATTTGCAAATAAGAAATTTGACAAAATATTCTTTCTTGAAGCTTTGTAAATTTAACATAATGAAATAGTGTGTAGAACCTTGAAGAGAAATAAAGAAAGAGCATGTCGAGAATTATTCATGAAAATGATTGATGATTTTTTTGTAAATTTGGTAGAATGTAGAATTGTGTGGAAGTTCTGTAGATTATAGTTACAAGTAATGATATAGGGTGGTAAATTTTTCCTCAAGAGTTATGGGTTAGAAAATTAAACAATACAGATAAGTGTTAAGATGTTTCTTCCAAAAATATAAATAGTATACACTCATACCCTTATAGAAACAAGTTAGATCCCACTATAGACCAAAAGTTCGAGTCTATATTAGTCCTTGTTCTTGTACATAATTATACCTTAGTACCTTGAAGGGCTAAAGACAGCTCCCAAGAGGAGGCCATATCCCACCTACTCCCATAGTTCAAGTATTATTCCTCTAAATGAAAAACAATTACAAGGAAACAAAGGAATAGTAAAAATTATCATAGACCAAGTTGATCGCTGATTGAATAAAAGAACTGGGATAAATAAATTGCAACAAATAAAAAGTAATCTCTATGACACATAACTTTAGAATAAAATGTACTTCTATTTACTAATCATAACATGGAAAAGTTCTAGAGTAAGTAAGTGCATTGAGCATATCAAGCTCTCTGGTATAGAATATGTGTGTAGTTAAATTGAACAGAAGTAGGAATCTTACAAAAAGGGTTCTAGAATAAGCTCTAGCCTTGGAATAAATCTTAGAATGACCTGTAGTCAATTTGTAAATAATAACTACCATGGGCTAAATATACGTCTATAGGATATGTAAAAAGCAACGAAGTAATCGAGCTCATGCTGAAATACATAAAGCATGTTTACACAATTAGGAAGGAGGAGTCGACTAAAAATGTAACCGACACCAAATTTTCGTAAATAAATAAACGATTGCTCGCAAAGAAAAGCATCTGTTAATAATTCTACTTAATATTTATCCATAATAGTAAAAGTCGAGGCACAAATCTTATGTCATTTAACTTAAACAACAACCTCTGAAATGGTTGTGACGATAACAAGTTTAAAATTAACGTCTTGAAAATTCACAACAAATTCTGAACAAACCCTCGGCCGAAGGGTACCAATTTAATAAAAAAATTCAACTCTGTTATACAAATACAAGTACTTAAGAGTGCCCCTAACAAGGGAACAACCTAACCACATATTAATTGTATATGAAATCTGCGAGACACACTCCAAAACCATAACAAACCCCAGCTCGAAAACCACATATTATCACAAAACCTTATGTTGAGCAGAAAAGTGGAAGCAAGTGGAAACTGGAAAGAAAAGAAGGTTGGGTAAATCTTGACAACAACTTCGAAAAATCCCAAACGACATCAATCATAAAAACAAGAAGCAGACCAAGTCGAAATCTAACCTACATGTAAGACTAAAACATTCAAGAACAAGTAAGACAATGTACATAAAACAAAAATAAGGTGTAAATAATCAAATAGAGTAAGCTTATAGATTAAATATACCTATTACATAATAGGAACAAGTTTATCGTCGTTATGTTGGAACCACGAGCATGGTATTTAGTACAACTATTAACCCTATACACTGAAACTCATAGCTCAAAGAAGAAAACTTATTACGAGATTCTTGGTTACCTAAGCGGATGACAACTGAATCCCACATCCCAACTGGTAGTAACAAAATACGTGGCGTAGTCGCTACTTGTAAAACAATTATGAAAGCTAGGTATGAGATTAAGGGAGTATCTCTCTACATCACAAAACTTGTAAATAAGATTATCTAGGGAAACCATGTATTTACGTGCAGATGTTGGTGCCATTGAATGGAAGGAGGTGAGTGAAACCCTAATCCCACCATGGTCGGTTGCCCATGGTAATATTTTCTGAAGGTATACAACGATATGACATAGAGATATAAATTTCATGGAATATTATAAAATATTTTTAATAATACACAAAATAATTAAAGGATGAGATTTATCTTCATAGTTATACTATTTTTTTTCTTTTTAATTTAATTGATTAATTAAAAAAAATTATAAGAACAAGTGTCATTTGGAGCGAGTTATGTTTTTTTGGGATGTGTTATTGATAACTTATGGTATTAGCTTATGATATTGTAATAAAGTCTATCTCCATAGTAAAATTTAGGTAAATCTCTATGGTTAATAATCTTGGTCCACATATACATATATATTTAGTTTTTTTTTTTTTTTTAAGTTACTAATCATGTAATAAGGGTTTTGTTGCTTATTATGAATTGATTCCTACCAGTAGTATTATTAATTTTAATAAAAAAAAGTGATATATAAACTAAATATATATACATTTGGAAAAACATGTAGGATTCTTATCTCTAGATATTTATCTTTATTTTACGATGGAGATGGTTAATATATAAATAAACTTTGGACCAATACCATGGCTTATCAATACCACATACCCAAAAAACCAATATTCTTTTCATATAACACTTGTTCTTATGAGTCTTTTTTAATTAATCAATTTAATTAAAAAGGAAAAAAAGGCATAATTACTTGGGAGAGAAATCTCAATCTTTGCTTTACATATATTACTAAGAATATTCTAAAATTTTGCTTTGACATTAAATCAATAATTATGTTAAAATTCTAAAAGGCATATTCCAAAATAGACATGTCTATTTTCATAATAATAAAAGTTTCTTTTTAATATCATTATAATAATACTTTAATATCAAGATTTAACTAAATATCAAATTCATAAAAAAAATTATTTATTTATATCAACATAAATAAATGTATTTTAATAGTAATAATAGTTTAATTTTAATATCATATTTTAAGTAATAATAGTTTAATTTTTCCTATGAGGAGTAGAGTAAACACTGATAGAGAGTTTTATTAAAGTGCTCTGTAAAAGTTTTTGGTTAGAAACTTTGTAGGTAAAAATCCAACTATGCTAACGACTTAAATACCCTCAATAAGCTATAAAATCACATATTAAACATGTCAATTATCTAAAAACTCACATAACTAATCAAAAAAATTAATAATCATAATTTAACTCAATCTAAAATTAATATATTAAAGAATTAAACCAACTTAAATATATAAAATTATATATATATTTTAATCCTTAAAAACCATATTCAATTAAACCAATTCAAATATGTAAAATTTATTTAATCTCATATCATATTGGTTCAGCATTTATTTTACCTAATTTCACTTATCAATTCTAATGAATAATTAAGTAGACACATTATTAAGAAAATACATAAATAGATAATATTTTAAAATATATAAAAGAAAATTTTACTTAATTGATAAGAATAAAAAAATAAATTTTATTATAAAATATTTTATTCATTTTAAAATATTTAAAAAAAATTACATTTAAAATAATTAAATTAAATTAAATTAAAATATAAATTTTGAAGATTTCTAAATTTATTAAAAACTAAAAAATCCTAAAACAATTTAATTTAAAATAAGTTTAAATTCTTTATTTCTCTCAATATTCAAACCATTTAATTGAAAACAATTTGATTTCCTTGTTTTTCTAAAATCTAAAGCGATTCTTGATAGATAATCAAAACCTAGATTCTTTTGTTTTATAGTTTCAAATTATTTTAAGACCTTTATACATCGTATTAAAAGCAATACACCCTATCCTATTCTCTTTATAGAAGTGGGTCTTTCCCCTATCGAGAGCCTAGCTATGACTAGGCTTTTGTTGTACAAGCACAATCTCAATATCATAGGAGACCATAGACTTCCTAAGCTAGCTTTAAATTCCAGCCAAAACCACCTAACGCTTAAACTGTTAGAGTTAACACAACGGAAACATAAAACAAATAAGACACACGCACAACATTCAACCATGAAAAAACAGAGATTTTAACGTGGTTCACCCAACCAATCTGGGTTACGTCCACCTAACAGGGCATCGACAATCTCATTCATCAACTGGAGAAAGTACAATAGCAGAGTTTCTCTTCTGCTCAGCTTTTCCTCACTACACATTCCTCATCATGCTGATTTGCCTCTACGAGCTTACATTTTATAGCTGTGAATGGAAACAAACTCATAAATTATCTCACAACAAATATAGGATGCATTAACTCCTCATCAGAAATTGATGGAGCCAATGTAGCAACAAATCCTATTGTTGTCACCTACATGAGATTTTCTCCAAATTTAATAAAAAATAAATCTCAACAATCTCCACCTTGACAACAATTAGCCTGATACCCTGTTCCATTATTATTATTATCTTTTCTGCAAGCCAAGAGAAGCCAGACACCATCGTAGCTTCTCTAACAAAACTGGTTTCGTGAAAATGTCTGCACAATTTTCCTTTGTATGCACCTTTTCAAGAGAGACTCCCCTTTCAGTGATAACCTGTCTTACAAAATGGTATTTGATAGGTATGTGCTTTGATTTACTATGATAGGCGAGATTTTTAGCCAAGTGAATTGCACTTTTACTATCACAAAATAACTTGATGTTGTCCCGCAACCTACCAAACTCACCAAACAAACCTTTCAACCAAACTACTTCTTTGCAAGCATGTGAAGCAGCTATGTATTCTGCTTCTATAGTGGATAAAGCAACAATGTTCTGTAGCTTTAATATCCAGCTAATAGCTCCACCTGCAAGAGTAAAGACATACCCTAAAGTTGACCTTCTCTTATCCAAATCACCTGCAAAATCGGAATCAACATATCCACAAACATATTCACTGCTTCTGTTATAAGTGATACAATAATCACTTGTGCCTCTCAGATATCGAAGGACCCATTTCACTACTGACCAGTGTTCTTTTCCTGGATTTTCCATATACCTGCTGACAACCCCAACTGCATGTGAAATATCTGGTCGAGTACAAACCATCGCATACATCAAACAACCTACTACATTGGCATATGGAATTCGAGACATATATTCATTTTCTTCATTAGTGTTAGGACATAAACTTGAAGAAAGCTTAAAATGGGAAGCAAAAGGGATTGAAACAGGCTTCACATTGTTCATACCAAACCTCAAGAGTATCTTCTCAATATACTTCTGTTGTGATAGCCACAACTTACCATTGCTCCTGTCTCTAAAAATCTCCATGCCCAAAATCCGTCTTGCTGCTCCTAGATCTTTCATATCAAACGTCCTAGCCATCTGAGCCTTTAACCTGTTGATCTTTGTTATGCTTTTGCTTGCTAAAAGAATATCGTCAAAATACAACACTAAGATAATGAACATGCCATTAATTAATTTCTTAAAGTAAACACAATGATCATATTCACTTCTTATATAATTTTGACTCATCATGAAAGAATCAAATTTCTTGTACCATTATCGAGGAAACTGCTTCAGACCATACAATTATTTCTTGAGCCTGCAGACAAATTTCTTGTTGTGATTTTGAAGAAACCCTTCTGGTTGTTCCATGTAAATCTCCTCATCTAAATCTCCATGTAAAAATGCAGTTTTAACATCTAGTTGCTGTAATTCTAAATCAAGTAAAGCAACTAATGCTAACACAATCTGAATTGAAACAATTTTTACAACTGGTGAAAATATCTCATGAAAGTCAATGCCGGCTTTCTGAGAAAAACCTTTCACGACCAGCCTCGCTTTGTACCTGTCTTCTGTATCATCAACACCCTTCTTCAATTTGTAAACCCACTTACATCCCACAGTTTTCCTATCTTTAGGAAGTTCCACCAGATCCCATGTGGCATTTTTGGCTAATGCCTTCATCTCGTCCTTCATAGCCTCTTTCCACTTACCACTGTTAGAACCTTCTACAGCTTCCTGATAGCACAAAGGTTCATCATCGTTAGCAGTTAAAGCAACTGAAGTAACATAATCATCATACCTTCTAGGAAAACGTCTGATTCTCGTAGACCTCCTTAAATATGTTTCTGGTACTTCTCCAATTTGCTGATTATTGTCTGTAGGAACTTCTTCATTATCAACATCTGAAACACGTTCATGATCTGCATCTGAAACTTGTTCATGATCTGAATCTGAAACTTGTTCATCTGGACTATCATCAGTATTTGAACTGGTTTCAAACTGAATGTGTTGAAGCTTAGGTACATTATCCTGTTTCAATTTATCATCTACATCTGGATTTTCAAGTGAAGATTCATTAAATTTAACATCTCTGTTAATGATGATCTTGTGAGTAGTAGGATCCCACAACCTGTATCCCTTAGTCCCATCACCATATCCAAAAAATATATATCTTTTTGATTTAGGATCTAATTTAGAATGCTGATGTTTCAGAACTAGAGCATATGCATCACAACCAAAAACTTTCAGTTTAGAATAATCACATGGATAACCTTTCCATACCTCTTGAGGAATTTTGCATCCTATCGCAGTTGATGGTGATCGATTTACCAAGTAACAAGCTGTAGAAACTGCTTCTGTCCACAATTCCTTCTGCAAATTGGTGTTACTAAGCATACTTCTTGCTCTCTCTAAAAGAGTCTTGTTCATGCGTTCAGCAACTCCATTTTGCTGGGGAGTATATACAGTGGTTTTATGTCTTTCGATCCCAGCGTCCTTGCAATAATTATCAAAATCATTTGAAGTAAACTCACCACCATTGTCAGTTCTTAAACATTTAATGGTTCTTCCAGTGATGTTTTCAACTAATGCTCTAAACTGTTTGAAAACTGTGAATACATCAGACTTCTCTTTAACATGTAGACCCACACTTTTCTAGAGAAATCATCAATAAAAGATACAAAATATGAAGATCCTCCATATGAGGTTGTAGGAGATGGACCCCAAACATCAGAACGGATATAATCAAGGATTCCCTTACTAGTATGTTTTCCAGTTTTAAAATTCTACTTGCTTTGTTTCCCAAACAAACAATGTTTGCAAAAATCTAACTTAAAAGATTTTAAACTAGGAAGTAACTTACGATCAGATAAAATTTTTAATCCACTTTCGCTCATATGGCCCAACCTTTGATGCCATAAACGAATAGAATTACTGTCATTTTCAGATACTGTAGAAGTATGATTTGACTTTGTTCTTCCTTCTAACTAATAAAGATTACCAACCTTCTTTGCTTTCATGACTAGTAAAATTCCTTTATAAAATTTCATTACTCCAACTTGAATAAAGGTTTTATATCCATTAGTGTCTAGTACTCATAGTGAAATGAGGTTTTTTCTTAGTTCAGGTACGTGTCTTACATCAGTTAGAATTTTATTTGTCCCATCAAGCATTTTAATCTGGATGCTTCCAATTCCCACAATATTACATGAGGCATCATTTCCCATGTAAACAAATCCATCATTGATTGATTTATAAGTTTTAAACCACTCTCTATGAATGCACATGTGATTTGACGCACCAGAATCTAATAGCCAATGTTGATCATGATTAGACAAACTAACTGATAACACTTCATCACTCATACCTGAAATAGATGCCGACCATGTATATGTCGTGTTTGCTTCTTTATTCTCTGTCGAAGAGTCTCCTTTGAATGTTTGCTGTATCTTCCAACAGTCCTTCTTCAAATGTCCTGATTTGCCAAAAAACCAGCACTTTACCTTACTCTTCTTCCCTTTCGATTTTGAACGCGAGTTGTTGTGCTTACTGAAGCGTCTTTCTTTAGAACGACCTCTGACCATCATTGCTTCTGATGTAGAGGTTTCTGAATTTGACCTCTTCCTTGTTTCTTCGGACAACAAAGCTCCAACAACATCATCAAATTCAAGGGTTTCTGATGAACTAAGACTTATAGAAGTAACAAAATGATCCCATGACTCGGGCAACGAGCATAATAAAGTTATAGCTTTATCTTCTGATTCAAATTTTACTTCTATACTTTCTAACTGCACCAGGAGAGTATTAAAGGTATTCAGATGATCAGTTATCATTGTACCTTCCTTCATGCACAAACTATACAAATGTCGCTTCAGAAGAATCCTATTGGTTAAGGATTTTGTCATGTACAGCTTTTCAAGCTTTGTCCACAAACCAGCAGCAATTTTCTCTGACACGATGTTAAACAAAACATCATCCGCCAAACACAGTCGAATTCCGCTCAGTGCTCTTTCATCCAAGTCACTCCATTCATCATCTGTCATGGTGTAAGGCTGTTTGGCTTTTCCCAACAGTGCCTTCGCCACGCCTTGTTGCAAAAGTAGATCATACATCTTCACTTTCCAGATCTCGAAGTTGTTTTTGCCATTGAACTTTTCGATCTCAAACTGGGCACTTTGAGTTTTTGCCATGTTGTGTCACAAAAACAATCTCCAATTGCAACTTTTAATAAATGAAGTTTTATTTAAAAAATAATGCCCTTCACTGTATAAAATGTCTTTCCTCTTAATACCATATGCGAATGGTATTTAAATTACAAATCGATTTATTCATGGGCCACCTCCTCTTAAATCAATAAAGTGCCACCCTTTTTTCAATATAATGGATAGTACACTTTTATAAACCCTCTTTTAAATCAATGAAAAAAAAACTATCGATTTACCATATGCATTTTCAAAAATGAATTTTCTTTTTTACCATATCGATTTTTATAAAAGCATTTTCTTTTTTTAAAAAAGCATATAATAAAAAACATATCGATTTAAAAAAAAAACCTTCAAAATCGATGGCATAAAATCGATTTGATTGGCATATTTATAAAATCGATGGCATAAAATTGACTCACGGCATTCTCCCTCACGGCATTCTGCATTCACGCTAATGGCTTCACAGCCTCGCTGTCAAAGTTCAACGCACAATTCACCTCTAGTTTAAGGGAGTCAAGACTTCAGCTCCGTGTTCAACCGCTATTCTCTGCACTTGCCATTCTCAATCGCTGCTCGGGAATCAATAGACCCAATCTGCACGCTGTCATGGGTCACAGACTACTCAACCGTAGCCTCGCATAGCTCTGGGCTTGAGTTCGCTTCTCGTGCAAGTCTCCATAACTTAATACGCAACAAATCTCCACCTTAAATTTATGTGCACAACACTCCTGTATGCACATACAACTTTCCACGTCTAACTGCCAATCAGTGCAGATAGCTTTCCACGCACAGAAAACCTGCAAATCAATCCACGCAAAGCAATGAACTTGGCCCTCATAGCTTACGGCACTGTTAAAACAGCGGCTCTACACAGCCACGACTCTTGGCATTCACATGTATCTGCGGATACCGATCCTACAGCTCACGTGCTATGCACATCCATATCACAGACGACAACTCCTATCCTATCACAGACGGCAGCGTGGTTCACAGCTTGTGTCAAGACTTGGCTTACGGATTTACTCAACTGCAAACAGCAGCTACCACGGCTTAAGGTAGACAACAAGTCCACACAGCCACGCAGATCGATGGCAACAAGGCTCCGATACAAAGTGTTAGAGTTAACACAGTGGAAACATAAAACAAATCAGACACACGCACAACATTCAACCATGAAAAATAGATATTTTAACGTGGTTCACCCAACCAATCTAGGCTACGTCCACCTAACAGGGCATCGACAATCTCATTCATCAACTGGAGAAAATACAATAGAAAAGTTTCTCTTCTGCTCAGCTTTTCCTCACTACACATTCCTCATCATGCTGATTTGCCTCTACGGGCTTACATTTTATAGCTGTGAATGGCAACAAACTCATAAATTATCTCACAACAAATATAGGATGCATTAACTCCTCATCAGAAATTGATGGAGCCAATGTAGCAACAAATCCTATTGTTGTCACCTACATGAGATTTTCTCCAAATTTAATAAAAAAGAAATATCAACATAAACGAGGTTGGTATAAAGACACCAGGGCCTAGTTAAACCATTGGGAGATTGACGAGAATGTTGCATTGCAAAACATCAATAACATTAAAAAAATTGTTACTTCTAATTTCAAAGAAAAAATGTGGTGTGAGAAAGATCTAGCAGCTAAAAGAAAATTAAGGTATTATAAGGAGGTCATCAACCCCACCTTAGAAGATCAAAAGTATCTCTCTATTTTAACTAGCTCAAAGAAGAAAATTAATATAGCCAAGATTAGAATGAACTCTCATGAGCTCCATAGTGAAACAGGTCTTTGGAAAGTTCCTAAAACACCATGGATGGAAAGGATTTGCCATCTCTGTGAGAATATGAACATCGAGGATGAAAATCACTTCCTCTTAGAGTGCCCCACGTACAACCACATTAGAGCTCAATTTCATAATCTTTGTTGCAGTACTGACCTTCCTAACCTTTTAAGATGTCAAAATTATAGTGAGCTCGAGAGGCTTCTCTCCAAGCTTTTTGAGCATAGGAATAAAATCTTAAATCAAATTAAATAACTATTTTCTTTAGGTCCGATAGACCAAAGATTTGTCTTAGTGGACGCTAACCATCATCATCATCATCATCATCATTATTTATTGAGGTATATATGTTTCTACAAGTAAGAATACAATGTAGATCAGAGTTTTTGGAATTTTATATATTTAGTGAATACTTCATTAAAGGTTAGGTTTTTCAAACTAAATATAAAAAATTCCAAAAACTCTGATCAACGTCATATTTATTAATTTATTATATATAGATATATATTAATAAATCTCTATATGATTTTCTCATATTATAATGATTATTATTTTAACGTTATCCTATTGTGGAGATAGTTGCAAACTAAACCCTACCAAGTTTAATAAAGATAGTATGAAAATCAATATCGATCCAGGAATTCCACCTGGATTTAAACTATGGAATGGTACCTTGGCGGACTTCCTCACATGTTTCCAAACTCTGGTTGTAAAACAACTCAAGACATGCACCAACTCAAAGCCGCGAAAGCTTTAAAATATGCATGATATATCATAGGAACTATTGGTCTGCTTGAAAGTAAAGCTAGCAAAAGATAGGCTATAAAGGTTTCACAACACTTCCCATCTTTAGATTAGGATAAGTTTATGTTAGGTCAAGGAGAAGGTGTTGGAAAGCTTATTTTGGTGTTTTAATTAATTTTATGAGTATGTTTTTGCTAGTAAGAATGTTGTTAAGGTTTAGTTCAGAGATTTTTCTAATTAGTTAGTTTTATATTGACGTGTGGTTTAGATATTTTCTCAATCAAGTGATTGTGGTCCAAGATAGTATTTTTCTTTCTATTGTGATACACCACTTCATGTATATATATGTAACATTATTTGATCAATGAAACACTATGCTTATGTAATCTTATTTTGGTGTGAGGTTTGACCTCTAGAAATTTCCAAGTAAAACTTTAAAAAGAAGAAGAGTAAGACTTATGAGGATCATTGTAATCTATAGAAAAGTGCACTAAGAAACATTAATTTGGTATAAGAGTTCTTCCAATCCATAACCATAACAAAGAAATTATACAAGATCGTAATTTTGATGGGCACATAAAATCACAACTCTAGATACCAAGATATCACAACCTTTGGTGGCAAAAAGACATGAAAGTGATTTTTGTAAAATTCATGGGATCTCCAGAATATGGTTGTGGACCATCACATGCTATGGAAGTCGGTGAAGGAGTTGGGATTGGTGCAATTGCGAATGAAGAAATATGTAACTATTGGTGAAGGATCTCCAAACAAACTATGATGGTGGAGTACCTTGAAAGAGTGTGTGTTGGTCCATCATTTGATTAAATCAACAAGTGTTTGAAAAAAAGAAGGTGTGATTGTACTCAAAGATCATCACCAAGGAAAAATCGTGGCAAACATCATGTTGTTCTGTGATTGTTGGTGTACATGCACATTAACATAGCATAATGTACACTTAGCTTTAGTTAGCTTTAGTTACCCTTAGTGTTTACATGCAGTTAAGCTTAAATTAACTACTTTATGCATTGATTCTCTCATCAATATTGAGATATTAAATCCATTCTCTCTTCCAATTTTCTTTTTTTAATTCTTGCAAATTTATGCAATTATTCTCCACCTAGGTCCTTACTTGTGCTCTAATAATTTTACATGGTATCATAGCTATGAGGGGCCTGGAGAAGGTGCATGAACAATATTTTACAGGATTGAAGATCAAATCATTGCAAACTATTAGGATATTTGATTCACGGATTAGTATATTAGAGAACTGTCGCAACATCCAAAAGGTGAAAGAATGGAGTTTCCATCTTCAGCTATTTTCACTCCATATAACTAATTCCAATGAAATCCAATGATTTTGCTTCACCTCAGTGGAAAAGGCTTGTATCATATAGTTATGGATATGTGAACTGAACCCAATTCTGCCATTGAAAAATTCAAATACTTCAACAGGATGGATGAGGCCTTTGGTCTTATATTGTTGAAAATATCACCAACATTGTGTTTCCATGTGGATACATGTGCCATTTTGAATCAAGTTTGGACAACCTTGGAAAAATTATTTGGAAATCAAGATAAGATAAGGGTTGATCTTCACGAAAATGAGCTAAGTTTCTTAGGTCTAGGAAGCTTTGAGAACATTCAAGATTTCTTTACAAAATTCAAATCATTGCTTCTTCAATTAAAATATTGCAGGATTGATAAATCCAAAAATTAAAGGTGATTTATCCTTTAAATTTTGTCTAAATTAGGTCATGAATAAAAAAAATTTGTTTCTACATTTTCATACAGTTAGACTTGCAACTGGAGATAAATGGAAAATGTCCAAAATTGATGCATTTGTTGATTCTCTCATTCACGAGTAAGATAATCTCATCAAGATGGGTTTATTAAAGTATTCAAATCAAAATACAATTGCCATGCATGAACAAGTAAAGTATAACTCAAAACAAAATAAAAAATCTAAAGGAAAAGAAAAGGCAAGAGATCCAGATCCAAGAAAGGAAGGAAATCCAAAACCTCTAGATGACTCTTCTAGCTCCAAGGGTAAGAAGGGAAATAAAGGAAATTCCAAGTGTCCTTATTGCAACAAAGGCTATCATCCTAAATCCTCTTGCATGTAGGAGAGTGTTGATCTGATGGTAAATTCTCTTCAACAAAATAATCTTGGTCATCACATTCCAGAAAGTGTTAAGAAGAAGACGAAAGAAAAAACATACCACAAGAATGAATCATTGATTCAGGTGCTTCACAACATATGGCTTCTTCAAAGGAATCTCTTTCTTCTCTACAAGCATACTTGGGACCTATTATTCTCATGGGAGACAATTTTGCAATTTAAGTAACTGGAAAAGGAATAGTACAGTTTGAATATGGAAGCTTTGAGAATGTCTTGCATATTTTGAGGCTTTTGTGAATATTATTTTAGTGTATCAAGATACACACCAGCACCAGAAGGAAAGTGAAATTTACCTCGAATTTCGTGAACATTTATGATATGAAACTGAATTGAAGATTACATTTGGAAAGGTAAATAATCAGTCCCATCTGTATACTTTTTCTAATTTTTTTCCCCACTTAGATTCCATTTTGATACTAATGCATGTAAATGAAGAAATTAGGATTTGGAACGAGATATTTGGGCACTTGAATTTTAGATATATGTGTTAGCTCCCTGTAATTTGCAAGATTGGCAAGAAAAAATAGTAGAGAAAAACGTCAAACCACTTTGGAGTCCAGGACCTAGCCTTCTTGGGCTCAGAGAGGGCTCTCCTTGTATTTATGATTAAATGAATTAGCTTTATGATTTGATTATATTTTCTGATTTTAGGCTAGTTATAAGATTGGGGTTGTTTGTTTGATTATTTTTTTGTTTGGTTGGATAGATAGAATGTGGGAAGCTTAATCCATTGGGCTATGGAGTCATAAAAGGGTTGAGTTATGCATCAACTTTTAAAGGGTTTTCACAGGGAAAACTAACTATGTCAAATGGATCTCTGTGGCAAGATGAATATGAGATGGAAGAAAATTGTGAGTTCAGTAAAGCTAAAGGGAAATTAAGAATCCTTTAACTATACTTGAACATAAATGCAGACCAGACAACCTCCGAATTCTATATTTAGGTCTTTAGAGAAAAACATTCAAGATAACATTTTAGTGAAATTAAAGAGTAGTTAAGAATTCTTTAACTAAACTTTAGAAAAATCCCTAAGATAACAGTTTGGTAAAACTAAAAATCATTTAAGAATTCCTTAGTTATACTTCACAAACAAAACCTCAAGACAACAATCTAGTAATACTAAAGAGCATTTAAGAATTCTTTAGTTATACTTATATAGGAAAACATTAAGATAAAAATAACAGATAGAGTTAAGGTGCTCATGCAACATATCTTAATCTAAAATTTATGTTTTGCTATGAGAGAAATTTATGTACAGTATGGAAAAAAAAGGGAAAACATTAACATAGAAGGGATAACATCACCATTAACATAGCTCAAGGATCATGTGAATGTGCTTGTATTATTGATGTCCAGCTCAAAAAATAGTTACAGTGCTCCAATACAATAATATTTGCAACTCAGAGTCTAAACAAATTCCAACCCTTGATAATGAAAATACATGCAGTATTTAACTACAACTGAGGTGGTTGCCCTAATCTAGGGTGACAGATTGCATTTACTACAGAGTAAATGAAATTTTGACAATTGTGACCATGCAAGGCCCAAGTAAAAAATATCTCTGACAAACCTACTATAATAATAGCTTTCAAATTAACTCCTAAGCTAATTTTAAAATATCTTTGACCGAATGCCTGCAAAATTAACTTTTATAATAACTTCTGAACTGATGCTAAAATATCTCTGACTATAATATTAATTTTCGCAGCTTTCAGTAAATCAAAATCAAGTTGGAGGTGGCCAATCATGGTTGTGAATAGGAAAATGATGAGTGGTCTTGACATCTGGCTTTGTCTTCCTCATTGATTTTTTCTCCGATTTTTCTTTTAACCTTGATCTGTCTTTATCTGTATATCTTTTTACTGCCTTTGCTGTCACCGTAAATTCTTATTTTACCTTGTTGTTTTATCTGCCTTTTGCTTAACTCTTTCCTTTAGCTCTGTCTTTTATATGTTTTCATCTTTACCTTGACTACTCCTTTTCTAGCTTTCGTTTGTTCTTTTGCTCATAATCCTCTGGTGAATAAGGCTTTTAAATTGAAATCCAAAGAGTCTGTATTAAAACAATTTTTTGGAACTAGCATCGCAAATTTTTTATCCTATCTTTTGATATGCAGATCACCTGCAAAAATAAAAACACTTATTAATAAAACAAAGGTCTGCAAGGAGGCGAGCAATGGTGGTTTATCGTATAGCACAGGGTAAATAGGTTTATCACATAGGCGTCGTGGGCAAGTGGCTTCAATTGGAAACAGTGGATGGTTTCATTATGTGTGAGGAGCTGGTTTGTGGTTTTATCGCATGGTAATAAATGGTTTGAAGGTTCATGATTTAGGGATGCGACGAAGCATGGGGAAAATGCGTGGCGGATAAGAGGGGTTGCAAAACCACTCATTTCGCAACCCCCCAATGTTTCTAAACATCAGGCGGTTGAGGTTGCGAAATGAATTGGGGGCCGTCGGATTAGATGGTGGAGATCGGACGGTGGTTGGGCATTAGATCGATCGCGGGTTGGTTTGATAGGTGAGGTCTGGATTTAAATGATGCAAAGGGGTTAGATATAAAGTGGGGCCAGGGTTAAATGTAGCAAGGGAGGTAAATGAAATGAAAGAGGGGTTTTTAACATAGTAGGGGTCGAGAGTTTTAAAAAACAGGGTTTATTAAAGTAGGACTCGGGGTTAATATGGTGGGGGAGGGACATAAATAAGCGGGATTTAGTGTAAGGTGGGGGAATTAAAATGATAGCAGGGATGGATTTGTGTAGTGGGGCTCGATAGATTAAAATTATTTAAAAAAAATGTAAAAGTGGGTTTTACATTGTTTTAATGAAAAAGGGGGAATGAGTAAAAGGGAAGGGATATAAGTAATGGGAATGGGGTTTTAGCTAGGGAAAGGGGTTTAAAAAGGGGAAAGGGTTAAAATGAGGGGAAAGGGGTACTTTAACAAGGGAGAATGTCATTTTTTCAAGTGGCAAAAGGATTTTTGAGCAAAGGGAAAGGGATTTTTTGGGGGATATTAGTGATATGAAATGACCAATTGATGCTTTCCATGCTTTGTGAAAACTGCTTCTGCCTACCCATCATTTACTCTAACATTTTTATTCATTTATTGGGTGAATTTAAGCTTGTCGACCATTTATTTTTCCTTCAAAAGAAAACTATCTAATCGCTAACCTTATAACTTCCAAAGGCTCAGATTAAACTGATGAGCTCATTTATTCTCTGCCTAACTATTGATCTGCCAAGATTAAACATTTTGGCCAGATCTTTATTCACTAACTAGCATGACATGAAATTGAAAACATGAATGAATCAAGTTTAAACTATTTGATTATCATGAATTGTGGCATTCTGGACAAGCTGCACACAATAGTATTTGCAAAAGTAAACTAAACTAAAGGTAGTGGCATTTAAATGTGCAACACTTTCAGGATCTATTTTTATCTCTTTTGTGGGGTTCATACTTTACATTTCCTTTTTTTTATCATTTTATTTTGGTCCTTTGATTTTTCTTTTAGGGCATACCCTCTTCCCATTGTTTAATATAGGAAAACCTTTGCAAAAAGCAAAGGTATGTACAATATTACAAGTTTTAAAAATAGCCAATTAAAAATTATAATCCCTATTATTATAGGACCCTAACATTGGCTCCATCTGGGGATCGCAACTCCTTTAGGAGGTTTCAAGAACTTTGTATACCAATAGCCTGATTTATTTGGTTGATCCCCACTCTATAATCCTGATTTGCTGTAACTTTTGTGACTGTGACCTTCAAAAATTGAAATCCATACTTACTGCAAACTGAGGTCTAAAACACACTTGATCTTGAGCCTGAATAAACAACCTAAAATTGAAAACTTCGAAACATGCTCAAGTATTTTAAGAGATCTTTTGCATACATACCTACCCAACCTATGATTTAAATAATTTTTTTTTTTTTTTTTTGGGTGCATTTAGACTTGCAAACCTTAACATCATTTCATATTTTGAACATCTCACTTATCATCTATCCCTTGTTTCTCTTATTAGTTCATATTAGGCTTTTCAACCAATGTCATTTTCTACCTACATACTCATAAAACCAAGATTAAACAGTTTGGAAAATCTTCATTTTCTAACTTATCAACAAAAATTCAAAATTTGTACAATCATATTTAGACTGTATGATCGAACAAGGCCTTCTTAAAAGTAGTGGCATTTTGATTTGCAACACTTTTAGAAACATTTATTTTTTGTATGGGGCTTACCTTTTTCTTTTTTACCTGCCCTCTTTTCTTCTTTTCCTTTCTTTCTTTTTTGTTTTATTAGACTAGGCTTATGGCCTTTGCTTCGGGCCTCAACCTGGTCCAGTTTTATGTTTAAAATTTGTTTAGGAAATGTTATATACAATGAAGAAAATCTAAACTAAGATTCTTAACTAAAATAATGCTTGAATATCCCGCCATTGACAGGACCTCCAAACAACTATGTTCCATCCATTTCTTGTAAGAAGAATGCATTATTACCCCTTGTAGAATGAATGATGTATGGAACTTTCCATAGGTTATCAAACTTTCCATGCTTGCCTTTGTCCTCTCTTCTAGAATCCACTTTAGTACTTTGTCTCCAATGTTGAAATCATTTGCTTTGGTCCTTATGTCAAATATTTTCTTGATATTTCTTGTACCAGCTGTGTTCTGTTGTATACTCCTCTGGACTGCTGCAACTCAATGGTTTGGCTTACTCTTCTCTGTATATCACTCTTGAGACTGTACTTCTTGAATGAGATTCATTACTGGCACCCCCAAGGTTGTTGGGAAGACTGCATCCATTCCATAGATTAGCTGATAGGGTGACATCTCAATTGATTTCTTATTGGTCAGCTTGTCTGCCCATAGTGCATGTACCAATTTGTTGTGCCATGATTTCTTGTTTTCCTCCAGTAACTTCTTAATGATGTTCACCAAACTCTTATTTAAGGATTTAGCCAACCCATTACCTTGAGGGTAATAAGTTGTAGAATGCCCCAAATTAGTGTGATGTTTGTGGTAGAAATCCACCATTTTCTTTGATTTAAAGGCAACAACATTATTAGTAATGATTTTCCTAGGATAGTTGAATCTAGATAGAACTTTGGTTTCAAGAAATCTAATAATTACTGAGTCGGTGGAAATCTTGGAATGGCTTCTATCCACTTGGTAAAATAGTCAGTTGCAGTAAGGATCCATTTATACTGGGTAGAGGAGGAAGGGTGGATTTCTCTAATGAAATCTAGACCCCATTGTTGAAAAGGAGCTTCAACAAAGATTGGTTGTAATGGCAAAGGTAGCATCTTTCTTTTTCCCTCAAAAATTTTGCATTTATGATAGGTAACTACCATTTTGTGGATGTCTTGGAAAAGGGTAGACCAATAGAAACCAGCCCTAAGGATATTATTAACAGTGGTTTTCCAATAGAGGTGGCCTCCAAAATCCCCTTCATGAAATTCATGCATAATCCTATCTGCATTTTCTTTAGGCAAACATTTAAGCAATACACCACCAGAGTTTTTCTAGTATAAAACTTTTTCCAGAATGCAGAAATTTACAGTTTTTAGTTTAAAAAATCTGGCTTTAGTTTTGGACAAACCAGGAGGAGCATTTAAATTAAAGAGCACATATAGTATATCGGCATACTAGGGAGAATTTAGGAATGCTTCCTCAATAGGTGGATTCACAACTCCTCTTGTTCATCTAGTGAGTGAATCATATTGATGTCTAGTGCTTGAAAAATTGTTTCAGCCATTATTTTAGCCAACCCTTGTCCTTTGATTAATTTGGTGGGTTTTGTAGAAATTTGAATAATAGATGAGTTATTCACTGAGATTATCCTGATTACACACTATTTGAGCTTCATGCATAATGCATAACCTCTTCTACCATTTTTCATCAATTTGCGGAATTAAAAACAATCGCATGCGCACATTGAAACATTAATCAATCACACATATCAACACAGTATGTAATGGGGAAAGCTTACAGCTGAAAACCCCCAACTATCTGTATATTATAATGATAGAGAACATGTAACAATACATAGCGCAAACTCCTCACAAGCTCTCAGCACTATCTCCAATTGTTACACACTAACTAGCTCAGATATGAACAAGTCACAAGTTCAAATCTCCTCCACCTGTTAGCCTTCCTCTACTGCGAAATCCAAGATGAATAATGAATCAGATCCAAGTTCGAATCCCACTGGCTTGTACTGCGCAATCCTCATTGGCAATCTCAATCAATGTGTGTGCAAATCTCATGCACAACTATAGTCACAACTGATAGTAGACTCACCCTTTCACCCACCTCTAACACTGGTCTCCACTGAACTATCCATGCACTGCAGTTGACTGATGTATTCTTTAGTTTATTTATGAGTTAAGAATTAGTGAATTAATTAATAATTAATTCACACCACTCATCACTAGTGTATTTATCAGTTAGACTAAATACAACTAGTTCAACTAAGTTAAACCGAACACAACTCCATCAACTGTCTCATCAACTCCACCAAACTCTGCCACATGAGTTCCAACTGAATTCAACCATGAAATAGCTCAACTAAACCCTAGGAATAGCATAATTCCTTCTGTCATCTGCATGTGCCACATTCGTAGCTCGAACTGAAGTGCTGTAAGAGGATGAGATAATGTTTATAGTCCAAATATTATTAAGAGCTAATAATATTTGACTGATCTATTTTTAGACTGGCAGTCTAAAAATAGACTCCGCCCAGTATGTCTAAAAATAGAGGTCCATCTATTTTTACCAACTTGACCAACCATCCACAAATAGCATCCTGCAACTCATAGACCATGATCCATATGTCTAAAAATAGAATTTGCGCCAAAAATAGCCTGCGGGCCCACTTAGTGAAGGCGACTTCTTTTCAGTAAGCTCCTTCATCTTGTTGCATTCTCAACACTCCCTCTCAACAAGATATGGATTATCTGCAACCCCTATCCTGCCTCTGTGGTATTCGAATTTTCTGCTGGTGAGTGCCTTCGTCAAGATATCAGCATCCCGATCCTCCGTGGGAATGTATGAAAGTAACATGATCCTCCACTGCACACAATCTCTGATATGATGGTACCAATCCATGAAGCTATGCCACCTCAATTGATCCTCCTGTTTGTACCATGATCCATATCCCGATGTGCCTCTGAGATAATGCAATACATGCTTGCCTGTCTTCCAGAAGAGCTTGGTTGGCTTAACCATAGCTTGTGAAAGTTGGTTAACAGCATAGCATATATCGGGTCATGTATTGACCAGATACATAAGCGACCCCACCAACTGTCGATAAACAGTGGCATCCACTACCTCCGCTGAAGTAGCATCCTCCTTCCTCCAACCTCCAGGAAGAGGAGTATCAACAGGCTTGCAGCCATGCATTTTGAACTTCTCTAGTATCTCCCGGGCGTACTTACCCTGAGAAAAAAACAGTCCATCACTGCGCTGCCAAATTTCCAATCCCAAGAAATAATGAAGGAGGCCCAAGTCCTTCATCTCAAACTCTCTAGCAAGATCCTCCTTGCATGAAAGTATCAACAGCTCATCACCCATCAAAATCACATCATCTACATACAGTAAAATGATCAGTAACTTACCCTCCACCACAATCTGGTACAGGTTAGGATCCGCCTCACTCTTGGAGAATCCAAGTCTGGTGAAATAACTGTCAATCCATGTGTACCAAGAACGAGGTGCTTGCTTCAACCCGTACAGTGCTCTCTTGAGTCTGCACATATGCGACTCACTGCTGAAGATCTCGAAACCTTCGGGCTACTCTATGTACACCTCCTCCTCAATGACTCTGTTGAGGAATGTAGTCTTCACATCCATCTGATGGATGTGCCACCCCATCTGCGCTGAGAGAGCTAGGATCATCTGTATGGAAGAGTACCTTGCGACAGGTGCAAAGGTCTCCTCATAGTCAATCCCCTCAATCTGTGAGAAGCCTCGAGCAAAAAATGCTACCTTATACTTCTCAACACTCCCATCAGTTGCTTGCTTTACCTTGTAGATCCATCTTGATCCTACAACTGATTTTCCCACCGGCCTTGGAACAATCTCCCAAGCACTGTTTCTGACAATGGAGTCATACTCCTCCACCATGGCATCTACCCATGTGGGCTCCTGCGCTGCTTCTTCAAAAGAAGATGGCTCTGTCACGACATACTTGCTCATAAGATCCATGTATCCAGATATACCCGTCCGTGTGTCTACGTAAATGTTGTCTTGTGGAGTGGTCACAACATCTTTGCATCTTGAGCCGTCGCTCAGCTTCTATGTGCGCTTCCACCCTCGATGGTTAGCCATTTTGCATGAGTGGTCTCTTCCACTCCATGAACTTCCTCTTGTGGCTGATCCACATCCTGAAGCTCATCCTTAGGAACTAATAGCTCCTCATCTGCATGCAAGTGTGGCTCCCTCTCAAGCGAACACTTCATGGCTTTCTCCTCCTGAAATTTTATATCCCGTCGCACAAAAGTCTTGCGACTGTCTGGTAAATACACACGATAGTTGTGGGGAGTATCAGTGTATCCCACAAATATCCCAACCTCTGCGGTCAGCTCCAGCTTCTTCCTGGCATCCTTCGTCACATGAATGTAAACAGGTGAACCAAAAATCCTCAAATGGGAAATATTAGGCCTCTTACCAGAAAACGCCTCCTCGGGTGTACTCATGCCAAGTATCTTGTGAGGACAATGGTTCTGCACATATACTACAGTATTTCTTGCCTCTACCCACAAGTGAATGGGTAGGCCCTGATCATGCAACATCACCCATGCAGCACCCACGATCGTTCTGTTCTTCTGCTCAGCAACCCCGTTTTGCTGTGGGTTATGAGGTGCTATGAGCTCTCTTCGAATTCCTTCTGCGCTGCAAAAGTCCTTGAATTCGCCAGAGATGAATTCACCACCATTGTCGCTCCTTAGAGCCTTCACTTGCTTCCGATTCCTTTCCAGTTGTGAACCAGCGCCCTGAACTCACGAGAACTTTGAGTATGTCTCGCTCTTCTTACGCATGAAGAAGATCTAGCATAGAATAATCATCATAGTCACATAGTACTTGTGCTTTCTTTGTGTTGTCAGAAATCTTGAGAAATTTCCACACCGTGTTGCTGTGTGATTCTCCAAGGATCGTCATGGCGCGACTATCCTTCTCGTGAAAGGTGGATTTCACAAATTTTCCCAAGGTACATCCCTTGCACTGATCTGACTGTGAAAGAGTACCCTTAGGAAGCCCAGTAGAAATCTGCTGCAGTATCTTTAAAGCTCCATGGTGAAGGTGGCCCGATCTCCGGTGCCATAGCTTGCCATCATCCCGGCTCACCACTCCTTCTGCCTTGCATGCCATTGCTACGCAGCCATCTACTTGCAATTGATAAAGGTTCTTGACTTGAACCCCTATCTTCTGGGTTTCTCCAGTTTCCTTACTGCGCAAGAAAGCTTTTCCTTCGCTGAAGACAACATCATATTCCTTGTCTTCTAACATCGCCACAGAGATAAGATTCTTCTTCAATCCTGTAACATGCATCACTTCCTTCAATACGAATGGTTTACCAGACTCCCTCTCAAAGAAAATGGTACCGATACCAGTCGTACTGTATCTACCATCATCGCCCATATCGATGTGCACTCCAAGATCTTTCTCATCCAGATCAAAAAACAAATCTCGATCTCCTGTCATGTGAAAAGACGCACCACTATCCAAGAACCAAACTAAACCCATCACACTTGATACCAAGCATGCGATCAGCGAAAAATCCAGCTCAAACTGTGAGGCTAAGGCCTCTCCCGCTATAGATCCAACAACCTTATTATTTTTCTTCTTCTGCGGACAGTTTGTGGCATAATGTCCGTGTTGGTGACAGTGAAAGCACTTCACCTTGGACATGTCCTGCTTCTTGCCTTTCGCACCAGACTGAGAAGCTTTCTTGCTCTTCCCCTTCTTTTCTTTGGAAGAAAAAGTGCAATTCTCTTCATCGGATGCCTTTGATGAAGATCCGTCCCCAGTACTCCGCCTTATCTCCTATTACACAAAGATCAGGCCAAAGTCGGCTCCATACAAAATTTATAAGACCATTGTGAAACTACGATAGAAATGCCAACTCTTTGGAAGACCAAGGAGAGCCAAGCTCACCAAGTCCTCATCATCTACGATCACCCCCCACACTTCCCAGCTCATCCCTGCATTGGGTGAACTTCGTGAGGTACTTGGGCATACTGTCACCTTTCTCCATCTTAATGTTTCTGAGTTTATCCTTGAGCGCCAACTTCCTCTGGTCGCTCTTGCTTTGGAATAAATATGTCAACACTTTCCACATCAAGTATGGAGAAGCTTTTCCATGCAGGCTGGACACTATGTGATCCTTCACGCCCTCCAACAGAATCCTTCGACACTTTGTTGTCTTCTTTTGCCAAGCCTTAACCAAGGCTGCATCGCTAGGCTTTGGAACTTCAGCATCTATGAACTCCTTCAGCCCATTGTCATCGAGCACCGCCTCCATCCTGTCCTTCCATGCAATATAATTCAAGCTGCCCTCAGGGGCATACTCCAATCGCAATCCGTTGAAAGACATCTCAACTTCAACACCAAGAAAACACTGCTGCAAATTCGAATTCCCTTGACTCAAACTCTATTTTCTGATCTAAATTTTGTGAACAAGGTATTTCTAATATAGAGATAGATTGTAGGGGCATTACTAAATTTTTCACCTTTCAAAGAGGATGGATCCGAGCTACCTGGCCTCTTCTGATTTCTGCAGAAGAAAATAAAAATGTAATCTTGTAATAGATCCGATGATCGCTTTTCTACGATACCATTTAGAAATTTGAATAATAGATGAGTTATTCACAGAGATTATCTACGATTACACACTATTTTAGCTTGCTACTGTATAACCTCTTCTACCATTTTCCTTCAATTTGTGGAATGGCAATCGCATGCGCACATTGAAACATTAATCTATACACATATCTTCAGTATATGTAATCAGGGAAAGCTTAGAATTTGAAAACCCCAACTATACGTATATTATAATGACAGAGAACATGCAACAATACATAGCACAAACTCCTCACAAGCTCTCAGCACTATCTGCAATTGTTACACACAAACTAGCTCAGATCTGAACAAGTCACAGGTTCAAATCTCCTCCACTGTTTGCCTGCCTCTACTGCGCAATCCAAGATGAGAATGAATTGAGATCCAAGTTTGAATCCCCTTGGCTTATACTGTGCAATCCTCATTTGCAATCTCAATCAATGTGTGTGCAAATCTCATGCATAGCTATGGTCACAACTGATAGTAGACTCACCCTTTCACCCACCTCTAACACTGGTCTCCACTGAACTGTCCATGCATTGTAGTTAACTGATGTATTCTTTAGTTGATTTATGAGTTAATAATTAGTGAATTAATTAATAATTAATTCACACCACTCATCACTAGTGTATTTATCAGTTAGACTAATACAACTAGTTCAACTAAGTTAAACCAAACACAACTCCACCAACTGTCTCATCAACTCCACCAAAACTCTGCCACATGAGTCTAACTGAAGTCAACCATGCAATAGATCAACTAACCCCTAGGAATAGCATAATTCCTTTTTCAGCTGCATGGGCCACATCCGTCGCTCAAACTGAAGTGTTGCAAGAGGATAAACTGAAGTTTATAGTCCAAATATTATTAAGGGTAAATAATATTTGACTGTTCTATTTTTAGACAAGCAGTCTAAAAATAGACTTCGACCTGTATGTCTAAAAATAGAGGTCCATCTGGCACACCAACTTGACCAACCATCCACAAATAGCATCCTGCAACTCATAGACCATGATCCATATGTCTAAAAATAGACATAGTCTAAAAATAGACTTTGCGCCAAAAATAGCCTGCGAGCCCACTTAGTGAAGGCAACTTCTTTTCACTAAGCTCCATCATCTTCTTGCATTCTCAACAGGTTTGATTTCTAACTCATATTCCAAGATGACAACAATCCATTTGCCTATTTTTCCATAAGGATCTTGTGTTAGGATGTCTTTAACCACTGTATGGGGAACAAATTCAATGATGTGTGAATGCAAAATGTAGACTCTAAAATCCTTTAGTGCTTTGATTAAGGAAAAATCTTGCTTTTCCATGATATTATATTTCAAAGGTGTATCTCTTAAATCTTGGCTGAATAATGCTATGGGTTGCTCCTGTCCCTTTGTATTTTTCTGCAGCAATACAACAGCGACTATCTGTTCTAATGCAAAGGAAAATATAAAGAAATCTTTGGTGAAGTCAAGGTTGATCAGAACCGGTGCTTGTGTAAGTGCTTTCTTCACTAGGTCAAAAGAATGCTTTTCTTCCTTGGTCCACTTGACTCTTGACTCTCTTTTGAGCATGTTGGTGATGTTCCTCAGGAGCTCTGCAAGGTTAGGTATAAACCTTCTTAAAAAATTTATCTTTCCAATGAATATTGCAACTCTTTGATATTTCTTGGGTGACTGATTTGAAATATTCCCTCAATCCTATTAGGGTCGATCTTGATCCCTTCTTTAGATATGATGTGACCTAGAAGCTTTCCTTCTTGAAGGCCAAATAAATATTTCTTAGGATTGAGAGACAGACTGTACTTCCTGCATTTCTCAAAGACCTTTCTCAAATGAGCTAGATGTTCTTCATCGGTTTTTGAATATACTATGATATCATCAAGATATATCACAATTAAGAAACCTATTTCTTTTGAGAAAGAAATATCCATTGCTCTTTGAAAAGTGGCTCCAGCATTCATCAATCCAAAAGGATTTTTACATACATAAAGGTGCCCCAAGGTGTAGTGAAAGTTGTTTTGTGTTGATCATCTAGATGCACCAAAACCTGATTGTACCCTAAAAATCCATCTAGCAGAGAGATCCTTTTGGAGCCTACTACCCTTTGCAATATTGATCTAAAAATGGAACTATTTTTAATGCTATGTAAAGTATCCATTTCCTTATAATTTAGTGTGCAAAGTGTTCTCCATGTCTTGCAAGTTAAACAAAGTGTTTTTGGTAATGTTCTGAGTTTTATGTGTGAGGATTTGTTATTTATATTTACTATTTAATACATATCAGTAGAATTACATAGCAAGAAAAATTCACCATAGCATAACACAACAAAATGATGAGGCAATTCACCCCTCCTAGGCTACATCTGTCGAGTCCAAGGCTCCCAATGGGCATGTCCTTGCTCTATTAAGTTGCTCAAAATGGTTATATAGTGAAAAATATTCCTAAACAAGGAAAAAAAGCTATGAATTTGACCTCAGAAGACATAAATAAGCTAAAAATGGCTTTTTTTTCCACCTCAAATAGTGAAGTACAGCCCAATATAGCTCCATCTCCCTGATGGCCCTGGTGGCTCTTTTCTCTTCCCTAAAGCAAAAATGGTTGAATAAAACCTCTGTTCACTCTACAACCTATCCCAAACACTCCAGAATGCTGAAGAAAGCCAAAATTGACTAAAATTTCATCCAAATTGGTTCAATATTGAGAAAGTTATGACCTCCTAAAGAAAACTACCCAATGTCACTTGAAAGCCCCACCAAATGTGGGTGAACTCCAGTTAAGCACACTAAATGTAGCACAGAGGCCAGATTTGGTGGAATGCGCCCAAATAAGGTGGAACCACTAGCAGTTATCATAAATTTTAGTAGTTATGGTCACAGGTGACCAATTGAACCGCCTGCGGAAAAGTCGTAACAACTAACGTGGCATTTAATTTTGGAACATGGCCACATGTGATGGCTTCTAAATGGTCGCCATAATCGCCGGAAGGGTGGCGCTTGGTCACGAGCAGTGGGTAATATTGGATGGGGCTAGCTCTTTTTACCTCCACCCATTTCTTATACAAACTTTAAATACAACCTCGATAGCATAGATGTTAAGAACCACCATAGCTCGGATGGTCGGGCACTTGTGATTGCGGGGGCTAGACCCACGTTTGAATCCGGTGGAGTGTTAAACAAATTTTTGAACGTGTAATGTTCCAATTTTTTCTTCAATAAATTGGAACATTAATTTTTGTCTAAATTCATTTGGGAGATGAATAATTGGGTAAGGAGGCCCAATGACAATAAAAACATAAATGAAATCCCTCTAGTATGGAAAGGGATCAGCCATGGAACCAGATTTCACACCCTCATGTGTGAAAAGAGATATTTGCAAAGAGGTTTGACCAAGTCAACCAGCGTAGGGTATGAGATGGAAAGCACTACATGGGACAGCACAGAGATAGAGGAGGGAAGCTTCTAGAGGAAGAGAAACCCTAATTCGAGGTAGGGCCCATGGAAAGCCTTCACTTGCTATATATGGAGAGGAGGAGATCCATTTCTATTCATGCATATGTTTATGATTTCATGTCTATTCAGACATTGAGCATTCTTTGCTTCTTAGCAAGGATTGCCGAGAAACTCCTGTTTAGGATTTCCTCACCTTCTTGAGATGCCTCTTGAGGGTTGGTTCTTCATTCTCCACATTTCTTGGCTCAAGGCCAAAGCATCCTCCTCTAGGAAAATGTTATTGCTGCAGCAACATAATACTCTGTTGTAGGGTGTTGTAGTGGAGACTCCACAATGCCTCTTCCCTTGCTTATTTTTCAGAGGGAGAGTCTTTCTTTCCTTTGGAGGATCAGTTTGGAAGCCTTAGATTTTATTTTCAGATCTTGGCATCAGGCCAACTCATATTCTTGGCCCTACTGCGCAGTTTGATCCAGTAACTACATTATTTTCATAGTTCATTTGCTGCGGGGTTTTGCATATTGATTGGAGGGTGAGATCTCAAGTGTAAGGATCAGCCTTCCACTTTGGAGATCCATTGGAGAGGGTTTACTTCAGATTTTCCATCATCTTTAGCCTTCTCTATTGAGTTCTAGATTTGAGTTGCAATAATTGCCGAGCAACTCCGACATTTTTTCCATTTTGTATATTTCAGCCAATCCTTTGGAGGATTGATGTATTTTTTATTCTAAGGGTTAGAGCTTTGCTCCCCTAGTGTATTTGAGCTATATATTTCCAAATATTTTAGTTATTATGTGATATGGAGTAGTATTTCTTATAAACTGTGTCCTCATAGCCAAGGGTTTCATATTTGCAGCTGAATTTCTTCATTTCCATGTACTTGCATTGTTGAGGTTTACATTTCCTTTCTTGAGTTGATGTTTCCTCAAGAACTTGTACTCCTTTGCTGCTATAACATTATTCATTGGCTATACATATCTTCTTGTCTCACAGCTATTAAAATAACACTGTTGATTTATTGTATGTTCATACATTTGTTGCAGCCCCATTCTTTGGGCAATTCCTGAGGAAGGAATTTTCACATATCTATAGACAGAGTCTGTGAAGGGCCAGGTAGCCTCTGGATCTCATCCTTTGTTCAAAGGTGACATATTTGGAAAATGCCCCCATAGTCTATCTCTAGAATAGACTTGTGATATTTTCGAAAAAGGAACATTACAATGGTATCAGAGCAACTTTATTGGCTCAGCCTGTGAGTCTTTGCCAAGAAGATCAGAATGTTGAAGAAGATGAGTTTATTCTCATCTATTTTTAGATCCAGAGGAGACCTCTCCAAGGAGGTCAAGAAGATTGAAGAAGAATAAAAGGAAGTACCATGCACTTCCTATTCTCATCAAGAAGAATACATTGAACATGGAAGACACTTGGATTATCAGATTCTAAGTGATTACCTTGTTGAGTATAGATCTCAACCTAAAGCCTTCAACGAGACTCTAGATTTTCCTCATTTCATCCAGCTGAAGGAAGAGAAGAGACCTTGTAGCAAAAAAGAAATCAAAGGCAATAGATTTCTGTTGTCTACCTTTGATGGGTCATCTACAGCAAAAGATTGGGTGAGAAATTTGGAGGCATTTTTCTTACTACATCCTGTAGTAGAGAAAGAAGCTGTTGAAATCTCAGCGCTGCACTTGGAGGGTGAAGCCTATGTTTGGTGGAGAAGCCACTTGAGCCATGAAGAGGTGAGAAATTTTGAAAATTTCATCCAAGGGTTGATCAAAACCTTTGATGATGAAGGGGCAAAGAAAGAAAATATCACACCACATCTTGAGGAACCTTGTGATAACGCTATCACACTCATGGAGGAGCAGCCACATGCATCAATAGTTGGGGCAGACAACACTTTTGAGGAAGGAACTCTTGCAGCCCCACAAGAAGTTCCAAATGCACATCAAGGTATGAAAGAATTTCCACAAACTATTGTTGCAGTAAATTCTTTTGAAAATTGTAGAGATTTACTTTTCCATGACCAAGGGTCAAATCCCATTACTACCATAGAGCAACTTGGTTGCACTACACTGTGCAACATGAAAAATTTCAAGGAAGAAACAAATCATCATCTTCATGAGCCTTTGTTGGATTTCATATCACATTGGAGGTTGGGATTTGAAGCCTTGAAGAATGATGGTAGACATCTTGTAGTGAGAAACCCTTTCTCCCTTCAAGATGACACTTTCTCAATGAGCTCCTCTCAGCTCAAAGAGGAAATTCTACTTTCAGATCCAAGACCTCATTGGTTTTGGAAGACTATGGATGAGAGGGAGGTCTTAAGGAGAGATCTCATCAGAGGTGCACTTCAACACACCATGGAGTGCAAAGATTTTCTTCCTTTCTCACAAGAGCAGATAGAATATGGAGGACATATTAGGATGGATAAAATCTCTCATGCTTGTGTTGGACATCCCTTGAGCCATACACATCATGATGGGAGGTTTTTTCTGACCACCTATTTGTGTCTTGATAGGGTCTCATTGATCCTTGAGAAGCTTGCACTTCAAAATACCATGAAGTGCAAAGGCAGGAATTTGATTTGGGAGGATGGTAGCCCTCATGGGAGGAGTAACAAGATGAGGAGGAGAAGGAGGCATCCACAAGTGATTGAGTGGATGTGGTTGATGAGCAAGGAGCTAGGAGGCTACTTGTAGATCTATGATACCGGGCAGCAGGAGGCTTAGCTGCGCTGGTTACTCTTGAAGGAGTTTGGCCATCACTTGGCAAACACTCTTCCTAAGAGTAAGAGGATGGATACTTGCATCATTGAGAAACATAGATTATGGATGCATGGTGTTGATATGATACTCATATCATTCATTATGTCTTCATCACATGATCGATATGATGGAGGTATGGGGAGGCAGCAAAATGTCTTGTTGCTTTGCTTGTTTCTGGGAGAGCAAGAGAATATTTGATCTTACACTTTGCATGATGTTGCAGGAGGAGGAGATGGCATTATATCCTTGGTCTTTGATGATTTGGGAGTTCTCCCATATTGGGGAGTGTTCCATATTTTTTGTATAATTATTAGAGGAATCTTTGACAAGGAGCATGTCAAAGAACGAAGCTTTGTATTGACAAGAGCTTATTTGCATGAGCTCACAGCACTGTCACTTTGGAGCAGAGCCTTATGGATGAAGTGTGCCTAGCAGAAATGTGGTGGATCCATAACCCAAAAGTCTCAGGATCATTTTATATTTGTTGCACTTGATGAGAAAAGAGAGGTAATGATGATAGAGCCATTTACCACTATGGCATGTTCTTCTTGACTTGGGGTTCCAAGCATCTTCTTGCAGCACATGGTTCATTCTTCTTCATAGCATGCCAAAACACTATGGAGGACTCATTTTTGGACCCATGTACCATATTAATTCAAGCATATGATGAGGAGTTTGTTTTTACATTCATTGATTTGCACACTCTTACCATTCTTATGCAGTGCATTGCTTCACAAGAGGGCAAGCTTGTCACATGGCTCCATGAGTTTTATTGGGCCAATCTACATGATGGAGGCAACCATCTATTTTGTGGCCTTGGGAAAATGTTTAATCATCACATGTATGTTCAGTTTCTGCACTATAACATGTATCATATGAAGACATGCATGATCAACTATGTAGAAAGAAACATTTTGCCTTGTACTTTCCTCAAGCAACAACTTGTAAAATTGCGCTGTACTTGTTTGGGAAGCTGTTGGTACCTTCTTGCACCACATGAAACCTTCAGAATTCTCTTCATTCTATGGCTGATCATGAATTAATTTTCTGATATATATCAGATTTGTATGAGAAGCATGATTATGAGAGAGGCACATGAGTTGGATGTGTCTTTGAGTGGGAAAAATTCTCACAATTTCTGTACTACATGTTCTAATGGGAGCATGGGAGGAGGTATGGCCACCACTACTACGTATGTATTCCCTTTTGAGGTAGGCCATGAGATTGATATTCATCCATTGTACAGCCATGGGCAAGTGCTTGATCATGAATTTTTGTTGCATTCAGCCATTTACTATCCTTTAGTAGATGTGATGAATCTTGTACATTGCTTGCCATATAATTTTCTGAGATTGCAGTGGATGAAACTGCGATGTATCCTTGTGAGCCATTGTTTGTACCATGTATCATCATGTATAACTTGCAGCAAAATTCTCATTGGGATACTCTATGATGACTTTGTCCTATTCATCATGGATGGATTTTTTTGGGCCAGCTTGTTCTACAATGTTGGAGGAGAACTCTTTGGAGGATTGCTCTTCACTTTGCCATTTGAGGGAAATAATTTTGCAGCCTAGGATCAGAAAATAATATAAAATTATCATAAGTGGAGGGGAGGATAGCTTGGGGTAGGCTGCAATGCTTTCCATGTTCAGATTTTTAGCCCACCTTCATTTTCAGAGCTTGAGGTGGAAGGAGATTTTCAGGAGTTGCCTTGTTGGGAGGTGGCTCATTTTGTTTGGATGATTGCTTGGGGATGGAGGATCCACATGAGGGAGACGTTCCTCATCATATTTCAGACTCCATGCCTTGAGTGGAGACCTTCCAGTTCTGTCCTTGCAGTTGGTTGGGGACAAGAAACATTTGGGAGGGGAGGACTGTAATGTTCCAAATTTTTCTTCAATAAATTGGAACATAATTTTTGTCTAAATTCATTTAGGAGATGAATAATTGGGTAAGGATGCCCAATGAAAATAAAAACATAAATGAAATCCCTCTAGTATGGAAAGGTATCAGCCATGGAACCAGATTTCACACCCTCATGTGTGAACAGAGATATTTGCAAAGAGGTTTGACCAAGTCAACCAGCACAGGGTATGAGGTGGAAAGCACTACATGGGACAGCACAGAGATAGAGGAGGGAAGCTTCTAGAGGAAGAGAAAACCTAATTCGAAGTAGGGCCCATGGAAAGCCTTCACTTTCTATATATGGAGAGGAGGAGAGCCATTGCTATTCATGCATATGTTTATGATTTCATGTCTATTCAGACATTGAGCATTCTTTGCTGCTTAGCAAGAATTGCCAGGAAACTCCTGTTTAGGATTTCCTCACCTTCTTGAGAGGCCTCTTAAGGGTTGGTTCTTCATTCTCCACATTTCTTGGCTCAAGGCAAAAGCATCCTCCTCCAGGACAACGTTATTGTTGCAGCAACATAATACTGTGTTGTAGGGTGTTGTAGTGGAGACTCCACAACACCTCTTCCATTGCTTATTTTTCAGAGGGAGAGTATTTCTTGCCTTTGGAGGATCAGTTTGGAAGCCTTAGAGTTTATTTGCAGATCTTGGCATCAGGCCAACTCATATTCTTTCCCCTACTACGCATTTTTCTCCAGTAACTGCGTTATTTTCATAGTGCATTTTCTGCGGGGTTTTGCAGATTGATTGGAGGGTGAGATCTCAAGTGTAAGGATCAGACTTCCACTTTGGAGATCCATTGGAGAGTGTTTACTTCAGAATTTCCATCATCGTCAGCCTTCTCTATTGAGTTCTAGATTTGAGTTGCAGCAGCTACCCAGCAACTCTGGCATTTTTTCCATTTTGTATATTTCAGCCAATCCTTTGGAGGATTGATGTATTTTTGCTTCTAAGGGTTAGAGATTTTCTCCCCTAGTGTATTTGAGCTATATATTGCAAAATATTTCAGTTATTATGTGATATGGAGCATTATTTCTTATAAAATGTTTCCTCATAGCCAAGTTTTCATATTTGTAGCTGAATTTCTTCATTTCCATGTACTTGCATTGTTGAGGCTTACATTGCCTTTCTTGAGTTGATGTTTCCTCAAGAAATTGTACTCATTTGCTGCTATAACATTATTCATTGGCTATATATATCTTCTTGTCTCACAACTATTAAAATAATGCTGTTGATTTATTGTATGTTCATACATTTGTTGCAGCCCCATTCTTTGGGAAATTCCCGAGGAAGGAATTTTCACATATCTATAGACAGAGTCTGTGAAGGGCCAGGTAGCCTCTAGATCTCATCCTTTGTTCAAAGGTGACATATCCAGAAAATGCCCCCATGGTCTATCTTTGGAATAGACTTGTGATATTTTCGAAAAAGGAACATTACAGAATGCACAATTTTCAATGGCCTGGGGCCACGTGGCGGCCTCTGGGCTTACCACGTGGCACCCACTGATTGGCCACCAAAACCAAAAAGTCAACCAATCAAAAAATAAAATGCTACCACATGTCGGATTCTAGTATGCTCACAGGGAATATTCCAAATAATATTCTCCTTTTTAATTTTTCCAAATTTGAAAAGTCAAACTTGGTCAACTATTTTTGGACTTAACTCGAGACTTCAAACCTTCATAACTTTCACGTGCAATGTCGGATTTGAGTCTCGTTCAAGGCACCAGAATCGCAACGATGAGACCTTTCCATTCATTTAGCTTGCAACCAATTTTGAGCAGTTCCACTTTTGAGCATTTTTTCAACTTGGACATGATCACCTGATCACACCTCCCAAATGGGAAGCTTTTGGACCCCAAAAGCTCACTGAATTACATAAACTGAAGATGAGGAGATTGATTCTCCACTCTTCCAACCTTAAACCATTTAAATATTCCCGACTTCATCAAATTGAGCTTCTCATAAAAATACAAATTCTTCCTTGAATCTGTTGACCGACTGTTGCTAACCTTGACCGTGTCATGTTGTAAATTTTTGAAATTTGCAGAACAACAATTGAAATTTGTAGAAAACATATTGTTCCTACAATGGTCTACCTTCAAAGGAAACTGAAAATAAGATTCACCTTGCCAATTGTCTTCATGGCGAATTTTTGCTGATTGAGCCATGTACTTGTGTCGATTCCCAACCAAGTTTTCTTGCCATACCAACTTGACATTCTGAAACCAGCATTGATCCATGCTGAAATTTGTGTCCTCTTTTCTTGCATGCTTTTCCCTTTCTTGGATTCTTGCACCACTTTGCACCGACACTTTGTTCTCTGCACCGATTGACACCAAAGGCACTTTCTACAACATCTTGTCATCTTCCAAAGACGACCTGCTTTCAGACTGAAACATATCATCATTTATATCAACAATAACATGAAAAGGATTATGTACAAAATATTTGTGCTTAACCATCAACAAATTCAAGTTTTGAATTTCATTGACAAGCCTTTTCAATTGCCCTGCATTCGCTAAAGAAGATTCTAGCTTCTTCCAATGTGCTCTCACAATAAACTCCTTGCCATCCTTGAACAAATGATACTTGTTCTCATGGTGATGGAAGATCGATTTTCTGTCATATAAATACGGACTACCTAACACCACACCTTTAATGTCAAGCGGTGCTACATCTAGTTCAACCAAATGAACATAATGAGTTGTTATGGCGAAGCGAAACATGCACTTTCTTGAGACTTGCAAATTAGCATCCTTGCAAATCCATCCAAGTGGATATGGATTTGGATGTGGAATGGTCTCAAGTTTTAGCTTCTTGACTAAGTCTTCTGAGATGAGATTCGCTTGTGACCCACTGTCAAACAATGTTTCTACCTTTGTGTGTTTTGAGATTATCCTCACATGAAACAACTCTATCCTCATCTCTTCATTTGGAGTTTCTATGTGATAGTTTAAAGTGCTAGAACTGGGATTTGTTTCATTTACAATCTCTTTCCCCTTTATGTTCTTTAGTACCATGGCTATGCTTTTATTTTTATCACCTGATTCAGACTGTAAGTCTTGTTCAGCAGTTGCAACATTTTTTCCCTTTTCTTTGGACTTATCTTTGGTTTTAAATTTTTCTAGTTTCAGCTCCGGATGAAGTTTCCAGCAATGGTCTTCATCGTGGCTTGTTTTGGAACAATTTTTACAAAATAAATTTCCTTTTTCTTTCCTAGAGTTTGCATTTCTTTTTCTACCTTTTCCTTTAAATTCACTACCCTCATTCCCATCAAAAGATTGTTTACCTCTAGCCTCTAAATGTGTGGCTTGTACACAAACCTCGTCTAGACTAGTAGGATTAAACATAAGGATAGTATGTATAAGGTAGTTGTGTAAACCACCTATATATTTCAGCAAAGTCTCTTGGCTATGAAAATCAATTCCAAGTAATAAAGCCCTTTGTCTAAACTCTTGAGTGTAATCTTGAACATTTTGTCCCTTAAGTTGTCTAAAACTTTGCCAATTCATGATATCCTTTTGTAAATGAGCTAATGGATAAAATTGCTGCTTAATTGTAGAAATAAATTCATCCCAAGATAAAGTGATCTTACCATGTTTTTTAATTTCATCCTTAGTCTTGGCTTCCCACCATACCAATGTTGCTCCCTCCATTCTCAAAGAGGCTAACTGAATCTTGGTGTCGTCTTCATGAAGGTTTTGTATCCTCAAATAAACTTCCAACTGTCTTATCCAATTGTCAATTTTCTCTACATTGACCTCACCATTAAACATAGGCAAATAAAATTTAACATCAAGCTTTAAAAATGGAATTTTACCAGTGGTTTTAGACTTGTGAGATTGATTCACCAAAGTAGAGTATGACGATGTAGAGGAAGAGGATGAAGGTAGGGATGGTGGATCACCATCACCTCCATGTCCGTTCTTTGACTTGTCATCACTTTTATTTCCTCCTGAAGAACCCTCTCCTTCTTTTTGGTGTTTAGACCCTTCTCCAATAAGCCTATCATTCCTTTCTTGGTAGAGTATCCTCACCATCTTCGTCATGTCCAAGAAAGCCTTTCGGAACACCCGTTCCTCTTCTTTGGGATCAATTTCTTCAGGAGCTTCTCCTTCTCTTGAAGACATGCCTGAGGCTTCTTCAATGGCTCTTGGAGGTGGCTCTCTGGCCCTTTTTAGTTGAGGATTACATTGTACACTAACCAAGTGTCATTTACCTCTCTTGATTTTAAGCCTAGTAAGCATCAAAACTTGCAAACAATCAACTATATATTTGCACAAGAACAAATGCAGAGTAAAACTCTAGCTCCTAATGCTCAAATCGGGAGCTCTGATACCATCATATATGAAAATGGAACTATTTTTAATGCTATGCAAAGTATCCATTTCCATATAATTTAGTGTGCAAAGTGTTCTCCATGTCTTGCAAGTTAAACAAAGTGTTTTTGGTAATGTTCTCATTTTTATGTGTGAGGATTTGTTATTTAAATTTACTGTTTAATACATATCAGTAGAAATACACAGCAAGAGAAATTATCCATAGCATAACACAACAAACTGATGAGGCAGTTCACCCCTCCTAGGCTACATCTGTCGGGTCCAAGGCTCCCAATGGGTATTTCCTTGCTCTATTAAGTTCCTCAAAATGGTTATACAGTGAAAAATATGCCTAAATAGGAAAAAAAAGCTGTGAATTTGACTTTTGAAGACATAAATAGGCTAAAAATGGCTTTTGTTTCACCTCAAACAGTGAAGTAAAACCTAATACAGCTCCATCTCCCTGATGGCCCTGGTGGCTCTTTTCTCTTTCCTAAAGAAAAAATGGTTGAAGAACACCTTTTTTCTCTCTAAAACCTATCCCAAACACTCCAGAATGCTAAAGAAAGCCAAAATTGACTAAAATTTCGTCCAAATTGGTTCAATATTGAGAAAGTTATGACCTCCCAAAGAAAACTGCCCAATGTCACTTGAAAACCCAAACAAATGTGGGTGAACTCCAGTTAAGCGCGCTAAATGTGGCACAGAGGCCGGATTTGGTGGAACGCGCCCAAATAAGGCAGAACTACTAGCATTTATCATAAATGTTAGCAGTTATGGTCACATGTGACCAATCGAATCACTGGCGGAAAAGTCGTAACAACTAACGTGGCATTTAATTTTGGAACATGGCCACATGTGATGGCTTCCAAATGGTTGTCATAACCACCGAAAGGGTGGCCCTCGGTCACGAGCCATGGGTCATATTGGATGGGGCTAACCCTTAGGGGCTAGCCCTTTTTACCTCCACCCATTTCTTATACAAACTTTAAATACAACCTTGATAGCATAGATGTTAAGAACCACGATAGCTCGAATGGTCGGGCGCTTGTGCTTGCGGGGGCTAGACCCGCATTTGAATCTAGCGGAGTGCTAAACAAATTTTTGAATTCGCAATTTTCAACGGCCCGGGGCCACGTGGCACCCACTGATTGTCCACCAAAACCAAAAATTCAACCAATCAACAAATGAAATGTTGCCACATGTCGGATTCTAGTACACCTGCAGGGAATATTCTAGGGGAATATTCAAAGAATATTCCAAAGAATATTCTATTTTTTTAATTTTTCAAAATTTGAAGAGTCAAACTTGGTAAACTATTTTTGGAGTTAACTAGAGACTTCAAACCTTCATAAATTTCACTTACAACGTCGGATTTGAGTCCTATTCACGGCGCCAAAATCGCAGCAACGAGACCTTTCCGGTCTTTCATATTGCAACCAATTTTGAGTAGTTCCATTTTTGAGCATTTCTTCAACTTGGACACTATCACTTGATCAAATATGTGGTCCATATTTGGTAAAGGGTAGTTGTCCTTCAAGGATTCTCTATTTATATTTATGAAGTCAATGCAGAGTCTAATCTCTCTTGTCTTCTTCCTCATAGATACAAGATTTGAAAACCATTCTGATTACATGAGTGGGACTATTATCCCAACATTGTACATTTTCTTGATATCTTTCTCAACCAGTGGCATCTGTATAGGATTGATTCTACGTAGTTTCTTTTTAAAGGGCTTCTGGATCTCTTTGGGCAGAATTGCACTCCTCTATATTTCCTTCAGTGGATTCCATTTTTGGATTTCTAGCAACATCATTGAAATCAAAAAATTATTCTAAAGGGACAAGTCCTCTTGGCAGGGTATTGTCTCTGAACTGTAGCACTTCGCATTCTTATTTTTCTGAATCTTCACACATCTCTGTCCTATGTGGGTCTTTATTTTCTAACATATTTATATCAGTATCATGAGGGGGCTTCTCCCTGTATGTTTGTTCGTCAGTAGAGCAGTCCTCTTCATGATCTAAGTCTGAATTTGGAATCTCAAACTCATTTTTGGATTGTAGGAAATCTTCAATATATTGGTCATCTTCAAAAACTCTCCAATATCTCATATTATCAGGGACTATTGGTCTGTGTTTAACCTGTAGTGTGTATTGTTTGTTAGGATGAGGTAGTTGACAAGTGCTGGCTGCAAATGCTAGTCCATTGGCAAGGATATTTTGATTTCTTGGGATTGAGGCAAGTTCATATTCTTTGAATTTTTTTAGGAGGTCAAGGATAGCATTCTTGTATACTCTTAATCTAGGATGCTTAGCTGAATATTCTCCTTTAATTTGCCTAATGACTAGCTTAGAATCCCCATGGACAAAGATCCTTTTGGCTTCTAATTTCTTCAGTAATTGTAACCCTAGAAGGAGTGCCTCATATTTTTCTATATTATTTGTACACTGAAAGTTCAGTTTGTAAGAGTGACCCTCTACATGGTTGTTCTTAGTGTGGTGTACCCAAACACCTGCTCTTGGTCCAGTGTTTCCACAAGAACAATCAAAAATCATGTTCCAAAGAGGTTTAGGTTCATATTTGTGTTGTTCATTTACTATTTGGTATGATTGTTCTTCCTTTTTTTCTTCTTTTTCAGTTATTTGTTCATTCAATGCTACTTTTTCATTAATGTTTTCATCATTGTAAAGGATAAATGAGTCAAGGCCTGAGTGGACAGAGTAGAGGGGGGAGTTATCAGGCTTTTCTTGACTGCTCACCATGTATTTCATATTAGTTTCCCTATACAATTTTCTTGGTTTACTAAAGACGGGTATGGTAGCATAGGTCATATCCATTTGGAGGGTGCCTTGAAGCTTGGCTCCCCATGAGAGTGATATAAGAATGCCATATTTAGGGGGAATGTCAACGACCACAATATCCATTACTAGACTTTTGACTGGTATTTGTGCTAAAGTAACACAGAGATCCTTGATCAGGCCTAGACATTTAACTCTACTGGAGTCAAAATAGTATAGGTCTTTGTATGGTCTAGTTATCTCAAGGCCAAGTTTCTCCATAATTACATTTGGCATGAGGTTATGAGATGCTCCTGAATATGACATGGAATTATGGAGGAGTTTATCATGAATATTCAAATTGACATAAAATGGGGGCACACCTCCCTCCTGGCATTTACCTTATACTTCAGGCCCAAACAAAATTTCAGGTTTGTCATCATTCAAATTTATAGTATCAGTATTTTCTCCTATGTTTAGTGCTTTCAAAACTTGGGATCTATATACATCTTGGCCTACCAATTCAGTGAGAGGTATGAAAATCTTTATCTTGGAAATTTCATTCTCAATACTAAATGGTGTCTGTGTCTTTGGTAGATTTAAATCAGTTTTATCAGACATTATTTTTGCAGCAACTTCAAATCGTTGATTTGCACTAGGGATATCAGCTGGATCATTTTTGTTAGGAATGATAATTGATTTACTAGTGATGCTTTCTAGACTATTTTTATTTTTATCAAAACTTTTAACCATTTTATTTGAACTTTCTATTGTCTTTTTAGGATCAGTTTCAGGGGCCTTTCTAGCAGAATTTTTAAAATTCTTTCTCTTTGGAATGTCCTGGGCTTTCTTGCTTCTGAGGTCATATTGTTTATGCACCTCCATGATAGCATTTTCGAATCCTTGTTTATATTCCTTGGATTCTTTGCATTCTTATTCAAGTTGAGTTGGGGCAAATATGCCTTGCTCTTCCTCAATGAGGAAAACAGTATCCTCATCATTAACTCCCATTATATTAATTTGAATTTCATTTGGTTCTTCAATCACCCCCTCATCCTCATCAGCATAGTTTTCTTGGAAAGGAGGCCTAATTTGCTGGTCAGGCCCTCTCTTTTCCCTCTGTCTTATTTGAGGGGGGTTTCTCCTAAAGTTTTGGTTTTGGTTCTGGTTTATATTCTGAGGAGCTACTTGGTTTTCTCTAGGGAAAGCTCTCTCATTTAGGTTGATTCTCTCCATCATCCTCTCCATGGTTCTAACTAGGTTATCAATATTAGTATCAGATGTGGAGGCCATAGCCTCTTCCCTATTGTTGTGGTCCCATTTTTTGGTAGATTGGCTTACCAAAAGACAAGGCAACATCAGAACCAATCTTTAGAGTTCCAGGATCTAGTCATCATTGTTAGTATGAATCTTTCATCGTAAAAGATCACTTTAGCTACGCATAAAAAATATCCCTAACATCAATTATGGCTGCAAAATATCTTCAAGTTTGCTGCACAAATTCAGATCTAAGCACAAAAGACATTAAGCAGATAAAATATAACATGGCTCCATGCATTCAATGGACAAGACAAGAAACAATGTTTTTAAAAGAATTTTATATTATATTAAAGAATGGGGCACCTGAGAGGAAAACAAGAAAGGTGTTTTCCGGTTCTCCTCAGTGGGATGGGTTCTTGGAAGTCCTCAGTGTTTCAGATCTAACATTTCTCTCTCTTATGGATGTAGAAAAGAAAACATGGAACTCAATGGGAGTTCACAAAACAAAATGGAAAATGGTGACCAAGAGTAGATCTAGAGTGATCTAATGCAATGAAGGTGACTAATGAATGGGGAAAACCCCCTATTTATAACAAAATATTGGGGCGGTCTAGAACTCGGTGCATGAATAAAATATTATTAATCGAATTCTAGAAGCACCCTTTAGGAATATTTTATTATATTTGTTGGAGGGAAAAGGATTCCTGACTTGGGTCAATTCCTTTATTTATAAATAATAAATAAATAAATGATTTATTTATCATTTTAGGGGAATAATGGGAATATAATTAAATAAATAATTGTTTATTTGATTATTTATGGATGATTTAGTCAAATTTAACTAAGAATATTATTTAAATAATTATTTAAATAACTTTTTCTTAGGAAATAATTAAATAAATAAGGATTTATTTAATTAATTTCTTTGTTTTGGGTTAAATATGACCAAATAAGTTATTTTATATGGTGAAAGCAATTTTACTTAGGGTAAAATTGGTCTTACATGGTGTACTTGGGTTCATCTAATAATAATAGGTTAGATGACCAAAAAAATGGTGTAACACTCATGTTCTCAGAGAGGGATCTCTCAAATGTTTTGCAAAGATATATCTTTTTTGCTTTGAAGTATTGATTTTAGACTAGTTATTAAGTGCAAGTGTTTGTTTGGTTTGTTTGTTTGGTTGAATTGGCACAACAGAACATGAAATATCTAAGTAGTATAGATAGAAAGAAGAAGTGTTAGGTTCATTGGGCAATGGAGTCAAGAAAAAGTTGTAACAAGTTCATCAATGGATATGGGATATCAAAGGGCAAATCTAACTTGGCCACAAGATCCTTTAGTTTTTGTGAATGAGATGGACATTAATGATTTTGAAAAGAGAAGTTGAATTCTCAACAAAGGGAACTTAAAAACATAACTTGAACAATAAAGAGGTATTTGATAGATAGGGCTAACCATGAATTCTGCAAACCACACTTTAAGCAAACAATGATTTCAAGAAAAATTTCAAAATGAAATCTAAGATTCAGGAGCACATCCTATTTCCTCAAAGATTTTATTTCAAAGGACTTAGAAAACATAAAAGATTCACTAATAATTGCAGTCATAGAAGAGGGAACACCTAACACATCTATGATCACAACTATAAAGACCTTTAAAACAATTGTTCAAGCAGGGACAAAGGGTATGATCAAAACATACCTCCTTGGCTAACTGTAAACAATGGTACTTCAAAGGGAGACTTCAAAAAAAACTTTCAAGTGGTAGCAGACAAGCAGGGAAAACCATAAATCATGTTGGAACCAACTATTTGAACTATTTGATAAATAAACAAGCACAAGGGTTCAAGAGAATGATTAAAGACTCTAAAATGCCTTAGCAGAAGAAAACATAAAACAATGAAGGATAAACATGTCTAAGGTGCTTCCAGGAGTCATTTCTTAGCCTAAACTTTTCATCCTACTGTAGTAAGAATTTTATGAAACATAATGAAAACAGGAAAAACAGCAGACAGTTCAGAATACATCACAAACAGCCAAGCTCAGGGATCCAATGATAGAGCCTTCTCAAGAACAAGCATGTCAAAACATAATCCAGCTTCCAAGACTTCAATTTCTTCTTCAACTTCAGACAGACTATGTACTATTTCAGAGAGTTTCAGTGTTACAACTAGTGACCAACCAACCAACAACTTCTCGTCTTCTTCAGAAGTATTTATAGAAGAAATGAGGAGGTGGAAGAGTTCTAGGGTTGAATATCATTAATTCCATACTAAATGCAACTCCTAGCCTTGAAAACCATGCAAGGCATAAGGCAGGAAAGCATTGAATTACAACTCAGTATTATTTACTCTGTTTCTACTTTTAGGCTTAGTGGGTAAAAAGATTGAATTTAAGGCACTTTATTATCTTTACAATAACTTTACTGACAATTTAAAATATGTTCTTTTGTTTGTAATAATTGTTAGCAGTTTTTAGCCTTAATGTTACTGACTAAGATTTGATCCGGGTATTCCTTTGAGGCAAAGAGACTGTAGGTGGCAATTTTGGTAGCTGGGGATTCAATCAGCCCCTGTGATGTGGCTTTCGAGGCTTTCTAGAGATTTTTCTTCATTCTGTGGATTAGGCCTTTGATATTCAATTTATGCCTTGATCCTTTCAAGCTTTGATTAACATCTTTAAACCTTTGATTATGCTCTGATCTTCATCTTGACACTGATATTCCTTCATTTAATTAACTCTGACTGTGTTTGTTGTTGTAGGTGCGCAGAGCGTTTGGTCGGAGAAATTGTTTAGAAAATCGATAATCATGACTTATCGATTCCCTAAAAACGTGAATTTATAACTCACAAACCCTTTAATTTGTATCGAAGGCGGCGAGGATCGTATCCTTGGCCAATAACACTGTAATTATCTGTTGGAGGGTTTTTAACTTGAACTTCACTAAACCTGCATAAAAAAAAAACAAATGTTATTTAAATCCTGCGAAATTGGTTTATAACTACTTAGGAGGTTCGTGGAAGTGTTTTAGAGCTGTGAGGATGGAGGAATGCAGCAGCAGAAGGGAGAAACCCTTGGCGGAAATGAAGCAGGTTTTAAATTTTTGAATTTGGCGCGGAAATGAAGAAAAATGGTTTCGGAAAACCAGAAGCAGTTTTCACGCAACATTTGGGGGGGTAGTCGGTATTACCTTTTGGAATGCGATTCCACTCATCGCTTGCCACGTGGAAAATGGGAACTGCCTATTTCACGCGGAAGTAGCACAATGTGAAGTGGGGAAAAAAATTACGTGAAATGCGTCGGCAACCGTCAGATGATCGTCGGGAGATCGAATGGCACAGATAAAACGCGATGGGTAGAAAGCTGCGAGGTTGGAAGTCAGGTGGAGTCTATGGTGACGTGGATTTTGTCGCATAGTGGACAGGTGTTGGGTTAAAATCACGCACTGGCCGTCGGATCTGGGGTCACAGATCGTATGGTGAAGGAGAAGCACGATGGATGAAGAGTTGCGCAGGCGGATGAAGCAGTGGGCCCGGCGATGACGTGTTCTTCTTTGGTGCGGAGCGGGTTCAATGGTTAGATCGGGTTAAGTCCCAATCGTCAAATCGTTTGAATGGACGGTTAGGATTGAAAGGAGGAGCAGATATGTTGAAAGGGGAAGAAAGGAAGAGGAAGGTGATTAGGAAGAAGGATGGGGCCTGATGGCTATTGATCTGCAGAGATCAACGGTCCAGATTCGCTCAGGACCACAATGTCGGAAATGGAGAAAATAGAAGGGGAAATGGGTTCGGAAAAGGTTTTTAAGCCCTTTAGTGCCCGATTGCAGAGCTTTAGGACATATGGAGGAAAAGGGCTTAAGGTAATAAGCCCTCAGCGGCTTAATGTCTTTGTAATGTAAAAGACCGTTTTTAGGCCAAAACAAAAAGATTTTAAAGCCAAAACATAATTCCAATAGGCTAAAGGGAGGATTTTAAACCAAATAGGAGGGAGATATAAGGTTTAAAGAGGGTTTTGAAATGTTTTCAGAAGTCAAATGAGGTCTTTTATGGATGAATTTAGAGAGTGAAATGGAGAAGTAAAATGAGGGAAAATGGGGTTTTTTAAAGCAGTTTTACTCTTGGTGAAAAAAAGGTACTTTAGGATTAGTAGTGAAACAACAGTGAAGATGAACTCAAAGGGTAATTATGATGATAAGACTTCAAAAGATGATAAGTTTTTAAAGGAAACTATCTCTTGAAGGCTTGAATACAAATTTAGCCACCATTGGGTATGAAAAAATTTATAGGTGGCTAACACCTATATGTGTCTCTCTTTTCATTTTTCATTCTAGCTCTTTTGGCAATCAGATTTGCTTCCACACTTACTGCACCCTTCTACATGTCTTCTAATGTAGGAGGGTCTCTCTCTCTCAGCTGATAAGCCATCTCTAAGTCGAAACCACTTGGAAATTTCATTAGGGCTAAACCTTGTGGGGGTTTCATGTGAGGAGAGAGGGCGTTATAAACATTGTTGAACCTAGTGTAGTAATCTTGGACACTCTCTCCAACGTTTCTTTGGATGTTTTCATATTCTAACAAGATTTGGAGAGGATTTTTCTTGACTTACCATTTATTTAGGAATAGTTGGTGAAAATCAGGGAGGTCATGTATGTTCTTAGGGGTTAGGCCTTTGAACCACTTTCTTGCTTCTCCCCCTAAGCTTTGTGAAAACATTCTTAACTTAATAGTTTCATCATCTATCTCTTGAGGATTAAAATAATCATCCATTCTATCCACATGTTGTTGAGTAGTTGTAAAATTAATTTCATCAAATAAGGGGATCTTGGACTGATAGTCCTATGGTAGAGGCACTAAAGGCAATGGTAGGACTAATGGGGCATACCAGGCTGCCATGGCTGGTGGTTGGGGAACCCAAGGGGGGTTAACAAGTGGGGGCTTGATAAAGGGAGGTGGAGGGTTGAATGGAGGAAGGTGAACTATGGGTGTATGAATGGGGGTAGAGGCTTCTGCAATAGGGCTCTGTTGTAAGATGGATGGGTCCAAAAATATCTAGGTTATCTAGTTCTGGGATTTAGTCTTGAACAAGCTTTGTTCAAAGTGTGAGTCAAATTGGATATCCTGCAAGTTTTTAAGGTTTTCAGGCAAGGAGCTTTCCTTGTGAATAGGCATGCTAACAGTTGAACACACAGATCTAGGATTTTTCCTTATGATTTTCTCTGGATTGTCAACTATTGCAGGAGGGTTTGGGTTAGGATGGGATCTGGTACAAATGCTTCGAGAAGCTAGAATTTATACCCAAGGTGCAAAGAGGTTGAAATTTTTATAATAGCTGAAAAATAAAACAATTTGTGAAAAAATACTTAATTCACACAGTATTTTGATTGGGTTTTTATTTGAGTTTTGATAATATTAGGTTTTCTCAATAATTTCCTAGTATGGTCGCCATTATGTTAGCTCCCTGTAATTTGCAATATTGGCAAGAAAAAATAGCATAGAACAACATCAAAACCACTTTAGAATCCAGGACCTAGCCTTTTTGGGCTCAGAGAGGGCTCTCTCTTTATTTATGATTAACTGATTTAGCTTTATGATCTGATTATATTTTCTGATTTTAGGCTAGCTATAAAGATTGGGGTTGTTTGTTTGATTGTTTGTTTGTTTGGTTGGATAGATAGAATGTGGGAATCTTAATTCATTGGGCTATGGAGTCATAAAAGGGTTGAGTTGTACATCAACGTTTCAAGGGTTTTCACAGGATAAGCTAACTATGTCAAATGGATCTCTATGGCAAGATGAATATGAGATGGCAGAAAGCTGTGAGTTCAGTAAAGATAAAGGAAAATTAAGAATCCTTTAACTATACTTCAACATAAATGCAGAGCAGACAATCTCTAAATTCTGCATTCAGGTCTTTAGAGAAAAACATTCAAGATAACAGTTCAGTGAAATTAAAGAGCAGTTAAGAATTCTTTAACTAAACTTCAGAAAAAAACTTAAGATAACAGTTTGGTAAAACTAAAGAGAATTTAAGAACTCCTTAGTTATATTTCACAAAGAAAGCCTCAAGACAAAAATCCAGTAATACTAAAGAGCATTTAAGAATTCTTTAGTTATACTTTCATAGTAGAACATTAAGATAACAATAACAGACAGAGTTAAGGTGCTCATGCAACATATCTTAATCTAAAATTTATGCTTTGCTATTAGAGAAATTGATGTACAGTATGGAAAAACAAAGGGAAAACATTAACATAGAAGGGATAACATCTCCATTAACATAGCTCAAGGATTTTGTGAACGTGCTTGTATTATTCTGTGAACAGTTGCAATGCTCCAATACAATAATCTTCGCAACTCAGAGTCTAAACAAATTCCAACCCTTGATAATGAAAATACATGCAGTATTTAACTGCAACTGAGATGGTTGCCCTAATCTAGGGTGACGGACTACATTTACTACATAGTAAATGAAATTTTGACAATTGTGACCATGCAAGGCCCAAGTCAAAAATATCTCAGAAAAACCTACAGTAATAATAAATTTCAAATTAACTCCTGAAGCTAGCTTTAAAATATCTCTGAACTGATGTTAAAATATCTCTGACTATAATATTAATTTTGGTCGCTTTCAGTAAATCAAAATCAAGCTGGAGGTGGACAATCATGGTTGTGAAGAGGAAAACGCTGAGTGGTCTTGATATATGGCTTTGTCTTCCTCATTGATTTGTTCTCTGATTTATCTTTTAACCTTGACCTATCTTTATCTGTATATATTTTTACTGCCTTTGTTGTCACTGTAAATTCTTTTTTTACCTTACTGTTTTATCTGCCTTTTCCTTAACTCTGTCCTTTAACTGTGTCTTTTATATGTTTTCATCTTTACCTTGACTGATCCTTTTCCTGATTTTATCTGTTCTTATGCTCGCAATCCTCTGGCGAATAATGATTTTAAATTGAAATCCGGAGAGTCTGGATTAAATTTTTTTTTTGGAACTAGCATCGCAAATTGTTTATCCTATCTTCTGATATGTAGATCACCTGCAAAAATCAAAACAATTATTAATAAAATGGAGGTCCGTAGGGAGTCAAGAAATGGTGGTTTATTTTATAGCATAGGGTAAATAGGTTTATCACATAGGCATGGCAGGCATGTGGTTTCAATTGGAAACAGTGGATGTTTTCATTATCTGCGAGGAGGTGGTTTGTGGTTTTATCGCACAGTAATAAATGGTTTGGTGGTTTATGATTGAGGGATGCGATGAAGCGTGGGGACGACGCATGACGGATGGGAGGGTTTTCAAAACCGCTCATTTCACAACCCCCCAATGGTTCTAAACATCGGGCAGTTGGGGTTACGAAATGGATTGGGGTCGTCGAATCAGATGATGGAGATCAGACGGTGGTCAGGCGTTGGATCGATCGCAGGTTGGTTTGATAGGTGGAGTCGAGATTTAAATGAAGTGGAGGGGTTAAATATAAAGTGGGGCCACGGTTAAATGAAGCGAGGGAGGTAAATAAAATGAAAGCGGGGTTTTTAACATAGTAGGGGTCAAGGGTTTTAACAAACAGGGTTTATTAAAGTGGGACCCGGGGTTAATATGGTGGGGGAGGGACATAAATAAGTGGGATTTAGTATAAGGTGGGGAAATTAAAATGATATCGGGGATAGATTTGTGTATTTGGGCCCGATAGATTAAAATTATTTAAAAACAATGTAAAAGTGGGTTTTGCATTGTTTTTAATGAAAAAAGGGGAATGAGTAAAAGGGAAGGGATATTAGTAATGGGAATGGGGTTTTAGCTAGGGAAAGGGGTGTAAGAAGGGGAAAGGATTAAAATGAGGGGAAAGGGGTACTTTAACAAGGGAGAATGTCCTTTTTTCAAGTGGAAAAAGGATTTTTGGGCAAAGGGAAGAAATAATCCACTTCGAGGGGGAAACCTCCAATACATTACATAAATGAACAATTCTTGGATGATCCAATTTACAAAACCTCCTTTCTATATATAGGAGTCCATGGGGCCATAATGTAATCCTAGTGGGCCACAATGTAATCCTAGCCGACCTAACAATAATAATTTAAGGGCACAATAATAACAAAATGGGGGTTACAAGTGTACAATAATAACAATAAGGGGGTTACACTAACAAAAATAAGGGACTATACTAGTAATATAGGGACCTAACATGCCCCTCTCCTTCAAAAAAGTGTTGTCCTCAACGCTTGAGTAGCTCTGGGTGCTTCTGCATAAAATTCTCATCCTCCCATGTAGAATCTTCAGTGGGTAAGTTCTTCCACTTGATGAGATACTCTGAAATTGATCGATTCCGTAGTTGTCGAGTTCTTGTTTCCATGACCGCTTCTGGTTCCAATATGATTTTTCCTTCCTCATCAAGTTCTGGCAATATTGTTTGAACTGAAAGATTTTCTCCTATAACCTTCTTTAAGCATGAAACATGGAAAACTGGATGTACTCGCGAAGAAGCAGGAAGCTCCAATTTGTATGCCATAGTACCAATCTTTTTCAACACCTTGTAAGGACCATAGTACTTTGGCGATAATTTATTATCCTTCTTAGCTTGCTTGAGGGACATTTGTTTATATGGTTGTAGCCGTAAAAATACCCAATCTCCTACATCAAACTTCTCTCACTGCGATGTTGATCTGCCTGTTGTTTCATTCGATTTTGTGCCAAATTCAGGTTATCCTTTAAGAGTTGGAGAACTTCTTGCTGATGCTCGATGAGATCTTCCACTGCTTGAACCTTCGAATTTTCCCTTAAAGATGATGTGATGGATGGTGGATGATATCCATAAAGTGCCATAAATGGGGTTATTTTTGCTGCAGTATGGAAGGAAGTGTTATACCACCATTCAGCAAGAGGTAACCACTTGACCCATTGTGTTTGTTTATCAGATACAAAACAACGAAGATATCCTTCCAAACATTTATTTACTATCTCAGTTTGACCATCAGATAGAGGATGATAAGATGAGCTATGAGCTAATTTAGTACCCAAACAAGAAAATAACTCTGTCCAAAAATTTCCCGTAAAAATGGGATCTCTGTCGCTCACAATAACCCTTGGGCTTCCATGTAGCTTTTGAATTCGGTCCACAAATGTAGTAGCAACTGTACTTGCTTTAAATGGATGAGATAATGCACAAAAGTGTGCATACTTGGTAAGTCTATCAACTACCACCATGATAACACTCTTTCCTTCGGACTTAGGTAAACCTGTGATAAAATCCATTGAAATCTCCTCCCAACGTTGACTTGGAATGGATAAAGGTTGTAGAAGACCCAGGGTCTTAATTGTCTCAACTTTATTCTGCTGGAAAAACAAACATTCCGCCACAAAATTTTTAATATCAGATTTAAGGCCATCCAAAAAAAAATATTTCTTCACGCTATGGTAAGTTTTTAAAAATCCTGAGTGTCCTCCTATAGGAGAAGTGTGTAATTCCAAAAGAATATTTGGTTTTAGTTGGGGATTCTTACAAAGATATAAGCTATCTTTGTACCATAAGGAATCATTTTTCCAACTAAATGTATCGTATGTACTAGGATCTTACTGCAACTTTTGAATGAGTGTCCATACGTCTTTGTCCTTCTTCCATTCATCTCTTGCTTCGGTTATCCAATCTGGTTGGATAATAGAAATGGCACAAAGCAATGCTTCCACCTCTTCATTCTTTCTTGAGAGTGCATCTGCAACAACATTAAGCTTTCCTTTTTTGTAGATTATTTCAAAGTCATAACTCAACATCTTTGTGACCCATTTTTGCTGCTCTTCTGATGATAGTCTTTGTTCCAAAAAGTGTTTAAGACTATCATGATCAGTTTTTACCTTGAAGTGTCTTCCCATTAGGTAAGTTCGCCACTTCTTTAGTGCATGTAGTATTGCTAACATTTCCTTCTCATAAATAGGTTTCTGTAAATACTTTCCTTTGATTGGACGACTTTCAAAAGCAATGGGTCTTCCTTCCTGCATTAAAACTGCACCAATTCCATTTCCTGAGGCATCACATTCCACAATAAAGGTTTTTGTGAAGTCTGGCGTAGCTAAGACCGGTGTTAGGTACATTGCCTCTTTAAGATGTTCAAAGGCCTTAGTTGCTTCAGGAGTCCATGAAAATGCATCTTTCTTCAATAATGTTGTTAGAGGTGCTGCTATTCTCCCATAATTCTTAACAAACTTGCGATAATACCCTGTTAACCCGAGAAATCCTCGCAACTACTTTATGGTTGTGGGGATTTTCCATTCTTTAATGGATTTAATTTTGTTAGGGTCTACTTTAACACCCTCGTGAGATACAATATGACCCAGATATTCCACCTCTTGTACTCCAAAGAAACATTTGGATTTTTTTGCATATAATTGTTTCTCCCGCAATAGTTTGAGCACCCTGTCAACATGTTCAACATGATCCTTCCACGACCTGTTGTAGATTAGTATATCATCAAAAAATACTAGCACAAATTTTCTAAGGAAGGGTTTGAAAATGGAATTCATCAACCCTTGAAATGTAGAAGGTGCTTTGGTAAGGCCAAAAGGCATGACCAAAAATTCATAATGACCCTCATGAGTTCGAAATGCTGTTTTTGGAATATCTTCAGTCTTCATTCTAATTTGATGATATCCTGAACTAAGATCCAACTTGGTAAAATAAATTGCTCCATGTAATTCATCCAATAATTCATCAATCACAGGAATGGGAAATTTGTCTTTAATGGTGAGCTTATTGAGCTCCCTATAATCTGGACACATTCGCCATGCTCCATCCTTCTTGTGTACCAATACTACAGGAGCAGAGAAAGAACTTTGACTGGGTTGAATTATACCCGCCTCTAACATTTCTGCAATCATACGTTCAATTTCGCTCTTTTGGAAGTAAGGATATCTATAAGGCCTCATGTTTGGAGGAACACTTCCTGGAATCAAATGAATAGCATGATCATGATCACGAATAGGTGGGAGTCCTTTGGGAGTTTCAAACACCTTGGAATGATTGTCCAAGACTTGTTGGAGATCCGCAGAAATAGATGATTTTGATGTTGGAACTTCTAGTGAGCATAATTGTGAAATTACGCCTCGTTGTTCTTTCTTTAGAAGCTTTGTCATGACATTAGAGCTTATTATCCTTCCCGGCTTCCCCGCAATACCCCGTAATTCGACTTCCTTTCCTTCTGAAAAAAAAATTCAAGAAAAGTTCTTGAAAATTAAAAGCTACCGTCCCCAAAGATTGTAACCATTGTACTCCTAGTACAACATCAGCACCTCCCATAGGAATGGCAAGCATTGGAATAGTCAATACATATTCCCCCCATGGTTAGCTTGATATTATGGCATTTTCCAGAGCAATTTATAGTTCCTCCATTTGCAACCATCACTTGACATTCTGGTGCTGGGTATAGGAAACAATTTAATTCCTTGGCTACCTTATACTGAATAAAATTATGGGTGCTACCTGAATCAATCAACACTATTACCCTTTTCTTCTTTATATGTCCTTCTATCTTGAGAGTTTGAGGAGTGGTAATTCCCGCCAGTGCATTACACGATATGGTCGGATTCATTTCTTCCTCTTCTAGGGGTGGTTCCTGGTGTATATCCTCTTCTTGTTCATTTTCTTCTTCTTCTTCACAATCTATATAAAATAATTTCTTCTCAGCACACTTATGACCTTTAGTGTATTTGCTATCACAACTGTAGCAAAGCCCTTTTGCTCTTTTTTCTTCCAATTGTTGTGGTGTCAATCTTGTAGGTTGTGGAAATCTAGGAGTAGCAACACTTCCCTCTTTATAGAAGTGAGTGGTAGGCTTCCTTGTCGCCATAATTTTACATTCAATTTTTCTTGCCAACCTGAATGCCTTCTCCAATGAATCAAGTTCCAAACGCGAACTTCATGTTGGATGTTATCCTTTAAAGTGCCTATGAAGAGATCAATCCTGTGTTCCTCTGGAATATCAGTTACCCTTATATTCATTTTTTGGAAGTCCTCAATGTGCTGCCCCACTAAACCCTTTTGTTTGAGATTTATCAATTGGCTAAAGAAGGTGTTGCTCTTTGTATCCTCATAATGTGCTATCATTTCCTCCGTAAAAATTGACCAAGTGAAATTTTTTTTATGGGAGCAAAGCCATCGATACCATACAAATGTATTTTGTTCTAAATGTAAAGTTGCAATGCGTACCTTTTGTGTGTTTTGCACATTATGGAGATCAAAATATTGATCCATCTGTAGTATCCATGTTACAGGATCCTTTCCATCAAACTTCCTCATATCCATTTTTGGAATATGGTGGTTCTTCCCACCAACATTAGAGTTTATGAAATCACGATTACCATTTATTTTGTTCTCATCATGAGGTTCTTCTACTATATTTCTGCCATTAGGAATCATTTCTAGTTTTAAGCTTGTCATCAAGCCTTCCATGTATGATTTTAGATCATTCTTCATGTTTTCCATGTTGTCTTTCATGTCATCCATCTTAGCTTCGATGCCCACTTCCATGCCATCCATCTTAGCTTCCATGCCATCAATCTTAGCTTCCACACCATCCATCTTAGCTTCCACGCCTTTCTTCAAACCATCCATCTTCACTTCCACGCCATCCATCTTAGCTTCCATGCCTTTCTTCAAACCGTCCATCTTCACTTCCACACCTTTCTTCAAAACTTCCATTTCATTTTTTGTTGCTCTTTGCGAGAGTGAAATTTGTTGCAATTTCTCTTGTAATTTTGATAGATCATGTTGCAATTATTCATCTTCATGAGTCATGGTAGAGCCTTCTGAAGGCTTAATGGGTGTTGAATTCTTTTTAGGCGCCATTTTAGAATCCAATATTGATACCTATTCTTTTACTTGCTTTGAGGAGCTCGATATTGAAATTGTATTATCTCTGTGATTGAAGATCTTCAATATCTGAAATTTAGTACTGAAGTAGCCCTCTGAATTCTCTTTTGAATGCCACAGGTCTGACCTGATTTGGATTCTCCAAGACAAAGTTGTGTCCAATTTCCCACAATGACCTAATTATGGACTGGTTCAGTAGAGTGAACTTGTACGACTTGCCACATGTCACTGTTTCATCCTTTGTCTCTAAAATTGATAGCCAAGAAACTACCGTCTGTGTAATTGCGACCACTTTTTACGGCACTCCAATCCGATGCCCAGAGAGAGTTATTGAACTTTTCCCATGATCACCTCTTTGAGATGCAATTCAGGAGACTGAAAAAGCACTACATTCCACAGATCATATCTCCAAAAATATTGCGAACCAAGCTCCAAAAGTTTTTGAAAAATTTCCTTAGGATTTCCGCTTCGCACCATATGAATTTCAGATTCTGAACCTTCGTAGAAAAAACGTTATAGCGAAAATGCCACGATGACCTATTTAGGAGCCTGAAACAAGACCTAAATTCCACAGATCATATCTCCGAAAATATTGCGAACCAGGCTCTGAAATTTTTAGAAAATCGTCCTCAGGATTTCAGTTTCGCACCCTAAAAATTTCAGCTTCTGAAACTTCGTAGAAAAAAAGTTATAGCGAAAATTCCACGATGACCGGTTTGGAGTAGCGAAACCCTAGAATCCAAACCTCTGATACCAAATGTTGTGTAACCAGCTCCAAAAATAGAAGAAAAGAGATATCAATGCCTTAGAAATAAGCCACTTCGAGGGGGCAACCTCCAATACATTACATAAATGAAACATTTCTTGGATGATCCAATTTACAAAACCTCCTTTCTATATATAGGAGTCCATGGGGCCATAATGTAATCCTAGTGGGCCACAATGTAATCCTAGCCGACCTAACAATAATAATTTAAGGGCACAATAATAATAAAATGGGGGTTACAAGGGTACGATAATAACAATAAGGGGGTTACACTAACAACAATAAGGGACTATACTAGTAATATAGGGACCTAACAGATATGAAATGACCAATTGATGCTTTCCATGCTTTGTGAAAACTACTTCTGCCTACCCATCATTTACTCTAACAATTTTCTTCATTTATTGGGTGCATTTAAGCTTGCCAACCCTTTATTTTTCCTTCAAAATAAAACTATCTAATCGCTAACCTTATAACTTCTAAAGGCTCAGATTAAACTAATGAGCTCATTCATTCCCTACCTAACTATTTATATGCCAAGATTAAACAGTTTGGCCAGATCTTTATTCACTAATTAGCATGACATGAAATTTAAAACATGAATGAATCAAGATTAAACTATTTTATTATCATGAATTGTGGCATTCTGGACAAGTTGCACACAATATTATTTGCAAAAGTAAACAAATAAAGGTAGTGGCATTTAAATGTCCACCACTTTCATGATATATTTTTATCTCTATTGTGGGGTTCATACTTTACATTTCCTTTT
>JAXQQM020063233.1:0-53998 GCA_034641835.2 Pinus albicaulis | reverse complement strand
TGTGAGTTCGGCCGAAATTTTGTTTCCGGTTTTCCAATCTTCGACAAAAATTATGTTTGCCCGTGCCGTCAGTGTGCCGTCAATCTAAACGGAATCACGAGTTCGACCGAACTTTCTAAGAAAGTTTGGCCAAACTATTACATAGTTCAGTCGAACTCAATAAAATGTTCGGCCGAACTATTGCCGAAAATAGTTTTCAGCCTCCGATTCTCACAAAAGTGTAACCCAAATTCACATTTATGCCCATCATCATTTACTATTTTTAGCAGTTTTTCACGACCTAAAATTTCGGAGCATTTTTGACCCCCTAAACGACGTTTTTTTTAACGTTTGCAGCATGCCCACATCCATATGCAAAGGCCTATATAAAATATTGTAGTACTCAAAGAGATAATTCCAACGAGGTATCTTGCACACCAAATGGAGATAGTATGACCAAGTTATGACCCTAGAAAGTTAGCTTCCCAGCTAACCCAATCAGGGCCCATAAACCCTTGTCGTTCCATACCCTACGATTAGGGTTTTGGTTGTCTATGGTTTTCTCCTATTGTTAAATAATAGAAGTTCCCTTGAGCCTCATTATAACATAGTTCATAGGCATGTAGCCTCCACATCTCTTCTCATAGATAAGCTACCATCGCCCGAGCTAGTTTATTTCCATTCTGTCTATAAGCATATTTCAATTCTTTGTTATTAATGAAATGAAGTGTTATTTCTAATGTATCTTTGTATTTATGGTTATATTTGTATTATGTTGTATTCCTGTTTAAGTTCAAATAAGTGGTATCAAATAAATATTCTCTTTCTCTATTTTAATTTACATGTTCCCAACGAGGTCGGGGTATAAGGAGTTAGGGCTTGAACTAGTTGAACCTTTGCAAGACTATCCTCACAAAACTCGATGACCTCCCATTGCAAAAGAAAATAAATACAAGGGAGTAGGAGATACTTTAATCTTTCTTCCCCACCCACGTAAACCGATTCAATGTCCCTAGCCCTCTCATCAAATAGTGGGGTTGTCAAGTGATTCCATAGGATCCCTTCCCGCTTCAGTCATTAGTCAGGTGGGTGGATCAAAAAATATTGCTCGAAGAAGCCCTCGAGTGACAAAGGAATGCAATGATGGAAAAATTTTCCTAGATCCTTCAGCGAATGCCCACAGACGACGCATTTTCATCTGGCAGTCACTCTAGAGGCACCACTCCCTTCAAGGTACAAGTCATTCATGTATTTAAAGGTCAGATAGATGCAAATGCCATATATAGATGGTTAAATATGTAGGAAGGATATTTTTCAGTTCATGATTTTTCCAATAGGGAAAATATTACTTTTTCGCTCCTCAAATCCACCCCCCATGTCAAGGATTGGTGGGAAACTTACTGGGAATAGAGGGACGCGAAAGAACCCTCACTATTTGCAACCGCACCGACTTGGAATTTTTTTTGAGATGCCATCAAGGAAAAATATTACCCATAGGGAGCTAAGAGGACAAGTACCTACAATGGAATACGTTGCGGAAACAATGGGATCAAGATGTTCATGAGATGAAGAATTTGTTCCATACCTTGCACACAAGGTTGGGTATCAAATATTTAGAGAAACACTTAGTACTTAAGTACTTTAGTTTCTTGCACACATAAATTCGGGAGGAAATAGAGTTCCTCGACATCTCCTCAGTTGGTGCAACATACCGATATGTTGTCAAAATTGATAAAAAATTTAAATAGAAGAAGTGAGACTTTGGATTTGAAAATATTGAGCAAGGGAAAGGCGCCCCCAAACCACAAAAAAAAGGATAAATCCAAGGTCGAGCGACCCAGGACAACCCACCAAAGCCACAAGAAAATAAAAGCACCACGAAGAAAAATAAGGACACAGGAAAGTGGTGTGAGTTCCATAAGAGTGCCACTCACAACACAAGTGAGTGTTAGGCCAAGCAGTCACTAGTGGTCGAGTGAAATGATTCGTAATGAGATGCATGTTCTAAATTTGAGTTATAACCTAACAAATGGAATGACAAAGGGAATCAAATTATTGATGCAGAGCCCAGTTCCACTATTTCCACCACCAATATCTAGAAGGATGATCCCAAAGATCCAAAGGAGCGGGAGCCCTCTTCCATTCGCAGATGTAGGTAAAGGGTTCTCTGCTACAGTTCATTGTTGATAATAAGAGCCAAAAGAACCTCATTTTAGTGGAGGTCATGAAGCATCTGGGCCTAGAGACCATGACACACCCATAGTTGTATGCCATCAGGTGGCTTCACTAAGGACGAGATCTTTGTGTCAGCCAAAAATGTTGCCTTCCCTACAACATCAAGCCCTTCATAGATAAGGTACTTTTTGATGTTTCTCCTCTTGAATTTTGTGATGTATTATTAGGCCAACCATAATTTTGGAAGAAACATGTTGTATATGAGTCTATGCCTCACATTGTTATTATTAGTTTGGGCAATTAGGATACCAGAGGTAGCACCACCTATCACTATCTCTTTGATCACTACGAAGCAATGCAGTAATCTCATTTCCCAGACCATGAAATTTGTTTTCCTTGTGATTCACCCTTAGAGAAAGGAGCAGCTTGTGTCAATGGACTCCATAGAGGGATCCCCCATGTAGCAACAACATATGGACAAGGTAATGTAGGAGTACAGGGACATTTTCACCTCACCCACAAGGATACCTATACATTATCAGCTCAAGCACTCCATTTATCTGACCCTGGGTGCGTTGTTATCCATTGGACCCATATATTGTCACTCTATTATGAAGAATGATGAATTCAAGAGATATATTCAAGAGCTATTTCAGAAATGGCACATCATGCCAAGTTCGTCACCCAATGGGAGCCCAATCATGTTGGTATATAAGAATGACGAGACTTGGAGACTTTGTATTGACTATAGGGTGCTGAATAAGATCACTCTCTAGAATAGGTATCCAATCTCACAGATCAATGACATTATGGACCAACTAAAGGGGGCCAAATATTTCAACAAGATTTACTTGAAGTCTAACTATCACCAGGTACCAATTCGAACCCTCTGATGTGTGGAAGACTACCTTCAAATCCGAGGGCCTTTTCGAATGTATGGTCATGACTTTCGAGTTGACGAATGCCCACGCAACCTTCATGAGGATGATGGAAAATATCTTGCAACCCTTCACAACCATTCATGGTGGTGTATTTGGATGACATCCTAATCATCAACCAGATTTGGGAAGAGCACCTTCACCACATTCAACAGGTACTCCAAATCCTGTGGTAACACAAGTTGTGTATGAATTTGGAGAAATGCACCTTTGGTATTTCCTAGGTTCAATATCTGGGGTACATCATTGATTATCAGGGTGTGCATGTGGACCCATCCAAGATACAAGTAATTCGAGATTAGCCAGCCCCAACTACTCTAATAGAGCTCCACAACTTTTTGGGTCTTGCAAACTTCTACCATAGGTTCATGTTTAAATTATTTCATATAACTTGGCCTTTGAGTCAAGTCACCAAGGGATGATCGAAATAAAATTTATTTTGGTTTGAATCCTAAAAAACGACATTTTCCAAGTTGAAGCATGGCCTCTGCTCTCCATTAATTCTCACATTACCAGATGTGCAGCAAACATTTGAGATTGAGACAGATTCCTCCAATTCTGTGATTGGTGTAGTTCTTAATCAGTAGGGGAATAAAGTGGAATATCAAAGTGAGACACTTTCAAACACATTCTAAAAGTATCCCACCTATGCCAAAGAGATGTATTCCATTGTGTAGGTTTTCCGACAATGGAAGCATTACATTATGGGGAAGAAAATAGTCATCCACATAGACCACCGACCCCTACAATTCATACAACCACAAGGGAAGTTGAAAAATGATCACCATCAAGAATGGTCCAAATACCTGCAATAGTTCCATTTGAACATTAAGTAAAAGAAGGTAAACACCAAAAATGTTGTAGATTTCCTCAACCAACCTCCAGTCATGGCGCTGACCATTGTGCTCGAGTCTTGTGGGCATGAGACTTTGAGGTGGCTGATTATTTACAAGAGTGATCCAGAATTTAGTAACACATACTAGACACTCCTAGAAGGCAAGAAAGTTCCAAATTATCACCTCCAGGATGCACTGTTATGCCACTAGGGACACCTCTGTGTTCCTTGAATCGAGTGAGCCAAGATGATTGTGGAGGCACACTACAGTCGGGTCGTTGGACATTTATGGCGAGTGAAAACAATGGCAGTAGTGCAGAAGTATTTTTATTGGCCAAGCCTTCAACAAGATGTTGGGAAGTACATCTGATCCTGCACTGCCTATGCCATTTCCAAACTGACCATGAAGAAGAAGGCCTATATACTCCTCTAGCTCTTCCTATTTGACCTTGGGAATCCATCTCCATGGATTACATGTCGGTCCTTCCTTCTACAAAGCATGGAAATGACTTTGTTTTCATGGTCGTCGATAGATTCTCTAAGATAACCATTCTGGAAGCCTGCAAGAAGAGTATCACAATAAAAGCCACTACTAATCTCTTCTTTGAATGAGTGTGGGTACACTTTGAGATCCCACAATCCATTATCTCATAGTAGGACAACAATTTATGAAGTAAATTTTGGTCAAGTATTTGGTCGATGCTAGATACCAAGCTCACTAGGTCCATGAATTTCCACCCCAAAAATGATGGCCAAAGCGAGGTCGTCAACCATATGATCGTACACATTCTGAGTATGTACAAATCCAAGAATCCGCGAACATGGGATGAAATCATCCCCTATTTCCAACACAATTACAATAGAGCTCTCCATAGATCAACTTGCCATAGCCCATTTCAGGCGGGGTTGGGATTCCAACCACTATGTCCCATTGAGGTGGTCGTACCATTTGCAGCTACTCAGGAAAATTCGTCTCATGTGTAGTCTGAAGCTGACAGGGCTAAAAAATTCATTAAGTGCATTCAACACATCCACCAGCATATCCATGACATATTGGACAGAGCTAATGCTAAGTACAAACAATGATATGATCAACATCGGGTGCAAGACAAGTTCCAAGTGGGCGACAAAGTTTGGATACATTTGTAGTAGTGCCTTTCTAGGCCCCACCATAAGCTTCAGCCACTCCGATATGGGTCGTACACCATCACCAAATATATAGGGGAAAATGCTTTCAAGCTCAACATTCTAGCATTCCTTGACTTGCACCCAATGTTCAATGTGGACTGCCTTCAACCATACTTTCCACCATTACTGGTTTTATCTGACACTGTATAACAAATCACACCAACCGAGTTAAACCCAGAATGCATGAAACATGACACAACTGATAAAATCATGGACACACAGTTCAATAACACTTTCCAATAGAGGATCCAACTATATCAATTTTTAAAAGTAGGAAAACTCCTTCAGCAGGGCAAGTGGTTCACCAGGGATGAAGTTCAACATAAATTTCCTCACCTCATGGAGGCTCTGCACGCAATGGGGACCATTGCCTCCTAAGGAGGGAGGATTGATCTAGGTGGATAATGGTGGCCACCCTCCAATTCCACCTAGACCTCTAGTTGGTTTCACTAGTTTCCTTGTTTATTGCAACATTTACTATTTTTAGTAGTTTTCGGGTCTTGAACTTAAGGAGCAATTTTTACCCCCTAAACAAGGATTTTTTTGAGGTCTATAGCAGACCGATGCCATGGAAAATACTATAGTAATCATAGATATATTTCCAACAAGGTTTTTTATGCTCAAAATGAAGATAATATGACCAAGTTATGACCCAAGGAAGTTGGCTGCACAACTAACCCCAACGGGGCCCACAAACTCTTGGCGTTCGATCTCTTGTTGTTAAGGTTTTGGTTGTTGAGGGTATTCTCTTATTGTTCAATAATAAAAATTCCCTTGAGACTCATTGTAACTTATTTAAGAGGCATGTAGCCACCACATCTCTTCTCACAGATAAGCTTCGATTGCCTGAGCTAGTTTATTTCCATTTTGTCTGTAAGCATATTTCAGTTCTTTGTTATTACTAAAATTAAGTATTATTTCTGCTGCATCTTTGTATTTATGGTTATATTTATATTATGTTTCATTCCTATTTAAGTTCGGATAATGGCACACTTTCATGCATATGCTGTGAATATAGCAGGACTATTCTTGTTGTATTTGCAATGTATGTTATTTTACTTACGCATATGCTTATGAACTATTTCGTTTACATTTGCAAGAATCTTGGTGGATGCATGTTGTTGTATTAATTCAACACCTTAACTTGTGGACTATTTCGCATGTTAGCTTGTGTGATGTCATTATGATAGTGTGTTCCATCCAAGTTGCGTACTATTACAGGCTTCTAAAGGGCACTTTTCCTTTTCCCTTCATGTGTTGGAACCTCCATGCATCACATTTGACTTTCCATAGGATCACACACTTGTTCTCACCAAATACACTATGCACCACTCTATGCATATTTGCAAGAAAGGAATATCATTGGCCACCCACTGTTAGAACTCCTACTTCAAACAGTGTGAGGTCTAGTTGGGACTTCATATCGAGGAGATCCACTAAATGTTGTGGGTCCAACACTGTCAACAGGTTAGAATGAACAAAGAACTTGTTCATTTGATTCACATTAGAGATAAAAGTCTTGAATTAAAGATAGGATCAACATCTTTAGAGTTATTAGGTAATAACCATATTTTAAAGTTTTTTTTTTTAATTTCATAAGCAATTATGATTTTTTTTTACATTTACATTATCTAATAAAAAAATATATTTTCTTATATAGGACTTTTTGGAAGAGATCACAACACAAAATACAACCACCATAAGCCAACTTTCAAAGGAAGATAATATCATACATAGGGATCCTCTACTGGAAGAGGAGCATAGGGAAACCATTCCAACAATGTTGACTAGTGCACGAGGTAAATAATTACATTGCAAAGGTATTTTTTTGTATTAATGAACTACTTCAATGTCATTTCCTTCGAATGAGATTTTTTAATCGTTGTGTAGCCTCACCTTTTCTTCATGTAAAAAGACGATTACAATTACAAATATTTAATTGAAAATGGTGTATTAATTATAAACTTTCTTGTTTCAACGCAAGAGCATGTAGAGTGTTATCCATGATAACAATTATGCTATTCTAGGTTGCTCTTAATTTAATTAGGTTAGGTCAATTACATTTGAATAAGGTATTTGAAGTTCAAATTTAAAAAAAAAAATGCACATGTGAGGGGTCTTGAAAGTCATTTTTCATGTGTATAGGGGTCATGTCAAAGGAAAATCTTAAAAAATATCATGCATGAGAAAATATGGTCACTTCTGTACACTTGGCACTTCATCCAAAATCTGCAGGAGAATCAGTGTAAAATAGTTAGGGTTTGTTACAGAAGTCCTTGACACTTCCATAGCAAATTCAACCTCCCGAACATTGCATATGCTGCAAAAGTTGTCTTATATGCTAACGGTGGGAAAAATGCTGCGATTTTGTCATAGAGGTCGAATCAGTTAGTTGTCAGAGCATTTTAGCCCATCATTGCTCCATTCCGTTACGTTCCGTCATTTTTCATATGCATGCTTGGTCATCTTCTCCCTTTCATCATGTCTTTTGTCCACCCATTCATCCCACCTATTATTTCAATTCTAATTTTCAATTTAAAAACTTTACCCCCATCCTTGTGAGATGCTTCAAATGTTTTTCCAACAGTCTAGAGGTCTAGCTTCCGATCAGTAGTTGTCATAAGATCAGTTTCACCTGTGTCAAAGAATTGGTTTGATGTCACAAAGGTTTAAGTAGGTGTCAAGGAAGGAGCTGATAAACAAGTTTTTGAAGATATGGAATCAAAAAAGAAATCAAATAAAGGTGGAACAATTGTTAGATATGAGCCTATGGATATGAGGCTGCTCAAGGAATACCCCAACCTCTCACAGTCATTTGTTGATGTAGGCTGCCTTCGATTCTACCAAGATCTACAAGGATAAAATGCTCATGTTTTGAAGGATTTTTCTATCAATTTCATTGGTACAGGGTCGAAATTAGGTATGTTAAAAAAATTTGTGTCTCTTGACACAATTTCACAGGCTACTGAAATTCCAAGGTCAGGAGAGGCATGGTTTAAAGTGATGAAATTTAAGCTGCAAAATTGTGATGAATTTTTGAAGGAGGAGCACAAAGGTATGGATATGAGTTCAATGATCCAAGTTTATGCAAGAATATAATTAAATATAGAAATACACATAAAGGTAGAGATGCAGCAGAAATAAAACTTCATTTCATTAATAACAAATAATTGAAATATGCTTATAGACAAAATGGAAATAAACTAGCTAGGGAACCGGTAGCTTATCTCTGATAAGATATGTGGCAGCTACATGCCTTGAACTATGTTACAATGAGGCTCAAGGGCCCATTTATTATCAAGAAACAATGGAAAACCACAAACATCAAAAAACCTAACCCTAGGAGATGAAGCACAAAAACTATGGTCCTCGTTTGGGTAAATTGGTACATAAAATATTCCCAAGGACGTAACTTTGTTATACAATATCTGTTTGATGCACACAATACTTATTTAGAAAGATATATCCAAGGACTAAAAATTTTGATGTGATCAACATCAAAGGAAGTTCCATGTTGCTCCTGATGTTTCTAAAAAATGTCATTTAGGGCCTCAAAACGGCTCCAGAAGTTCAGGACCCGAAAAACTGCTAAAAATAATAAATTGTGCTACAATTAAGGAAACTGAAAAAATGAAAGAATAAATGGTGGGGCCCCAAGTGGGATAGGTGGGTGGTCACCAATATCCACCTCGATCATTCCTCCCCCTTTATAAATAAATGGTACCCATTTCATTGAGTTCCTCCATGAGATGAGAAAACTTTTGCTGAACTTGGTCCCCGATGAACCATTTTCCTTGGTGTAGGAGTTGGTTAGCTTTGACAACCTGATATATTTGGATATTATGCTAGCGACTTTTATTTATTTTCATGTCCATGATACAATCCGTGGTGGCCTGTTCCATGCAGTCTGGGTTTAACTCCATTGGTGTTAGTTTTTCTGTAATGTCAGAGGTGTCCAACAGAGGTGGGAAGTAGGGCTGAAGGCGGTCCACATTGAACACTAGGTGCAGACCAAGGAATGATGGAATACTGATATAGAAAAAATTGGATACTACAACCTTGGTGATGGTGTACGACCCATATTGGAGCGGGTGAAGCTTGCGGTGGGGTTCAGTGAGGCGCTCCTTCTGCAAATGTAGCCACACTTTGTCGCTCACCTAGAAGTTGTGTGGTACCCAATGTTGATCATTTCATTGCTTGTAATTATCATTGGATCTATCCAATATGTCATTAACTGTTGTCTAACCAGCTCCAAAAATAGAAGAAAAGAGATATGAATGCCTTAGAAATAAGCCACTTCGAGGGGGCAGCCTCCAATACATTGCATAAATGAACAATTCTTGGATGATACAATTTACAAAACCTCCTTTCTATATATAGGAGTCCATGGGGCCATAATGTAATCCTAGTGGGCCACAATGTAATCATAGCCGACCTAAGAATAATTTAAGGGCACAATAATAACAAAATGGGGGTTACAAGGGTACAATAATAACAATAAGGGGTTACACTAACAACAATAAGGGACTATACTAGTAATATAGGGACCTAACATGCCCCTCTCCTTCAAAAAAGTGTTGTCCTCAACGCTTGAGTAGCTCTAGGTGCTTCTGTATAAAATTCTCATCCTCCCATGTAGAATCTTCATTGGGTAAGTTCTTCCACTTGATGAGATACTCTGAAATTGATCGATTCCGTAGCTGTCGAGTTCTTGTTTCCATGACCACTTCAGGTTCCAATATTATTTTTCCTTCCTCATCAAGTTCTGGCAATATTGTTTGAACTGGAAGATTTTCATCTATAACCTTCTTTAAGCATGAAACATGGAAAACTGGATGTACTCGTGAAGAAGCAGGAAGCTCCAATTTGTATGCCATAGTACCAATCTTTTGCAACACCTTGTAAGGACCATAGTACTTTGGTGATAATTTATTATCCTTCTTTGCTTGCTTGAGGGACATTTGTTTGTATGGTTGTAGCCGTAAAAATACCAATCTCCTACATCAAAACTTCTCTCGCTGCGATGTTGATCTGCCTGTTGTTTCATTCGATTTTGTGCCAAATTCAGGTTATCCTTTAAGAGTTGGAGAACTTCTTGCTGATGCTCGATGTGATCTTCCACTGCTTGAACCTTCAATTTTTCCCTTAAAGATGATGTGATGGATGGTGGATGATATCCATAAAGTGCCATAAATGGGGTCATTTTTGCTGCAGTATGGAAGGAAGTGTTATACCACCATTCAGCGAGAGGTAACCACTTGACCCATTGTGTTTGTTTATGAGATACAAAACAATGAAGATATCCTTCCAAACATTTATTTACTATCTCTGTTTGACCATCAGATTGAGGATGATAAGATGAGCTATGAGCTAATTGAGTACCCAAACAAGAAAATAACTCCGTCCAAAATTTCCCGTAAAAATGGGATCTCTGTCGCTCACAATAACCCTTGGGCTTCCATGTAGCTTTTGAATTCTATCCACAAATGTAGTAGCAACTGTACTTGCTTTAAATGGATGAGATAATGCACAAAAGTGTGCATACTTGGTAAGTCTATCAACTACCACCATGATGACGTTCTTGCCTTCGGACTTCGGTAAACCTGTGATAAAATCCATTGAAATCTCCTCCCAACGTTGACATGGAATGGATAAAGGTTGTAGAAGTCCCGGGGTCTTAATTGTCTCCACTTTATTCTGCTGGAAAACCAAACATTCCACCACAAACTTTTGAATATCAGATTTAAGGCCATCCCAAAAAAATCTTTCTTCACCCTGTGGTAAGTTTTTAAAAATCCTGAGTGTCCTCCTAAAGGAGAAGTGTGCAATTCCAGAAGAATCTTTTGTTTCAGTTGGGAATTCTTACAAAGATATAAGTGATCTTTGTACCATAAGGAATCATTTTTCCAACTAAATGTATCAGATGTACTAGGATATTGTTGCAACTTTTGAATGAGTGTCCATACATCTTTGTCCTTCTTCCATTCATCTCTTGCTTCAGTTATCCAATCTGGTTGGATAATAGAAATGGCACAAAGCAATGCTTCCGCCTCTTCATTCTTTCTTGAGAGTGCATCTGCAACAACATTAAGCTTTCCTTTTTTGTAGATTATTTCAAAGTCATAACCCAACATCTTTGTGACCATTTTTGCTGCTCTTCTGAAGATAGTCTTTGTTCCAAAAAGTGTTTAAGACTATCATGATCAGTTTTTACCTTGAAGTGTCTTCCCATTAGGTAAGTTCACCATTTCTTTAGTGCATGTAGTATTGCTAACATTTCCTTCTCATAAATAGGTTTCTGTAAATACTTTCCTTTGATTGGACGACTTTCCAAAGCAATGGGTCTTCCTTCCTGCATTAAAACTGCACCAATTCCATTTCCTGAGGCATCACATTCCACAATAAAGGTTTTTGTGAAGTCTGGCGTAGCTAAGACCGGTGCTAGGCACATTGCCTCTTTAAGATGTTCAAAGGCCTTAGTTGCTTGAGGAGTCCATGAAAATGCATCTTTCTTCAATAATGTTGTTAGAGGTGCTGCTATTCTCCCATAATTCTTAACAAACTTGCGATAATAGCTTGTTAACCCGAGAAATCCTCGCAACTGCTTTATTGTCTTGGGGACTTTCCATTCCTTAATGGCTTTAATTTTGTTAGGGTCTACTTTAACACCCTCGTGAGATATAATATGACCCGGATATTCCACCTCTTGTACTCCAAAGAAACATTTGGATGTTTTTGCATATAATTGTTTCTCCTGCAATAGTTTGAGCACCCTGTCAACATGTTCAACATGATCCTTCCAAGACCTGCTGTAGATTAGTATATCATCAAAAAATACTAGCACAAATTTTCTAAGAAGGGTTTGAAAATGGAATTCATCAACCCTTGAAATGTAGAAGGTGCATTGGTAAGGCCAAAAGGCATGACCAAAAATTCATAATGACCCTCATGAGTTCGAAATGTTGTTTTTGGAATATCTTCAATATTCATTCTAATTTGATGATATCCTGAACGAAGATCCAACTTGGTAAAATAAATTGCTCCATGTAATTCATCCAATAATTCATCAATCACAGGAATGGGAAATTTGTCTTTAATTGTGAGCTTATTGAGCTCCCTATAATCCGGACACATTCGCCATGATCCATCCTTCTTGTGTACCAACACTACAGGAGCAGAGAAAGAACTTTGACTGGGTTGAATTATACCCGCCTCTAACATTTCTGCAATCATACGTTCAATTTAGCTCTTTTGGAAGTAAGGATATCTATAAGGCCTGATGTTTGGAGGAACACTTCCTGGAATCAAATGAATAGCATGATCATGATCACGAATAGGTGGGAGTCCTTTGGGAGTTTCAAACACCTTGGAATGATTGTCCAAGACTTGTTGGAGATGTGCCGAAATAGATGATTTTGATGTCGGAACGTCTAGTGAGCATAATTGTGCAATTACGCCTCGTTGTTCTTTCTTTAGAAGCTTTGTCATGACATTAGAGCTTATTATCCTTCCTGACTTCCCTTCAATACCCCGTAATTCGACTTCCTTTCCTTCTGAAAAAAATTTCAAGAAAAGTTCTTGAAAATTAAAAGCTACCGTCCCCAAAGATTGTAACCATTGTACTCCTAGTACAACATCGGCACCTCCCATAGGAATGGAAAGCATTGGACTAGTCAATACATATTCCCCCATGGTTAGCTTGATATTATGGCATTTTCCAGAGCAATTTATAGTTCCTCCATTTGCAACCATCACTTGACATTCTGGTGCTAGGTTTAGGAAACAATTTAATTCCTTGGCTACCTTACAATGAATAAAATTATGGGTGCTACCTGAATCAATCAACACTATTACCTTTTTCTTCTTGATATGTCCTTCTATCTTGAGAGTTTGAGGAGTGGTAATTCCTGCTAGTGCATTACATGATATGGTGGGATTCATTTCTTCCTCTTCTAGGGTTGGTTCCTGGTGTATATCCTCTTCTTGTTCATTTTCTTCTTCCTCTTCACAATCTATGTAAAATAATTTCTTCTCAGCACACTTATGACCTTTAGTGTATTTGCTATCACAACTGTAGCAAAGCCCTTTTTGCTCTTTTTTCTTCCAATTGTTGTGGTGTCAACCTTGTAGGTTGTGGAAATCTAGGCGTAGCAACACTTCCTTCTTTATAGAATTGAGTGGTAGGCTTCCTTGTCGCCATAATTTTACATTCAACTTTTCTTGCCAACCTGAATGCCTTCTCCAATGAATCGAGTTCCAAAACGCGAACTTCATGTTGGATGTTATCCTTTAAAGTGCCTATGAAGAGATCAATCCTGTGTTCCTCTGGAATATCAGTTACCCTTATATTCAATTTTGGAAGTCCTCAATGTGCTGCCCCACTAAACCCTTTTGTTTGAGATTTATCAATTGGCTAAAGAAGGTGTTGCTCTTTGTATCCTCATAATGTGCTATCATTTCCTCCGTAAAAATTGACCAAGTGACAATTTTTTTACGGGAGCAAAGCCATTGATACCATACAAATGTATTTTGTTCTAAATGTAAAGTTGCAATGCGTACCTTTTGTATGTTTTGTACGTTATGGAGATCAAAATATTGCTCCATCTGTAGTATCCATGTTACAGGATCCTTTCCATCAAACTTCCTCATATCCATCTTTGGAATATGGTGGTTCTTCCCGCCAACATTAGAGTTTATGAAATCACAATTAACATTTATTTTTTTTCTCATCATGAGGTTCTTCTACTATCTTTTCACCATTAGGAAACCTTTCTTGTATCAACTTTGTCAAACCTTCCATGTCTGCTTTTAGAAAATTCTTCATGTTTTCCATTTCTCATCGATCTTAGCTTCCATGTCATCCATATTAGATTCCATGCCAGCCTCCATGCCATCCATCTTAGCTTCCACACCTTTCTTTAAACCATCCATCTTCACTTCCGCCATCCATCTTAGCTTCCATGCCTTTCTTCAAACCATCCATCTTCACTTCCACGCCTTTCTTCAAAACTTCCATTTCATTTTTGTTGCTCTTTGCGAGAGTGAAATTTGTTGCACTTGCTCTTGTAATTTTGATAGATCATGTTGCAATTCTTCATCTTCATGAGTCATGGTAGAGCCTTCTGAAGGCTTAATTGGTGTTGAATTCTTTTTAGGCGCCATTTTAGAAAATATTGATACCTTTTACTTGCTTTGAGGAGCTCGATATTGAAATTGCATTATCTCTTTAATTGAAAATCTTAAATATCTGAAATTCAGATCTGTAGTAGCCCTCTAAAGCTTCTTTCAAATGCCACTGGTCTGATCTAATTTGGATTCCCCAAGACAAAGTTGTGTCCAATCTCCCACAATGACCTAATTCTGGACTGGTTCAGTAGAGCACACTTGTAGGACTTGCCACGTGTCACTGTTTCATCCTTTGTCTTTGAAATTGATAGCCAAGAAACTAAAGTCCGTGTACTTGCAACCACATTTTAAGGCACTCAAATCCACTGCCCAGAGAGAGAGTTATTGAACTTTTCCCACGATCACCTCTTTGAGATGCAATTCAGGAGCCTGAAAAAGCACTACCTTCCATAGATCATATCTCCAAAAATATTGTGAACCAAGCTTGGAAATGTTTTGAAGAATTTCCTCAGGATTTCAGCTTCACACCATACGAATTTCATATTCTGAACCTTCGTAGAAAAAAATTTATAGCTAAAATGCCACGATTACCTGTTTAGGAGCCTGAAAAAATACCTAACTTCCATAGATCATATCTCCGAAAATATTGCGAACCAAGCTCTGAAATTTTTATACAAACTTCCTCAAGATTTCAGCTTCGCACCCTAAAAATTTCAGCTTCTGAAGCTTCGTAGAAAAAACGTTATGGCGAAAATGCCACGATGACCTGTTTGGAGCAGCGAAACCCTAGAATCCCAAAGCTCTGATACCAAATGTTGTGTAACCAGCTCCAAAAATAGAAGAAAAGAGATATGAACACCTTAGAAATAAGCCACTTCGAGGGGGCAACCTCCAATACATTACATAAATGAACAATTCTTGGATGATACAATTTACAAAACCTCCTTTCTATATATAGGAGTCCATGGGGCCATAATGTAATCCTAGTGGACCACAATGTAATTCTAGCCGACCTAACAATAATAATTTAAGGGCACAATAATAAAAAAATGGGAGTTACAAGGGTACAATAATAACAATAAGGGGGTTACAATAACAACAATAAGGGACTATACTAGTAATATAGGGACCTAACATTAACTTGTTGGAGGATGTGTTGAATTCACTCAATGAAGTTGTTCGCCTTGTGAAATTCAGATTGTACGTGAGCCAAATCGGCTTGAGTAGTGGCAAAAGACATGGTTACATCAATGGGACATAGTGGCTAGAATCCAAAGCTTACCTGAAAGGGGATGTGGTCGGTTGGGCTGTGGAGAGACCATTTATAACTGTGTTGTACATAAGGAAGGCTCTCATCCCATGTGCATGGATGCTTTGAATCGTACATGCACATAATGTGTACGATCATCCTATTGACGACCTCTGTCTGGCCATTAGTTTGGGGATGGAAAGCTGTGGACTTTGTGAGCTTGGTGTCCAGCATTGACCAGAGGCTAGACCAAATTGTGCAGAGGAACGTGTTGTCCCGATATGGGATCCCAAAATGCACCCACACTCATTCAAGGAAGAGTTTAGTAGTGGCTTCTGCTATGATACTCTTCTTTCAGGCCGCCATAATGACCATCTTTAAGAATTTATCAACGACCACAAAACCATAGTTGTTTCCTTGCTTAGTAGAAGGAAGGCTCAACATGTAATCCATGGAGATGGATTCCCAAGGTCGACTCATGGTAGGTAGCGGAGTATAGAGGCCTTGCTTCTTGATGGTCGGTTTGTAAATAGCACAAGAAGTGCAGGATCCAATGTATTTCCCAACATCTTTTCAAAGGTTCGACCAATAGAAATACTTCTGCAGTACTGCCACTGTTTTCTCGACCCTGAAATGCCCAGCAACCCGATTGCAGTGCATGTTATCACTCTATAATTTATAAGATTGGCAAGACTAAATTATAAATAACAACATCAAAACCACTTGAAGCCTAAGATCTAGCCCTCCTAGACTCAGAGAGGGATCTCTCTATAATATTTAGATTTGTTTTCAGCTTTATGATATTAGGCTAGTTAAATTAATTGCGAGAGTTTTTTTTTTATTGTTCGTGGTTAGATTTGAGGGGTTCCTTTAAATAGTTTCCATTGGGCTATGGAGTCAAAATAGGCTAGGTATAAGCATCAAATTCTAGAGAAAATGCAAGGCAAGATAGTTGTGAATGCTGGTGTTTATAACTGAGTGGGATTATGAAATGGAGAAAACATTTTCAATAATGACTTAAGAGCAACTAAGAATTCTTAAACCATACATAATAAGAAAACATTATAGTTGTAAAGACCGTTAGAATTAAGGGACTTTGAACATTAAATATTAATCTAACTTTCCTGTTTTACAATTAGAATTTTAAAGGTGCACATGAAAGGATTACAGTGGGAAAACACTAAAAATGAATAAGGAAAAACATCACCAAGATAACACAACACATAAACCTTGCAAACTGATATATTTATTGATGCTCAGCTTGAAAATTACAAATACTTGCAATGAAAAGTGATTACAAACTAGGGTCCAACCCCTAATACTGAAGAAAATGCTATATTTAAAATATTCACAACTTATCACCATTATCAAAAGGACAATCGGTTCATTTATTACAAAGTAACTAAAATTTGGTCGGTGTGTCTCATGCATGTACACGTTGTAGCAGATTTTTTAACGGATGTCTATAATCACTATGAACTAGTCATTTAGCGTAATTAAATAAGATGTCGAAAGTCATTATAAAACCATTATTGAGTGGTGTAGTGACCTGCTATGCTGGAAAATCCGATATCGCTGAGTTGTTCTGAGACACTGGATCTATTGATGTAGATAATTCGCTGAGCTACCTATTTGTCATCATGCTGAGTTGTCATCCTCCTTGCAGTCCACATAAATTGTCCCATTCCCCTTGAGTCAGAATCTTAGTTCTATTCAAGTTTCTGTAGACTTCATCAGTCTCGGTGTACTTCACTGTAATATTCCCAAATGGGGAAGCAGTAATATTTGAACACAATAATGGAAATAGCAGTGAAAAAATCAATACACCATTACATGAGACAAATGTAGAGCCATATTATTAAACATATTAGCAAATAATAGGCATAATACCTTGAATATCAAGTCACTCAAGCAATACAAAACAAGCCTCCTCTAAGAAAATATGTCAATACATGAGAAAAACACTGCTATACAGATGCCATGAGCCATGACAATGCAGTTTTAGGGCATAAATTGCTACAACAAGATATAAAAATATGGATCTGTTGTTACATAGCTAAAAAAATTATGGGAGTGAAGATATAGGCCCCCAAACACATTTCCAAGACAACCCAGGAAGGGTTTCCGAAAATACCCAAAACACCAAAATGTCGGAATGCAGCCCTAGCGCTGAATAGCAGTTACAAACTGAATAACTAGATGGAGATGGCTGAAACTGATATCTAAGTTAATAGATCTCCTCCAATACATCCTGTTATCACAAAAATTCACTTTATTGGATACTAATCAGACAACTTCATGTAATTGTTTCAAACCAACTTGTGACTAAAGCTTAGCCTCTTCAGTCTGAGAGGGCTCTCTAAAAAAGGGTTTATGATATTTGATTATGATGAAACTAGATGGCTAACTCTACCTGGAAAATGACTTGCTTGTGATGTGTGTAGGTTGAGAAGAGTATAATTTTGCAATCATTAGGCTTATGGAGTCAACAAGTTTAGTAGTTCAGTGGTAAGTTCACTTGACATGGAAGCTGAGGCAAGTAAGAGTTTTTAGCAAAGGTAAATCACACATGAAACATGAAATAACACAACCAATTCATCAGTAAAGGAAGTCAGAGCATACACCTATGAATTCTAAGTATTAAAGATGAAAACCACTGAAAATGGTACACATAGAAAGTATAGATCAAGTAAACACTAAAACCTCCATGAGAATCTCAGATTGGTCAAGTACAAGTCCTCTGTATTACTGAAAAGAGTCAATTTACATAAAGTTGCAGTATTGCCAAAAAATCTCCAACCCCTTACAAATCTGAATATCTGCCCTTTAATAAACTTGTTACATGAGAGATGATCTTCCTCTAGGCTAGCTTCATCTATTTTTTCCTAATGACACCTTGCATAACAAGAAAACACATGCTTTAATGAGAAAATGACGACTACACTACAAAACAGTCCTTTTCCTAATAGGACTCAAACTGTTCATTATTACATCAGCTACCTTATCTCCTAAAACAATTACATATTTGACAACTATTGCTTCACATGTTTTTATAGGTTGTGATTGAACTCATCACTACATGAAATCTTAATTAGACTCCTCCAAATATGGAAAAAAAAACCCTATTTTTAAGGAAAATTGGTCCTTATCTTCAACAAATGGTTTGGCTGATGAGTTGTTTTCATCTCACGGTATTCAAGTCTTAGATGACTATTGGCATAGTGCTTTGACCCTTTGAAGGTAACCACCTGTCCAAAACTACCCAAAAACCTTCTCATAAACCTTGAACACAACACGCTATGAAATTATGACAGTTTTGTAGAGTACTTTCATAGCATACAAAAAATGACCTCTGCCATCATAATTTTTGCTTCTTTTCTTCTGCATTGTCTTCATCATGCCTTGACACATCTTTCATATCATTTTAACCTCTTGGAGGCTTCCCAAAATGGTTTTAAATTCAAAAATAAAGCTACAAGTGGTTTCGTAGCATTTTCCTGGCTTCAAGCCTAGGAAATGCTATGAAACTGCTGAAAACAGTGAAAATTCTAGATTTGTCGCCTAACTTCAAAATATGTCTTCCAGCTGTAAAAATCTTGTTTCCAACTTGCCATTTATCTTTCAAAACATAAAAAATCTCAAAATTTTAGTCTTGAGGTGTTTCTTCCTCATTTATGATGAGTTGAGCTATTGACTCCTCAACTGCTATCATTTTTAGGCCTTTCTTCTCCAACTCCTCATGGATTAGTTCTAGTTGATATTGGAGGTATTTAACCTCATCCTTAAGCTTTCTATTGGTAGATTTCAAATGCAAGTTCATTCTTCTGACATGTTTCACTTCTTTCCTTAATAACATAGTCCATTTGATTAATTGTTGTGTATTGTCTAAGGTCTTTTATACAGTGTCAACCTGTTCTTCCCAAACCTCTTTCATATTTTCAAACTAAATTTTCTCGATATTATGTTTCCTTGCCTCCTTCTTCATGACAGTTATTTCATGATTGGCCAACTTCAACTGTTCTTCAAGGAGTTCAAACTCCGTTTTTTCCATTACTTTCCCCTTTCCTTTCTTTGGCTTGTTAATTTTATCTTTCTCTACAGGTGATGAAAGATCAATAATGTCTTGTTGTGGCTGGACTGTGTTAGTGGGTAGATGAACTTCTTTGCTGCTCTCCAAAAATTTTCTAGCATGCCTTGTCATGGGATTCCTAGCCTGGAACATAAAACCTGTATTTTCACCTTCAAACTATAGCTTCTTTGCAGATTTAGCCTTCTTGAGTTTTTGTTCACCTTCATCTATATCCTCAGCCCGAATTTTGCAGGTGGAACAGTGGGTGTATCAAAACTCTGCAACTTCTATGTTTCCATCATGACTGATTCACTTTGCTCTGCCCTTGCTGGTTCACTTTTCTCTGCCACTAAAGGTGATGGGATACCCCTAGGTTTAGGAGTTCTTGTAGGGGTAAGGGTATCCATTTCAAAACCACTAACAAACAGGAAAGAAGAACAGTCTCTACCTAATCTTTGGAGCTCATCTAAAACCATCAGTTTTATTAAACCATGATGAAACAATGAGGTTTCACTTCCTTCAGATTTTTCATGGACCTTATATGCCATTTTTGCTAAAATTATATGTAGATAGAAAGGCATATCAAGATATATCTTACCAGCAAAGTGTAGGAGAAGCTTGAAATGGTAAGAATAGAATTTAGTATCTCCCTTCACAAGTGAAATATTTTTGGATGATAAGCAGCAACTTTGGGAAATTATCCTTCATGCAGATCCTTGGAATGGCATTTATAAGGTCCATTTCACTATTTTCTGGCTTGATAAACTCTTTGCACTCCTCCATCTTGAATTTGAAACCTTTGAACCATTTCTATTATCCCCTTGGAATCCTTGTTGCTGCTGCAATGATGTCTGGTGTAATGGTGACATTCAACATCCCCACTTTAGTAGTTGTTCCACTGAAGTTTAGGGAAAATTATATGGAAACCTGTACATGGCAGCCTTGTAGTCTTTCACAAAATTATAAACATCTTGTCTTTTTGAAGACTTCTACAGTTGTTGGGTCTTCATTTATCAGGTTCATATCTGAGAAATTGGCCACCCTTATTTGTCTTTATTTTTGCAGCCATAGTTTCTTCAGTGTCTTCTCTGCCTCGCTTGATAGTTCTCTGCGTCACTTGATAATTCTATGCCTCGCTTGATCACCGATATCTACAAACCTTTGAAAATACCAGCCACAACTTTGGCTCAATGAAAAACTCTCTAGAGCTCAATATCATGAAAAGAAGGAATGAAGAATGAGAAATGAATTAATTTGGAAATATTTTGAAGTTTGATGCCCATTCATCACACAATTATGACTCATACATGCTTAAAATGGTGATGACGACTTCAGCCCTGACCATGTACCTTGATATTTACCCTAACTAACTCGAATGGCATCTAACTTATCCTTTTTATATGATTTTCTAACACCTAACAGCTAATTTGACATGACATATAGGAAACCTCACTTTTGTAGTGTTCCTAGTGTATTTATGGGCGTTTTCGATACGAAATTATTAGCATTTTCATAGCGAAAAGTGAAATTTATCAGTCTATTTCACTATGAAACTATGGTTTCTTGGCTAAAATGACCATTTCAGTGTTAAAACCTTGGGAAATGAAAACAGTCAGAAAATTAGGAGTGGTGTGACATGAGGGGATTTGAAAGAGGGTGGGTTTAGACCTTAGGGTAAGCTTAATAAGAAAAATTAAAAATTTTCCTTGACCAAGTAATGAAATATGAATCCTATAACCCTACCTTTGACACATGAACTTATATGACTTTTTCAAATGATTCTTAATTTTTTCTGAGAGATAACAGATCCTCCAAGTGAAAGGTTGATCCCCTCATTGAAGACCTCACCCTCCAAATGAATCACTGAATCCTCCCCTAAAAATACACCATATAATAACGAAGTCCTTGAGGGAAACTGTGTTGTAGGAGGTGGGAATAGCTAGGCCTAATGAAAAATAATGAGATTAAGCTCTAGGAACTTCCTTGTTAGCTTCCCAATGAAAAGGCTACCTCTCCACTAGAAAAAAAAACACTGAAAGTCGCCCTCAAAATCCTCCACTGCTTATACCTTGCAACACAACACAACTCCACCAGAACCCGCACTATAGCTGAAGACTAAAGCTTGGCCAGATTGTCAAACTGTGGAAATGATAGTGTAATACTCTTCTTATAGGCTTCTCTAGGAAAGAGGTGGGATCCCGGCTTGGGAACACCCTATGCTAAACAACACAGCAATCTTAGCTAAACAGTTGGAGAGTGCAAGAAGTCATACATACCACAAAATCAATAATCAACAACATAACCATATATGGGTGCCTTTCCCTCCTTATAAACAATTTCAGCCTTCTCACCTTGGTTCCCACTCATTAAAGTCACTACTATCATGGAGACTTCCTCCCATTCACACTGCATTGTCTCTCATTGATGATCCACTCCCTCCATACCAGCGTTGTTGATTTGGTCAAACTTGACCTTGTCCACATGCATTAGCCCTTGTTCACACATGAGGGTGCTTTATCCAACTATGAAGATGATCCCTTTCCACATTAAGAGGGATTTTATTCCTACTAAAGAGATTTATGGGCCTCCCTACCCATTTATTCATCTATCTAAATGACAAAATCAAAAATTAATATTCCTATTAGCTGCGTGCTAATTTAGGAATATTATAGTCTTCCCCTCCCAAATGTTGCTTGTCCTCAAGAAATTGCAAGTATAGAACTGAAGAGCCCCCTCTACTCCTCTTGTAGCATCCTCATATGATAAGCCCCTCCAATGAACAAGATGTTGTCTCATCAATAAATCTCCAAGTTGCTCCTCCCGAGTATGAAAGTTATCTTTTGGTGATAATCCCAAATAACTATCATCATGAAAAAGTGGAATACCCATGGAGGCAACAATATGTTTTCTAGAGGCCTTCTTGAGGCATGGAATCTGAAATATAGTGGGAACCATCATTCCCATGTGAAGTTCCCAACCCCAAGCTATCATCCATACATAATGAGTCACCCTCCAAAATGGTAACTCATAGAAATACTCCTCCACCTTATGCCCCCGCAAAGAAGGTGCGCTGCATTGCTAAACTTGAAAGAAAATTTTTTCTATCCCATGCTCTCTCTCTCTCCACTTATGATAAGTGTAGAGTAGCTGCTAATTTTTTGCTACAATAATATTTCCTTCAAGATTCAAGAAGAAAACTGGATCTTCGAAGATCCTCTCTCTAGAGTCATGAATCATGATGGCCCAAACCACCCCATATATGATGAATAGGAAAAAATCACCATGTGGCACCCAAATGAGAAAGATAATGAAGGTTTCATGTAGTACTGGAAGGTACCAACAGTTTCCCAAGTGGTCATAGCGCAGTTTTGCTAACTGTGGTTTCAGATCATGATGTGACAAGTTTTCTCCCAACAAATTGCTAGTTGTGCATGTCATCTCATCTACTAGTAAATAGAAAATGGAATTATGTATGAACTGAGCATACAAATAATATTACAATACTTTCCCAAATCCATACAAGAGATGGCTATCCCCATCACTAATGTTGGTTCTAAAATGACAATGAAGCCCAAATAGAGGCTTTCCCTCTTATGGAGCAATGCACTGTATAGAGATGGTAAGAGAATGGAAATACTATGTTAGATAATCAATAAGTGCAAAAACACAATTCTTACCATGTATCAAGATTAGGTTGTTAATAAGATACATGAATAAGCCCTCCATAGTGGTATGACATATCTTCGTGAAAAGGAATGAACCATGTGCTGCATGCAAAACCTTCTTATTATTCTTAGAGATCCAAGTCAAGAATATCATATCATGGTAATAGATGTCTCCATCCATCACTTCATCACGTTCATCTCCTACTTTTCCATCAAGTGCATCATATGGGAAGTGATCCTAGGAAAAATCCATCAACAAACCCAAGCTCCCAAGTGACAGCGTTGTTGGCCTTTGTAATAAGGCTCCGGTCATCTCATAGCTCCATTATTTGACATGCGAAATGCCAAAGTCATCTACCATAATGTTGTTATATATGGAATATTTCTTCTAAGGTGGAAGTACCTCATGATCCTCCAAAGCTAAGGAGTATCCCCTTTACACCATGATAGTGCCACCACCATCTACTCCTGCAACATTATGCAAAGTATGGGAGAAAATCAGCCCATGTTCTCCCAAGAGTATCCAAAGCAACAACAACTCTTGTTTCCTCCTCACACCATCACCATATAGACCATGGAGAAAAAACATGATGGTTGACATGAAGGATATCACATCACCCCAATACACCCAAAATCCTTGCTGCCATATGATGCAAGTGCCATGCCAAGTCCCATCCACCAACATACCCTTTGGAGTAGGATATGTCACATGTTGACCAAACTCTTTCAAGAGTTGCCAACGCAGCCTTGCCTCTTGTTTCCATGTGTCATATATCTACAGGTGGCTCTCCAACCTCTTGCTCATCAATATCACCCATCCAACCAATGGTGAGTGTCTATTATCATGTCCCCAATGGGTATTTCTCCAATGGATAATACCATCCTCCCAAATTAGATTCTTGTCTTTGCATTTCATGGGATGTTGAAATTAAATCTCATGGAGATCTCCAAATGAAGACCACTCATCAATGACCAAATTGACCCCATAAGGATCCAAATATGATGTAGGAAAAAACTTCTCATTAAGATGTGAAGTGATCATCAAGAAGTATCCATCATAATAATGGAAGATGCCATCCATCATAAGATGTCCTCCATCAACCATCTGCCTATCCACTACTACACAAGTGTATTGGTCATTAGAATGTATCAACATTAGTTGGGCCCCAAAATCATCACTACAACTGAATGACAGTGTTGTTGATCTCCATGATGGTGCATATGAGGCCTCATACTCATGCTCAATGTTGGGCATATAGTTCTGCATTGTATTGTTTAGGTCAATCCTCATCCTATCCTCCAAAAATATACACTCCAACACCCAGATTTGTGTGCAGCTCAATAATAAATAACCAGGATGACTGTATATCTCCTCCTTGAGAAAATCAATGTTCCTTAGCGCAGTGATAGTCTGCTGCTCCAAATCAGCAATGTGCTTTGACCCTAGGTCATGCATTTACCTTGATAGCATGTTCCCACAATCCTCCATATGATGTGCTGAAATAATAGGAAGTGGAAATATGTGCATACCTTGGTAAAGCTTGGGAACATCTCGTACTACTACAAGGGTTCCTTCCTCCGATGAGATGACTTCCCCAACTACTGATGATGATGGTTGCTCCTCTATGGCTACACTAGAACTGGTATAAGTCTCCTTCTCCTCATGCATCTCCAGAATAGTGCATGGGACTCTAGATGTCAAGATATCAAGACCACTTTGCAAGGGTGTAAGTATTCTTCCTCCTGATGCAAGTTCTCCTACAGTAAGTGGTGGTAGAAGTTTCTCCTCTGATTTATTCTTGTCAAACCTCTTGATCAACCTTTGAGTAAAATCTTCATATGCAATCACTCTTGCATGACTCAAATGGTTGAACCACCAAATATTTTCTTCACCCTCAAGGTGCAGCACTGAAATCTCAACAACTTCTCTTTCTACTACTGGATGTAGCAGGAAGAATACATCCAACTTCATTCCCCAAGATCTTGTTGTGCATGTGGATGACCCATCAAATGTAGACAATAGAAATCTATTGTTGCAAGGTCTTCTTTCTTCTTTGAGCTTAATGAACTGTGGGAGAGTTAAGTTCTCCTTGAAAGCTCTAGTTTGAGACTTATATTCTTCAAGATAATCACTTAGAATCTCATGATCTAAGTTTCCTCCATCTCGATGCCTTTTATATTCTTCTTCAAAATAAAAGGGCATAGTATGTTTCTTTGGAGCTCTATGCAATTGCTGCAGGGATTTTGCTCAAAACTGATCCTTGCTCATAAAAGAGTGTGTGTTCCTTTTACATAAAAATTCCACACACAAACCTCATATTAAATACTTAGAGTTAATATAGAATATGAAGAGGGAGCCGAGACAAATAAAGTTCTTGCTTATAATAAAACAAGAAAATTACAAATTCAAACCATTTGGCTCGAATATTACAATTTTTGACCTCTTGGCTCTCGGCGTTTTTCATTAACTCTCACACCATTTCTCTCTATCTCCCTCTGTCCTATTCCATTCTCTGTGTTTGTCTATCCTCACTCAAATCTTTACATTTATACATAATTGTGGATTAATTCTAATCCATGATTTCCTCCCCAAATATCTCAACCAAACTCTAAAATAGATTTATCCCTTTTTTGGCTCAACTAAGTTCCATTTAAGGAATTCCTAATCCCTAAATTATCTATCAAACTCAACTCCACTCATATCCTCAATTTATTAAGAGAATATTTACAATAAACCTCACACTTAGATTTTCTCTCTTAATTTAAATAAAAATGTGCATAAATTATAAAATAATTAAAAAATCATCACCGCCTAAATCACACAAATAAATAATGAAATTTCTGCTCAATGCTCTTGCATCAGACTCCCCATGTAGAGAAGTTTCCATAGACTCCTATCTATGAGGTCTGTCACTTTTCTATAATAATGCGACGTCCACAAGTCTCAATGACTTGCTCCCTTCAAGATTCCTAACTCTGTTTTGCCACTAGTCTTCTAAAGTATCAACTCCATTTTGTAAATTTGCACAGAATTTCTAGAATAGTACTTCTAGAATACTATTGAATGTAACTATTGCTTTTCCATACCATATCATCTTTATTTCGAGAATTACAAACTTGTATAGAATCACTGATACCCATTCTTCTGGTCTCCAAACTCTAAAAGAATCTCGAATTGGCTGTATATCAGCATCACTCATTCTATCAACCGGATTCCATCGGCCTCTCTAACAATTTATTTCGCCAATTCCTTGGAGTAATTCCTCTTTGTCTAATGCTTCCGTCTCCAATTGCGCTGAACACTCAAATTTCTGAAGTGAAAAATAATTAAGAATTTCTCCTTGATCACAACTATAGTCATTGATTACCCCTATAGTAACAAATTTCTAATCCGGTGTTGTACCTGCATTCATCAACAAATTATTAGTTTTAAAAAGATAAGACCTTTCAGCCTCTTTTGATGCTTCAAGCACCAATATTCCATCATAGACCTTCTAGATTTTAGTAGATCCTATTTTGAATTGTTGGCTACATCCATATTTATCCTGCTAGTTCAACACTTTTGTTTCCTTTATGTCTCTAAGGACATAACTTTCTTGCTACTCTTGATCTTTCATCTCATCTCCAAATACTTTCTGCTCAATTTCTCTGATTTCAACATTATATTTATTAATGTCATCTTCTGTACCTACAGCCACATTATTATTTGAAGAGTTAAAATATTCACTTAACTCTATAAATGTTAAAAACATTTCATCCTTATCATGCACGGCAACTACAATCTCTTCCGGATTAGGTTCTACAAGTTTCATCTCTTCTTCAGGTTTCTTGAGCCATCTTTCCAAGAACTATATTTCCATGTGAAATTTTTCTAGCATTTCATCACAACCTTCGTTCCCAGTTTCATTATTCTTTTGGTAATCTTCCTGAGTTATCCTATTTTCTGTATCATCATTGTCATCAATTTCATTAAACAAATTCATTTGTTTACCTCCTTGGAATATCACTACGACATTTTCATTATGCTTCTGTTCCATAACAGCTTCAACTGGTTGTCTTACACCAAACAGGAATTCATTTATGAATTCTTTCTGCTGCAACAAATTAGTACCTTCCTTCTCTGAAAGGCATTATCCATCATACTTCACCTCAAGAGTTTCATTCATCTCTGTAACAAATTCACCAAACTGTCCATCATCTTCTGCACATCCTACAAACATACACAAACTATGAGTGTTAAAAATACAAGGCTTCATAGCCTCATCTGCTTCTCTTGTCAACATATCTTCCAATTCTTCTGAACTATTCCAATAGTCCATGAGATTTTTCTCATTGATCTCTTCACCCAGAATTTCACCCTGTTCTGGGACACAAATGGAAAATTCCATTTTCAATTCAGCCTCTCTGAGTTCTTCACATCTCAATTGCACACTCATCATTTGCTCAAGCTTCCTCATCTCTTCTGTCAACTATATGTTTACCTGTTGTTCCCTCTTTGCATGTAGCCTCTACCATTTCACTTTCTTCCTCATGGTCCAACCACGTTTCTAGTCTTTCATATTTCTCTGCAACAATTCCATCAATAACTCAAGGTGAACTGCTATCTCATCCTTCTCCCGCTTATACTCTTCATCAGTCAAATGCTTCCATATGCCATTTGCCTTGGCATTTTCCTTCTTCTTTCTTCTGCTGTGGTATTTCTCAAAACTTCTGAAATGACTATCAACAATCATATTCTCCTCCTTTGTAAACTTCATCTGTTCACGTGTGGATTTCATTTAATCTCCTTTTCAGCAAGCCTTCATACTTGCTATCCAACAATGCAAGCTCTCTTCCGACGCTTGGTATATTTCGTTTCTTTGTCTTGGAATAATTTCCTAGCAATTCTCTTGCTCCTCTTTGCTACAAAACAACAACTGTAGTATTTCATGTGTTACAATGACCAAACTCTTTGGGTGTCGGGCTCCACCGATCATGCACCCAATTACATTCAAAACTTTGACTTGAATTATGAATTTTTGACTCCATATTTGACATCACCTCTTCATCTTGGATGAAAAATACACCCTCTTGTACAATAAATCAATGGTTCAACTTGACTCAAGTTATCCAATTTCTTCATTGACCTTAACATCTTATATGACTTCAAAGCTTAACTCAATATTTACAATAGTGGATATTTTGACTCTAATTCAAGTTATACAATATACCAATGGACATCCACCATTAATACATTTTCATGATGTAAAATCTTCACTCCACCAATTCTCTTTCATACTCCATTCGTATGATAATATCATAAGTCACTAATTACATCATCTCCATTATCACTTTATTTTACTTTCATGACACTTAAGCCTTTAAATCGAAATGCAATCCACTCTTTCCAAGATTTATTTTATGATGAAAATAAATAAACCATTTAATTTTAAACATTTAAATACCTTTTGGAAATGAATTTTCATACCTTACCCTCATCATCTTTAGACCTTTCAAAATGAAGCCCTTCTTCTCAAAGACCTAGATATAACTTCTCCAATCAATCCACGCTGCACCCTGCGAACTTGATCATGATGAAAGTCTGCTTCACAATAAATCTGCTGAGAGTTAAAACAAAAAGCAAATGCTAGGTTTCTCTGAATATGTAGTGGACATGAGGACATTTTCCTCATTTGTTTTGCACTCCTTTAACATTGGGAACTTCCCATCAAAATTTTCTTCGATTTCAACCTTGGTTTGTTTGAAAGCTAACATCGGCCGATATTGATGTCGTGCTTCTGGATATTGAATCATAGACTGTACCCATGCAAGATCATTTTCTATTCCATCCAATAATCACTCACCACTAGAAAATTTTGCAATACGATCTGAACTATAAAAAATGCTAAAATTATGTACCAACCATATGCTTTGGTTATATACAACTAGTAAACTTTCCAGTTTACATGCCTTGTCTCTCTTTGTTCTTCTTCCACAAGCTTTGTTGTTCCTTTTTTGACCTTTGAGATAGGGTTATGTGATTGATTGTGTTAGTGACCTATAAATATAGGATTCATAATTTTGAATTGACTGATGGTAGTCTTGTAAATATGTACAAAATTTGCTTTCTGCAAGTTATTTTCCCATATTTTGTAAAAAATAAAAAAATCAAAAACAAAAAAATCAAAAAGAGGGTAAAAATTCCTAAAAGAAAAATCAAAGGACTTAGAAAAAATAATATACCCCAGAAGAAAAAAGATGAATAAAACATGATAGTGTGCAAGTCTAAATGCCACTACTTTTACCTTTTGCAATTGATTATTGCAGAGTGTCAATAAATGCCATAATTTGTGATGAGTTGAGCAATATAATCTTGACTCTTCATTTTTTTAATTTCAAATGTTGTAGATAGAGAATAAACAATTGTCATACAGTTCAATCATGAAAATTCATTAGTTAGGTAGAGAATAAAAGAATCCAACAGTTTAATCTGGATTCTTGGATGCAATAAGTGTAGAATTAGATAGTTTACTGCTTTCAAAAAGAATAAAATGTTGTAAGGTTGCTAGTTCAAATGCACCTGATTAAAATAGAAGGAAAAAATGTTAGAAGATAATGACTGGGTAGGTAGAAGAAGGTGGGAGATATCAATGTAAATATATTTCACCGGGCTATAAATAACTAATTTTCCCTCCCATAGCAAATTTGATATTCTAGACTTTCAGTCAAAGAGGCTCAAGGCATTTCCTTGACTTCTGTTGGGACCAGACCCAAGGCTCAATGACTAATTAGTTGAAAATGTTAAGTTTCTATATTAATCCCATAAATTTTCATCATTTACCCTTTCATGCACTCATCACCATTTAAATTCATAAGTGGGAACTCTTTTCTTACTTAAATATTACATAAATACCCATATTATTAACTTCATCCATTTTACAAGACATAAAACCCTCAAAAACATGATATTCTAAGTAAAAGTGATTAAACTATGATAATGAAGCTTGGCTTTAATTTTCACTTTGCTTAGTTTTATTTATGAATTTTGAGTATTCATTGTCCCTTTTCATATTAACACTTAACATATTTTATTAACTCCTTATCAATTATCCTAGTCTTATTAATATAACTCCCTTTTATTTAATATCCCAAAAACCCTCTTATTATATACTTTTTATGTCAAAGATATTAAACAATGTTGAAAAACATCTCGAAATTACCCCTTTGACATGAAACTTATCCATAATAAAATATCCCCTCTCCTCTATAGTTTTAGACCTTTGATAAATCTGAAAATATATAATATAAATAAGATTGAAAATGCGCAATTTATTTACCATTGTGTACATTAAACAGCGAATAAAAAGAGTTTATTCGTTTTTCCCCTCATCATCTTTACCCATGGTTAAAGCTTTAACCTTATCCCATTTTCCCAATACATATCATTTTATCACAGTCTAAACCCTGGTTTGATAGACCTTTAATAACCCGCCCATTCTATGTATGAACCCCTTTTATACATAAATTTCGTTATAAAAAAAAAAGACGAAGCATCCTCGCATTCATTCCCGACCCTTCGATCATCCTAATCCCTTTAATCCTACGGTCTAAACTAAACCCGATAAATCATTCCCTGCCCCCACCATTTCCATTGCATTAGCCTGTAACTGTTGATTATCCCTATTAGATCGACGGCTAAAATTTAACTCGGGTCCCACGTTTCCATATCCATGCAGCTTCCCAAAAAATCTCGACCATTTTCACCAGGTGATCAAATCCGACAGTGCGTATTCAATATTGCATTATAAAAGTGATTGGGCGAAGTTAGCTAAAAATTTTACGATAAAAGTTGTTTCTCCAAACCACCATCCGCTACGTGTCTTATTTTTATTGGATCACATTGCAAAAGCGAAAAAACATTTACCGCCCAGGAGAAATGCGATAACCACTAGTGGTTTTGCCTTCAAATGCAAAAACCACTCCCGCCATTAATTCCAACCTGTAATTAATGTCACGTGTATTGATAAAACTTAAGGTTTTAACCTTAGTTTTTATTGTTTACATGCATTTATGCTTTCACCTTTCAGAAATCACTCACAGAAACCATTTCCAAAGCTATTTTTGAAACAGTTCATAAAGCCATTTCCCTTCTTAATTTCTCCTCCGAAGACTCCCAGTGCCTTCTACCAAACATCTGCAACCAATTTGAAGACTGGTACCACCTACAACCCTCTTCGACCGCAACCATAACTATTCAAAGGTATTTTTCAGTAATCTAAACCTGCGAATTCTTAATTTTCAAGAAAAAATTAAACCGATTTGAATTTAAAGGCCAAAAGTACTCATATGAGAGTACTCAAACCTTGAAGAAACGGGGGAAACCCTGTCAAAATTTTCCTAGAATTTTCCACTTCTGCCTGAAGAATTTTGACCATCCAAAAACTATTCCTATGGTGGAAATACCTTTGAATTACTGAAAAATCCATCAAAATCCCTTTCCAACATTCTGCACATTGCAAATCTGCATTTTCCTCATAAAACCCTGGCCCAGTTTCTAAATTCTTCCCCAAAATCTGCTTAATTGACCTCCTGTTTTCAAAAAAAGCTAAGCGAACAGTCTAATCTTGCTCAGTTTTATTCATGACAAAAAAGCAGGTCACCCCTAGGACTAGAGATCCCAAACCTCAGAAACCTGCCTCTAGCAAGCTTCCAAACCCAAAACCATCCAAAATTGATAAACCTACTCCTGTCCTAACTGCAGATTCTACTGAGGTAGTCGGACCATTGTAGCCACCTGTCACCTATGAAGAAAACAATCCCTTGATTGACTTAGACCATAGAATTGTTGATGCTACCTTAGAATTTGATCTACTTGAATTACATAGTTGGTGTCAAGAAAAATTTGAGAAGAAAGTGGCCAATGATATACCTGTATGGGACTCCAACTTGCCCAAATATGTGGTTCCCATCACTTATCAAGCTCAATATTTCATTAGATTGTGTCATATGCACTATATCCATGACTAGAGATGCATGATAAACAAATATAGTGAGGTCCTGTTTTACATAACTGCTGAAGCCATCAATGATATGCTCCAACTAAGCCATGATCCATGAGCAGTATCATTTTCAATTGAAGATTTGACTCAGATGTATTTGGATCTGAATTTTCCTAGGAAGTTTGAGATCCTTCAAAATTTCATGCCTAATCATGTCAACTTCCCAAGGTAAATCCACCTTATGATACTTTTGACTTCCATGAAGGCTCCAGGAAAATCATTTCCATGCTGTCATTCATTCTAGGATATGCTAATGATGAGTTTACAGATGCCTCCATCCTAGGTTTCCTTTCTACCTTGTCTCCAGGACAACAACTAGAATTGGTCTTCAACTTTGCCAAATTCATTATTGATAATATGCATTATCAGTTAATAAAATTACCTGATGAAGGAGTGTTCAGATATACATCATATATGTTACATCTCTTGCTATTTTCTCAGGCAGATAATTTTCCAATTGCATTACAAAAGATGGATATGGAGGGTAAACCTCTTTCAGTGATATTTTGGACTTCTCTTCTCAGGAAAAACACTAGTGAGTATAGCTACAGGGACTTCAATGATTTGTTTATCAGACCTGCCATGAGTTTGTTGAACAAAGCAGAGCCACCAAGGATCAATGAAGAGATCAAAAGAATTTTACAGTTGTCTGAAAACTGTAAAGTTGGAGATTGGTATTTGTATAAAAGTCACACAGAAATCAGAGTGTATGGTGCAATCCTAGCTCCTTACAAATTACCAAAGTTTCTAACTATTAGGATTTTTGCTTTGGAATACATGAGACAGATTTTGAACGCAGATGCAGTGAACTTCATAGCCTCCAAAAATAAAGCACAATTCAAGTTAAAAAGTCAAATTGGCCCCTTCATAGTCAACAACAGAGATGCTTTGAAGGAGGTAATCAGAAAATTATCAGTGTTCAAGTTCCAAGAAATATTTTACTGGAACTATGACCCTCAAGGTATTTTGAGTAACCTTAGGGTCAAATGTAATTTAACTCCATTCCTCCATGAGTCAAAGCCACTAATTGAAAATTATGCTAATAAAATGGAATGGGTTGCAAACACTTTAATTGATTATAATTAGGAGATGCAAATAGATAACCTGCAAGAAAATCAGATGGACAGTACACAGGTGGTTACATTTAACCAACAAGCAGAGGTATCTAATAAAAGGCCTAGAAAAGAAGAAGGCTATTTAGTAGAGACAATTATTGAAAATAAATTTAAAACAGTCTATAGCAAGAAGGCCAGAATTACTACTCTAGAAAAATGAGTCATAGATGTAGATGATAATAATAATCAGCAAACAGATGATGATGCCACAAATGATTGTTATTGAAACACTCAGGGAAATTTAGAATGAACAGGTACAAGCACAGGGAAAAGGAAAAGAAATGGTTGAAGCATAAATAAATATAGAAGCTCCCTCTTCCTCTAAAACAGCAGAAGAAACTGATTCTGATATTCAGAAAAGGTTCAAGCAGATCAGGGAAAAGAATGAGGAAATCAATAATGAGGTTTATTCTAAGCTTCTGAAAGAAAAGCCAGGAGATAAGGACAGACTTGTGACAGCCTTTGATTACTCAACAAATAAAACGATCATGTATTTTCTCTAACCAGTAGTAACAGATCCAAAGTCAGCCACAGACTACGGGAAAACAGTGTTTGAAGTGAATGCTGATATTATACATGAACTATACCAAATAGAGTTCCATAGAAGTGCTTCAGAGATGCTGTATTCAAAGTTAGTAAGCAAAACCATGAGTGCTACCATGCTTCAAAAGACTACATCTAATTTGCAAACTCAAATGAAATTAGATAAAGCATCTCTACATGCTAAGGAATTGAGGATCAAGTCCTTAGAAGTTTTGGTGATAGAAACTGGAGTAGATCCCTCTAATACTAAAGTTGCTAAGAAATTGATAAGGCAGAAGAATGAAGATATTGTTGCCTTGAGAAAGAAACTCAAATTTCCACGGAGTGAGCACCCTCAAGAAAAAGAAATTCTTCAGGAAAAGATAGAAAAGGATGAAACTATGAAACTGGTTTTGAAGATGACAACTCAGATTAAAGAGATGGAAAATCAAATAGAATATCTAATGAAAGAAAATGAAACATTGAAGAAATCTCATGAAGTCTCCATTCCCACAGTTATTCCAACTGTAAGTACAATTGTTCCCTCTACATTGGTAGAACATTTGACACCGAAAGGAGTATTGGCAACTGCAGTTTCAATTACTTCTAAAGATATTTCTACCACTTCATCATCTACATCACAGGTAAATCAAACAAGTGAAACACCTGACATAGTCAAAGCTATGGAAGACATGTCCTTAAAAGATAAAGAGATAATCAATTTGAAAGGCACCATCCAAAATCTTGAAACATCTAATAGAGATGCATTAATTACATCCAAAGGACATGAGCAGAGAGCCAACAGATTGTAGGAACAGGTAAATATTTTACAACAAGAGGTTAATCTCACTGAAAAGGTATCTTATATCAAGAATTATCTTTGGAACAACATCATTCAAGGCATACATTTACAATGGCCTTCAATCCAAATTATTTATGAACAAAAGGAGTTACTCAAAGCAGCACAAATAGAAATTCAGAAGACAAAAGAAGAACTGGCTGACAAACCTACTCAAGCTTTGAAGCTTATTACATTTTTGAATAGAAAACACAGAGAGGAGCTTGAAGAGCTAAAAATTTAGGATAGAACTGAAAGCATACTACAAATCAAGAAAGTCCTGAATAAGAGAAATATGATGAATAATTTTGAGGACAAATGTAAAGAGATGAACTTGGCGATCACAAGATTTTGGGCCAAATACATAGTACTAACACAAGCAGGCCTTCCAGAAATTCATGCTTTGAATGAAAATTTAATGGAACAGAAGGATTATGACAACAAAATTAGGGCTTATTCCAAAATGAGATCAAACATATTTTCATTGTTAAGCTCAATTTTGCTAAGTATACAGAGGTAGATGAAAGTTATAGGAAATTGAAGAGTATGAGAATTCCCAGTGCAGAACAATGGCAGGAATTCACTGACTTAATATAAAGATTTGCAGTCAAAGTGTATCAAGGTGAGAAACAAAGTCAAAGAGTGTCAATCAAAACACCTTTTTACTACAGATAATTCCTTATTTTACAACAGTAAAGCAGTAAAAGAAACAACGTAAATAGTATCAGTGATAAAGCGCAAGTTAAAGGATGTGAAATGGAAAAAGTGTCTTTCAAGATCTCTTCAAAAGATCTTTTTCCAAAAAATTCCAGCAAGCATTTCCAACAGCTACAACCCAGCAACAAGTTAAGATAATCAGTCCTATTTTTTATTGATAAGATAACAGCTTGCCAGTTTGTTTTGCAGTTGTCCCTCTTTCTATGTAATAAAATTTATTTTTTCTTAGAGATATTCCTATATGTCTCTCAGATATTTTGTAACAATTTTTGTATAAATACTTCTCTTTTTGAAGTATTAAGGGTGAAATAAAATTTGTCAAGACTACTATAGAAATTTTTCTGGATATATTGAAGTTTGTGTGAGTCGATTTGTAAAGCAACAGACTGGAACTAAGACTAAAGACATCATAACTTAGGATTCTTTTGCTGATCAAATAAGTCAAGTATTTTCCTGTTTTCACTGTTTATCTTTCAAAGTCCCATACATACATTTTAATGTTTTTGTTTTTAATGATTAACTAGGAAATCTTAAACATGACTAGTGTTAAAAAGCTCCCTGTTTTTTACTAGTTATTCATTGGTATGTTTTCTACTGATAACCGGACTTAAGAATTCTTAAATTCTCTTAGTCCCTGTTTGACCCCTTCCTTTCATCTTCATTTCTGTAACTTAAGGATTCTTCATTTCCCTTTTGTTTAGAACTTACCATTTCATAAAAAAGCCTATTTTCAATCCCTTTGAAGGTCATCTACCCTGCCCTTAGTACATTTGATCTTTTGACCTTATTTCCTAGCTCTGCTTGACAAGAAGTTGACTTCATAGCCCAATGGTCTAGTAGATACCTCTATGGTTTACCTTGAAGTACATTTTATTCCCACCAAACTTTCAAAACAAATGAATTGTCCAATCATACCTAGCCTAAAATCTTATAACAAAATCAAGATAAATCTTGAGCAGAGATCCCTCTCCAGAATTTAGGAAGGCTATATCCTGAATTTCAAAATAGGTTCTTGGTTACCCCTGTTTTTCTTTAACTATAAACCAAAATCCCACGACCTAAGAATTACTAGGGTGATAACATACTAACGACCATATTGGGGAAATAACCACTCTCCAGTTTTAATTTTAATCTTTGAGAAATATTTTTAAACATATCTTTTCTACTTTAAGGTTAAGTTTAAAGGTGGTGGGTATTTATACAATAATCATTCTGGCTCCAAAGAAGTTCTATTATACTAGATCCAACCTTGATCCCAACCCTGTAGATATAGTAGACAATCCGGACTAGATAGGAAAAAAGAAAAAACAAACTGTTAGTTCAGAAACTGAAGTACCCCTGAGAAGATTTGATTCTTTACCCAAAGAATTAGTAAGCTTATGAGATATTGAATTTGATTTGAAGTTTGAAAAATCATTATTTAGAACCAAGTCTGAAACTGATTTAAAGGAAACTATTATAGATCATGTTTTTACTTCTTTTGTGAATGAGAAATAGAAAGTTATTTAAGCACCTATAAAATTAGACAAAACTGAAATTCAAAGTCCGGTAGAAAGGGTAAGTGTCACAAGAATTAAAGACATTGATGAAGCTATCAAGTTAGCCAATTTTTTGTCTCAATTTAAACCTCCAGTTTCTCAATTATCCACCACCATCTTTCCAACAGTAGATTCTACTCTGTATGTTGCCACTTCATTTATAGATTCCACTATCAGTTCACCCCTAGAGCCTGTTAGTCCTGAGTTGCCTTTGCAGCATATGATCATATATTCATCATATCCTAAATACACCGCCAGTTCATCCATAGGACCATTCACCCCTGAGCTGCCTTTGCAGCCTAAAGTAGTATTTCCATCATTCACTAAATCCACTACAACCACTACCACAATAAGCACTAGCCATACCACTTATTTTTCATCTCCTTTTCCAAGCTCCTCAAGTATAGCCTTCAGCACATCCACTATTGTAACCAGCACTATCCCTGCCACTACTACTGTACCTTCCAGTTTAGAAAAAATTCAAGCCATGGCAGCCATATATGCTCCCCTTGTTTTACCTCAAAACCTCCATGACATGCCCCAAAATTACCAAAAGGATATCCCATTGTTTGATAATTGTTCACAAATTACTGCACAATAGTGTATCACCAGAATGAATGATTTTTGGGAAATTTATGAGATAGATGAGTCTGATGTCAGAATGAGGTTGTTTGCAGAAATCTTAACTGGAGAAGTAAAAACATGTTTTAGAAATTTAGGTGCTGGTACTATAGAAAACTTAGCTGCATTCCATAGAGCTTTCTTAAATAAATGGGAAAAGAAGAAAAATCCCCTACAAATATTATCTGAGTTTGATGTTGTTAAAGAGCTCCCAATGAGTCTGTCCAAGATTTTTGCACCAGATACAACAGTATTTACAATTCTATTCCTGTAGACCTTAAACCCACTCCATATTATGTGCTGCTCAAATTTCCTGATTTTTTCGATGTAGACATGGCCTATCAACTTAAATAAAGGGATGCAGACACCCTAGAACAAATGCAACTGAATTTTGTTGGTGTAGAAATCAATATCCTTGCTAGAAAAGCTAGACTTAGAAATGAGAGGAGGGTCACCATCAAAGAAGAAGCTACAAACTTAGATGGTAAATTTGATTTTATTAACAAAACATTAGAAAAAGTAGTTGAGAGACTAGACCACATTGAAAGGAAACCAGAATGGGAAAATCAATCCCAAATCAGTAATCCCAACTACACGAAAAACAATAATCCTGGGAAAGGTAAATAACCTTCCCCAGATTAGAACATTAGACCCTCATTCCAAGAAAACTTTGCAGAGAGTTCTCAAAAAAATGTTGAGGATGAGGAAGACATCAACATAGTTATGGGGATAGATGAAAGAAATAAAATTTTCCTCAAGAGGATCAGGAACTCTTTGAGCTACAATAGTTCAAAGTGGAATCTGGTGAATCCTTCGACTATAAGCAAGGTTATGACTTCACAATCAATGAAACTCACATCCAATATAACCTTAGGAGCAAGAAAACAAATGAACCTACTACAAAAAACAATGCTCCAGCTCAACAAAGTCAAAACAAAAAGAATATTGAGGCTCCCAAAACGAAACTTTTGCAGATCCTTCCAAGAAAAAATAAACAAAATTCGAACCCACCCAGTCCTAAAAACACCCTAGTCCAAAGATTGTAGATATCACTGATGGGGTGGCTCAATCCTCCAGAGATGCCCAAAATACTAATACCTCAAAGGCCCCCAATTCAACAATAGTTACTGATCCAAAAAAGAATCCAGCTGACTCAAAATCATCAAATCCTAAATCTTCTGCTGAGAATTCCAAACCTGACAAATCATCTGCTAACACTCAAATTGTTCCTAAAAAAACAATCAAAGATAGCAGAAATCAAGAAACTCAAACAGAAGATAAAAGGAAATCTCAAGCTAAAGGTAAAACTGCTGAAACACAAGAAAAAACATCCCAAACCATAGTTCCAAAAGATGAAATAATTCAAGCTATCATATCTCAGTCAACATTTAACATTCAATCTGAAATATCCAAGTTAAATATAATTGTTCCCTTAGTTGAATTGGCTAAAAATGACTTGTATAGATCTATTATCACTGAAACATTGAATGCAAATTAAAATGAGGATACAATTATTATGAGTGATGATAGACCTGAATTAATATTTGGTCCAAATGTAGATGGTAAGCATTCGGATGGGTCAGTACCTCCATTCTATTTAAGTCTTACTGTACATGATCAGATATTACACAATGTTATGCTAGATACTGGAGCTTCCCATAAACTAATACCCAGAGCAATAATGGAAACCTTGAATCTAGACATAACCCGACCATATAAAGATCTGCTCTCATTTTATTCATCTAAATTCCAATGCATAGGATTGATTAAAGATCTATGTGTAAACTTATTCCAATATCCTGGTAAAAGCATGATCATGGATGTTGTCCTAACTGATATCCTGCCAAAGTATGGCATGCTTCTTTCTCACTCATGGGGAGAAAAGTTGCAGGGATCTCTACAACTTGACATGAGTTATGCCACTATCTCGGTATTTGGGCAGCCCAAAAAGCTTTACAGAGAAACCTTAATGAAGTTTATGATCAGCAATGCTGAAATACCTACCAATTACCCAATCTATTCAACTCCTACTGATCTTGATTCCTTTATTCTCTGTAACTTTGATCATAATAACATCCAAACTGAACTCACTGATAATAAGCCTAAAATAATGGATGATTATATTGGTCATGAAGCTTTATGGCACTTGGATTTTGATGGATCAATGAATAAATAAGGAGCTGGAGCTGGTGTATGGGTTACCAACATTGAAACAAGCCATTCCCAAGGACACGCCTTTAGATTAAATTTCAAATGTACTAATAACATGGCTGAATATGAGGCTTTAATCTTAGGTCTTCAAATCATCAGAAAATTGGGAGGGCAAAGAATATTAGTCATGGGAGATTCAGAGTTAGTTATCAAGCAAATAAACATAGAATACTCTGTTCACAATCCTAGATTGGCCAGATACAGGGACACAGCACATGATTTGGTTGAGGATTTGTTAGAAAGAAAGTTTTCTATCATCCCTAGAAAACTGAATCTACAAGCCTATTGTTTAGCAACCTTTTCCAGGACTTGCAAATTTCCATTTTCACCAATACAAAAATACACTGTTGAAATCAAACATAGACCTATTGTCCCTGATAATGTAAAATACTAGCAAATTTTCTCAGAAGATGAACAAATATATCACTTTTTGAACAATGAGCGAGAGTTTCAAAATTTCCAAATTGATAATTATTGTAATATAGATTCAAATTTCTGTTAAATAGATGATTTAGATGTACATACTTTTGATAGACCTACTATATTTACTTAGAGTGACATATATGACTTGAAAAAAGTAGATATAGAGGAAATGATGGAAGATGAACCAGATTTGATTGATTTAAAACATAACATTTTACCCAGAGGTTTAAATCCCCTAGAAGACTTGTTTGATTCCAATGATGTGCCCAAAAGGCCAAAAATGGAACCATTCAGGTATGATATAGAAGAGTATAACTTAGGGACAAATGAAAAACCAAAAATGATCAAACTATCAAAATCCTTATCATAAGAAGAAAAGGTTAAATACATAGAACTTTTGAAAGAATATCAGGATGTTTTTGCATGGGGTTACGAAGATTTGAAAACTTACAAAAAAGACATAATTAAACATAATATTCCTTTGAAAGAAAATAAAAAACCTTTTCAACAAAAACTAAGAAGGATTAATCCAATTTTGTTACCTTTAATCGAAAAAGAAGTTAAAAGAATGTTTGATGCACAAATAATTGCACCAGTTAGGTATTTTGATTGGATATCTAATTTAGTGCCCACCAGAAAGAAAATAGGAGAAATTCGACTGTGTATAGACTTTAGAAATCTCAATAAAGCTTCCTTGAAAGACAATTACCCCTTGCCTAAAATGGATCATATTTTGTAGAGGGTAGCAGGTTCTTCAAGAATTTCTTTACTAGATGGTTTTTCTGGTTATAATCAAATTCTAGTTCATAAAGATGATCAAACTAAAACTTCATATACCACTCCTTGGGGCACTTTCATGTATGTGAAAATGCCCTTTGGATTGAAAAATGCAGGAGCTACCGTTGGCAATATGATGCAATGTGTTGTCCTTGATGGCAACCTACTTGATGAAGTTGATGGAAACTGACTTAATGAGTTTATTAATGATGTAAATCTGATGTATCTACAAGCAGCTCAGAAGTAGCAGAGAAAGAAATTCCAGTAAGTGTTAGAGAAATGATAAATATGATATGTCACAAAGCATACGCGGGTTTGTAAAGGAAAAGTAGCGTATGTATGCAGAAAAGTAAGTACCAAGTAGCGTATGCCTATTTGTGCTCTAAATTTATAAAACCAGGGGACATAACCATGGTATTGGCCCATAGTATTGAGTGCTGGATTATCTATTTGATCCTGTCCAGGAATACCATGAGCAGTTGAGTGGTTTTGACTCATGGTATTGATAAAGTCTAAACCTATATAACGAGTAGAGAATAATAGTGCAATGTGTGCATATGTCTGGGTTTTAATGAATACTTCACTCTGAATTATATCTGCATGGTTGAACTCTGCTCTTAATTGATAGATATGAATCTATGATGCACCTATGGATATGATGAAGGTTCAAGATCTCTAGATCTAGAAATGATGAATCTCTAGGATGATCTGAAAAGAAATGATGAAGACCTGGCGCAAGTCTGATGAATAAATTGAAGAAATCTGGGTAAGTTTATAGATCTGGACTGTTCTGCAAAAGTTATCTTTTATAGATCTATACACTAGTTTGTCTCGGTAAAAGCGCGTATATACGCGGGTCCACTTAAAGAAAAGCGCGTGTGGCAGTCAGGGTTTCTAAAGAATAAAATGCACTGAAGTATACGCAAGTTTGTCTCTGTGAAAGCGCGTATATACGCAGGTCCAGTGAAGTAAAAGCGCGTATGGAATCTAGGGTTTTGCTGAAGTGTGTGGAATGAAATGTCTGATTTGTTATGGATGTATTCATACAGATCTGGGTTGTTTGAATTTTGATTGTGCTGCTAATTTTGTTGATTGAAGATCAACTTGTTTGATGATTCAATGACTAAATTGATGAAGGAAGAATGACTGTATAAACAGCTCTACATGGTTGATAGATTGTTTGAAACAGAAATCTGATTTCAAATCTGAATATGAGTCTGAACTAATTTTGAAAGAAAGCATACACAGAATAATACGCTAGTTGGTGAAAAGGAAAGCGTGTGCATATGCGGAAATGGTGAAGAAAAATCGTGTATACAAAGTTACTATGCACTGAGTCATATGCAGGTTGGTGATCAGAAAAGCATGTATACATGCGACTTCAGTGAATAAAATTAGCGTATGATATTTGAATCAATGAATGATCTGGGTTGAATTTACATCTACATATCTATTCTGAAGTCTGGGTTATCTCTGATATTCTGGTTACAGTGGTCTCACTGTTCTATTTGAAGTATTGGGAAAAGTATGTTTGTTGATAAGTGAAGGATTGTGTTGAAGCTATTTGATCCAGTTTGAAAATTGATGAAACATGGTCTGCAGTGGTGCTGACGGTCGAAGCCTTCAATGAGGGGGTAGTAGCTCCCTTCCAGTGATAGCTGGTAAACGAGAGCAGAGGGTAGTAGCTCCCTTCCAGGAGAGGCTAGTAAACAAGAGTAGGGGGTTGTAGCTCCCTTCCAGGAGAGGTTGGTAAACGAGAGAAGGTTGCGGCCTTCTGTAGGTGGGTGCCTGCATGCTGGTATGAGTCTGCGCCAGTACATGGTTGTAAGAAGTTTTCTTTATATAATAAATATTGAAGACTGAGACGATGGCAGCGGTGGTTTTCTCCCGAATTGGGTTTCCACCTTAAATCCTGGTGTTCATGTGTGTTGCTTATGTGTGATGATTTATTCTATTCTTACTGCACCTGTTTACTACTTACTAAACATCTGATGAATGAATGATGCAATGATCTAAGTTAAGAAGTAAATGCATGATTAGATCTCTGGACATATGCAATTTTTCCTAAGGATATCCGCGTGTATACGCGAGTTGTGTTCAGTAAAGTAGCGTATGGGTTTAAAAGCAAGAAAAAGTAAAAAAATTTCAGTCAGCACTAAATACTGATTCACCCCCCCCTCTGAGTATTTTTCCCAACAATTAGTATCAGAGCAGGTCCTTATGAAAAAGCTTAGCCGCTAGAAGGAAGATCAAGCAAGATGAGCAATCAAGAAGGAATAGCATCTATCAGGCCTCCGCTCTTTAACGGAAATAATTTAATCTTCTAGAAAACAAGGATGAGATCCTATTTTTAGTCCCTAGGAGCAGATGTATGGGCCATTGTTGAAGGAGGATATCAATATCCAGCCGCAGTACCAACAGATCCGATGGAAAAGAAGAATTATGAATCAAATGCAAAGGCGGTCAATGCTCTAACGGGAAGTCTAACTGAATCTGAATTTTTCAAAGTCATGCAGCTGAATACAGCAAAGGAAATATGGGACAAAATCATTCTAAGTTATGAAGGTGATGCAAAGGTAAAAAGTGCAAAACTCCAAACTCTCAGAATTGAATATGAAAGAAAAATTGAAGATGCATAGTGATGAGAGTATTGCCGATTTCTTTTTACGTCTTGATGATGTTATCATCATTATGAAAGTAAATACGGGAGAAACAATAACCGAATCTACTTTGGTTGAGAAAATTTTAAGATCTCTAACGGCAAAATTTGAGTCAAAAGTCTCTGCTCTTGAAGAAAAACAGGATCTTCAAAATCTTACTGTGGTGCAACTTCATGGCATAATAACTGCATATGAAATGAGAAGAGGAGGACCATCTAAAGTCAAAGAAGCTGTCTTTAGAGCTTCTACAAAAGGAAAAGAAGTACAAGAAGCAGAAGGATAAGGATATATCTCAGAAAAAGATGAGGTAAATTTTGTGAAGAAACTTCAACTTGGCATAGGACGGTTAAAAGGTAAGCTTCCTTTCAAATGTTTTGATTGTGGAAGAGTTGGTCATTATGCTGCTAAGTGTCCTTATAAAGAAACATCTACAAAAGGGAAGGAAGTAGCAAGAAGGAATAAGAACCAGTCTAGCACTAGAAAAATTTACTATACTCATGAAGATAGTGATGGGTTATCTGATAGTGAGGAAGAATGTGAACAAGATATTAGACTTCTCATGGAATTTGAAAAGGAATATAGAGAAGAAAAGGATACTTTTATGGATGCTCTAGAGGACAAATATTTCCTTGATGAAAACAATCAACTCAAAATATGCTTAGAAGAAAGTAAAATAATCATAGAGACTCTGAAAAATCAGATTGAAGAAGATAAGAAACACAAGGAGAAATTAGAATGTGAAGTGGTAAGTCTAAGAAAAGAACTTGAGAAAGTAAAAACTCTAAATCTTAGATTTGCTAAAGGATACGAAACCTTGGATAAGTTATCAACATTACCAACGTTCTCCCTCCTCTTATAAAGACGAGTCTTGGATATACGAGGAGAATCTTCTCGAGCTTTAGCACCAAATTATCTAAACGGCTTCTAAGTTTGGTTTACAGATAAACTCGGCAAAGGGAATAAAGAATATTACAGGTAAAGCATGATCATCTCAATTCAAATAACACTAACAAGAATATCTTTCAAAGAAACACCAATCAACAGGTAAATTCAAGTAGAATATTTCATGATCGCAGAAATTTCTTCTTCAATGGACAATGTTTCTCATGTCACAATCTTGGTCATAAAGCTGTTTAGTGTGTTGCATATAAAACCATCATGACAAGAGAAGCAAGAAAGAAAATGATTGATATTGAAACAAAGAAGAATACCTATAACAACTTTTCTCCTCTTCTAAATGAAGTTGAATGTGCTTATTGCAATAGCTTTGGTCATGAAGAATCTGAATGCAGAAGCAAATTTCAGCCAAAAGAGCACTTTCCTTCAAGCTCCAAAGTATGGAAAAAGAAGGAATTACAGGTTGAAAATTGTGGCATAGCGTTATTTGCAAAAGGTGAAGAAAATCAATGGTACATTGATAGTGGATGCTCAAGACACATGACAGGTGATAAAAACAAACTTCTTGCATATATTGCTCTAGAAAAGGAAAAGAAGGTTACATTTGGAAATGATACTCCTGCGGTAATTAAGGGAAAATGGTCTGTGTTTCTAAAAGAAAAGGTGAAAGCTAATGATGTCATGTATGAGGATGGATTAAGGCATAACCTGTTAAGTGTAAGTCAAATGTGTGATCAAGGTACTGAAGTTGCCTTTAGTTCAAAAGAATGTGTGATGCGTGATCTTGATACAGGTAAAACAATTATAAAAGGAAAAATAACTCCAAGCAACCTGTATGTATTGAAGAACTGAAAAGAACAATGTTACTTGAGTAAATCTTCAGAAAATTGGCTATGGCATGAAAGGTTGGGGCATCTGAGCTTCTCTCAGATCAAAAAATCAAGTAGACTTAAGGCTACCCATGATCTTCCCAATATTACTCTACCGGAAAACAACATATGCAAGTCTTGCCAATTTGGTAAACAGACCAGAGTACAGTTTAATGCCAAGGAAGGATCATCAAATAAGCCTCTTGAACTCATTCATACTGACATATGTGGACCTATGAGGAAAAAGTCACCACGTGGTGAAAAATACTATATCTTGTTTATTGATGATTTCTCTAGAATGTGTTGGATCGGGTTGCTTAAACACAAAGATGAAGCATTTGAGAAATTTCAGAATTTCAAAGCTCTGGTTGAAAATGAATCAAATCTAAAAATCAAGTGTCTTAGATCTGATCGAGGAGGAGAGTATACTTCAGATGAATTCCTTGAATTTTGTGTACAACAAGGCATAAAAAGACAGTTTACTGTAGCCGGCACTCCACAACAAAATGGCGTAGCAGAAAGAATGAATAGAACAGTTCAACAAATGGCTAGAGCTATGCTTGATGATTCGAGAAACCGACACATTTTGGGAAATGACACATACAGCGGTAAACATTCTCAACAAGGAACATGTTCGTGTAAATAGTGACAAAACTCCATATGAACTCTGGTATGGTAATTCTCCATCTGTGAAGCATTTTAGAGTTTTTGGAAGTAAATGCTTTATCAAAAATAATGATGAAAAACTTGGCAAGTTTGAACCTAGAGCAGAAGAAGGAATACTTTTTGGTTACTCCTCTATGAGTAGAGCATATAAATGTTACAATAAAAGACTTCGGAAGATTGTTGAATGTATTGATTTTGTTATTGATGAGTCTCCTACAGCCCCAAAGGAAGAAAAACAAACAACAAATGAAGACGATGTTGACTTATGTGCTTCTACATCAAATAGCAATGATATAGACAATGAACCCAATGAAGAACCTGAAGATGATTTATCTGAAAAGGCTCCATCCAGATATGCTCAAAAGAATCATCCAGAATCTCAAATTTTGGGAGATAAGGGATCAGGTGTACAAACAAGAAGGACTCTTGTGGGATCTTCTAGCTATCTGGTGTTTCTATCTACTATTGAACCTCACAATGTCAATCAAGCTAGAAAATATGAATGTTGGGTTCAAGCCATGAATGAAGAGCTTGATCAAATTGAAAGAATCACAATTGGGAATTAGTACCAAAACCTCATAACAAAAATGTCATTGGAACTAAATGGATATTCAAAAACAAGTTAAATGAGAATGGGGATGTTGTAAGAAACAAAGCTAGACTTGTTTGCAAGGGGTATACTCAACAAGAAGGTATAGACTTTGAAGAAAATTTTGCTCCTGTGGCTAGAATTGAAGCCATAGGAATGTTTCTCGCCTTTTCAAGCTTTCAACAAATCAAAGTTTATCAAATGGATGTTAAATCTGCATTTCTCAATGGTGATCTAGAAGAAGAAGTTTATATATAGAAACCGGAAAGTTCATTTGGGCAATGATGAAAAACTTGTTTGTAGACTTAAAAAGGCTCTATATGGTCTCAAACAAGCTCCAAGGAGCATGGTATTATCATCTTGACAAATATCTTCATCAACAAGGATTTTCAAAAGGGGTCTAGCGATAGCAATTTCTACACAAAAACTGAAAATGATAAAATATTGATTGTGGTTGTATATGTTGATGATATCATTTCTGGAAGTAATGAAGAGTCTATGAATAAGAAATTTGCTTCTGTTATGCAGCAAGAATTTGAAATGTCTTTACTTGGGGAACTAACATTATTTCTTGGCTTGCAAGTGTAACAAGCAACAGATGGCATATTCTTATCACAAGAAAAATATCTTAAGCAAATTCTGAAGAAGTATGGCATGGAAGAGTGCAAAACGATAAGTACACCAATGATAACCGGATGTAATCTCAGTTCTCATGATGATTCTCCCACGGTGAATCAACCAGAATACAGATCTATGATAGGAAGTCTAATTTATCTCACTGGGACTAGACCAGACATTATGCATGCAGTTGGGATTGTTGGACAATTCCAAGCTAATCCAAAAGAGTCTCATCTTCAGGCTATCAAAATAATATTCAAATATCTACAATGAACTCAAGACTTTGGACTATGGTATCCAAAGAATGCTGATCTCACTCTTCATGCTTACACTGATGCAGATTGGGATGGAAATGTTGATGATCAGAAAAGAACTAGTGGTGGTGCATTCTATATGGGGCCCCAGTTAGTATCTCGGTTCAGCAGGAAACAAAACTCGATTGCCTTATCTACAGCAGAAGCAGAATATATGGTTGCCGCTTCATGTTGCACTCAAATTCTTTGGATGATGCAAACCTTACAAGACTTTCAAATCAAATGTTCACCTCCTATCTCCATTATGTGTGATAATAAAAGTGCCATCAGTATCTCAAAGAATCATGTCATGCATTCCAAGACCAAGCACATTCCCATCAAGTATCACTTCTTACGTGAACAAGTGCTTGAACAAAAGGTGAAGTTGGAGTATGTTCCCTCCAAAGAACAAGTTGTTGATATATTTACCAAACCTCTGCCCAGGGAAGTGTTCGAATATTTCAGATAGAAGCTGGGAATAGTCTCTGCCATGCAGAAGATCAGATCTGCTTAAATTCAAAATATTAAATTGGATACACGGGTTTCCTGAAAGACAGTTGCGTATATACGCGAGTTTGTACACATAAAACCGCGTATGGGTGGTTGCTGACAAATTCTGCTGGGTCAGCATTCTTCAGCACAACTGTGGTGCTGTTGGGTATCTCTGGTGATGTTTCAGCTCTCATATTTCTGTTTCATTCTCTGATATTTGATGTAGATGCCTTGATGATTTGCTGTTGAAAGTGTTCAGAATGCACAAGCTAAGGGGGAGATGAAGGAGTGAAATGGCTCAAGAACAGGTGTACAGGTTCAGGAGGAGAATTAGCCTTGCTGAGAATTATGCATTGTTGGCATTATGATGGTTCTGAAATATGATCTCTCTCTTGAGGTCTTTTTGGTATTTGATGAAAAGGTCATGTTGAGACCTATGATGTAAAATTGTAATGTAAGGACTTGATCAAATGTGTAAACCCACTTGGTTGGGTACTTGAGTCATATATGTAAATCCACTTGGTTGGATCTTTGATGAAAGTACGAGTCCTTGCTGATAGGAAAGGTCATAGAGTCATGTACTTCACTGAAAAATATGTTTGAAGATTCAGCATGAACTCAGGGGGAGCATGGTAACTTCAGTGCACATCATATCTACAGAGCTCTTCTTTCTACATGAGAAGCAAAACCTTGTTTTGGTTTTGATCCGCCCTTTGCCCTTGATGTCAAAGGGGGAGAGTATCATGGTGTTTGAATAGGGGGAGAGTATCATGGTGTTTGCATAATGGTTATATTCAATGTATCTATCTGTTGTGGTGATCAAACACCATCATGGTTGCCATCAAGTCCAAAGGGGGAGATTGTTGGCAATATGATGCAGAGTGTTGTCCTTGATGGCAACCTACTTGATAAATTTGATGGAAATCTTCTTAATAAAGTTGTCCTTGATAGAAACTGACTTGATGAGTTTTTTAATGATGTAAATCTGATGTATCTACAGAGCAGCTCAGAAGTAGCAGAGAAAGAAATTTCAGTAAGTGCCAGAGAAATGATAAATATGATATGTCACAAAGCATACGCGGGTTTGTAAAGGCTAAGTAGCGTATGTACGCGGAAAAGTACGTACCAAGTAGCGTATGCCTATTTGCGCTCTAAATTTATAAAACCAGGGGACATTACCATGGTATTGGCCCACAGTATTGAGCGCTGGATTATCTATTTGATCCCGTCTAGGAATACCATTGGAGGTTGAGTGGTTTTGACTCATGGTATTGATAAAGGCTAAACCTATATAAGGAGAAGAGAATAATAGTGCAATGTGTGCATATGTCTGGGTTTTAATGAATACTTCACTCTGACGTATATCTGCATGGTGGAACTCTATTCTTAATTGATAGATCTGAATCTATGATGCACCTATGGATATGATGAAGGTTCAAGATCTCTAGATCTAGAAATGATGAATCTCTAGGATGATCTGAAAAGAAATGATGAAGACTGTTAAGTCCCTATATTAATAGTATAGGGACTTAACAAAGACCTGGCACAAGTCTGATGAAGAAATTGAAGAAATATGGGTAAGTTTATAGATCTGGACTGTTCTGCAAAGTTTATCTTTTATAGATCTATACGCTAGTTTGTCTCGGTAAAAGCACATATATACGCGGTTCCGCTTAAAGAAAAGCGCGTATGGTAGTCAAGGTTTCTAAAGAATAAAATGCACTGAAGTATACGCAGGTTTGTCTCTGTGAAAGCGTGTATATACGCAAGTTCAGTGAAGTAAAAGCACGTATGGAATCTAGGGTTTTGCTGAAGTGTGTGGAATTAAATGTTTGATCTGTTATGGATGTATTAATACAGATCTGGGTTGTTTGAATGTTGATTGTGCTGCTAATTATGTTGATTAAAGATAAACTTGTTTGATGATTCAATGACTAAATTGATGAAGGAAGAATGACTGTATAAACAGCTCTACATGGTTGATAGATTGTCTGAAACAGAGATATGATTTCAGATCTGAAAGTCTGAACTAATTCTAAAAGAAAGCATACATAGAAGAATACGCTAGTTGGTGAAAAGGAAAGCACGTGCATACGTGGAAATGGTGAAGAAAAGTCGCGTATACAAATTTACTATGCACTGAGTCATACGCAGGTTGGTGAGCAGAAAAGAACATATACACGCGACTTCAGTGAATAAAAGTAGCATATGATATTTGAATCAATGAATGATCTGGGTTGAGTTTACATCTGCATATCTATTCTGAAGTCTGGGTTATCTCTGATATTCTGGTTACAGTGGTCTCACTGTTCTGTTTGAAGTATTTGGAAAAGTACGTTTGTTGATAAGTGAAGGATTGTGTTGAAGCTTTTTGATGCAGTTTGAAAATTGATGAAACGTGGTCTGCAGTGGTGCTGAGGGTCGAAGCCTTCAGTGAGGGGTTAGTTGCTCCCTTCCAGTGGTAGCTGGTAAACGAGAGCAGGGGGTAGTAGCTCCCTTCCAGGAGAGGCTGGTAAATGAGAGCAGGGGGTTTTAGCTCCCTTCCAGCAGAGGATGGTAAACGAGAGAAGGTTGTGGCCTTCCGCAGGTGGGTGCCTGCGTGCTGGTATGAGTCTGCGCCAGTACATGGTTGTAAGAAGTTTTCTTTATATAATAAATATTGAAGACTGATATGACGGCAACGGTGGTTTTCTCCCGAATTGGGTTTCCACCTTAAATCCTGGTGTTCATGTGTGTTGCTTATCTGTGATGATTTATTCTTTTCTTACTGCACCTGTTTACTGCTTACTAAACATCTGATGAATGAATGATGCAATAATCTAAGTTAAGAATTAAATGCATGATTACATATCTGGACATACGCAAGTTTTCTTAAGGATATCCGCGTGTATACACGAGTTGTGTTCAGTAAAGTAGCGTATGGGTTTAAAAGCAAAAAAAAGTAAAAAAAATTCAGTCAGCACTAAATACTGATTCACCCCCCCTCTCAGTATTTTTCCCAACAGCTACTTTTCAGAGGGCCATGGATATTACCTTTGCTAAGGAGATCCATGAATTTTTAGTTATCTATCTTGATGATATTACTGTCTTTTCAAAAACAAATGATGAACACTTAGATCACCTAATACAAGTCTTTATCAAGTGAACATTGTTACCGATGAAATAGGTAACCTGACCTTAAAACGGGAACTCTAGCCCAAAAAGACTAAAAAAACATGAAAAAACACCCCAAAAACAAAAAAAGTGTATTCCAGAAGGCACTTAGTTTTTTTGAAGGTCAAATTTCAACATTTTATAGCATTATGCTAAAAACAAAATTGTTTCTTGAAAAAAGGATTGAAAAAACACCCTCAAAACAAAACCAGTTGATGTTGGAATAACAAAAATACCAACATACCACTTTTTGTTAGTATGAATCCTTTGTCGAAGTGTACGAAAAAATACCACTTTAGCTACGCATAACTAATAGCCCTAACATCAAAAGTGGCTGCCAATATTTTCAGATCTGCGGTTAGTTGATCAAGACAAGAGCTGCAAAAACCAGATCTATGCATAGAAAGACATTAAGCAGTAAAAAGAAGGGTTTGCTCCATATATCCAATAGACAAGACAAGAACAATTTTTGAAAGAATTTTTTGTATTAAGGGCACCTGGGAGGAAAACAAGAAGATGTTTCCAATTCTCCTCAATGGGATAGGTTCTTGGAAGTCCTCAGCACTTCAGATCTAGAATCTCTCTCTCTTGTTGGTGTAGAAAACCCAGACAAAGATAGAACTCAAAGGGAGCTCACACAACAAATAATGTAGAAAAATGTGACCAAGTGTATAGATCCAGAGTGATGTAATAGGCAACAAAAGGTGAGGAATGGTAGGGAAAACCCTCCTATTTATAACAAAATATTAGGTCATTCTAGATCTTGGTGCACGATTAAAATAATGTTAACCAAATCTAGATCCACCTTTTATGGAATATTTTATTATATTTGTTGGAGGGAAAAGGTATTTGACTTGGGTCAAATCCCTTTATTTGTAAATAATAAATAAATAAATCATTTATTTATCATTTTAAGGAAGTGGTTGAATGATAATTAAATAAATAATGATTTATTTAATTATCTGTGGGTGATTTAGTCATATTTAACAAGGAATATTATTTAAATAAGATTTAAATAATTATTCCTAGAAAATAATAAGATAAATAGAGAATTATCTAATTAATTTCTTTGTTTTGGGTTAAACATGATGAGGAATAATAATTAAATTATTGTTTAATTAATTATTCCATGAGGAAAATCAAACAAATATAGATTTTTTTAATATTTCCTTTTGGGGTTTCCTGTTTAGACCATAAACAACCTAATAAATGTGGTTTATTAAGTTATTTTTCATAGTGAAAGCAATTTTACTTAGGGTAAAATTGGTCTTACATGGTGTACTTGGGTCCATCTAATGATAATAGGTTAGATGACCAAAAAATGGTGTAACAGATTGCCCCCTAGCGTGCGAGTGTTAGGATCAAATCGTATGACCGAAGTACGTTGTAAGAACTCAATCACCAGACATCAAGAGGGAAGTCAGAGAGAGAAATGTAAGGTAGACTAGTGTGCTGAAGAACTAGACCCTAAGGAGACGAGACTCGCAGGTGCAACAAGTCTCTTTTTATGAGAGGGTACCTGTGCTAAAGGCGGCGGGGGAGGCATACCTATGCCCGCCGAGACAAAGTACAAAAGAATAGTGTGTCCAGTAAACAAGGGACCGAACCATAAAGTACAACCGGCATAAACATGAGCCAAATAAGAATACAATGAGGAATCCCACATACATGTTGTGCCTGGGATAACAGCCAGGACTTATACAATAATATCTGAGTACATGAGATACAAATACAACCCAAATGCCCCCTATAAGCGGGGAAGGGCTCACAAAATCTGACTGATACATGCAAATCAAAGAGGCGCTGCAAGCGGCTAAGGCCGACATCATCAAATATATGGAGCTACATCGAAGGCTGCAATGAAGAGGTCATCCGGGCATGTGGGGGGCTACCTGCAGGGCCACCCCCTCATGAGGGCTGAGACATCTCACACACACCCGGGAATCACCAAGAGCTGCTGCTGCATCACTGAACCATCAAGTATATGGATCTTGATCATGCGGAAAGGAGCTGGAGTGGAGAAACAATCAAGTCAAAGGGAAATGAGAGATCCCTTTGACTGATCCGAGGCACCGAACAAGAGTGGAAGCTGGAACCAAGGTACACCGCCCTCTAGACCTGTCTTCTGGAATGAAGGAGCTGATGTTGATAGAAGGAGGTCCGCCATAGGTGAGGCAATGAGAGATCCTCAACTAAGGCACGAGAGAAAATAGTAGAGCAACGAACAGACTAATACCAATGATGATGGTGGAACGGAGGGGACTGAGTAGCGAATGGACGACTTCCCTTGCTAGAGCATAAAGGGCATGAATGAAATGGCAGCGACTGACACAATATCATTAGGGATAAGGGACAGTGGGACTGAAGGCCATAATGTGCGACACAAGAGAGAAACCAAGCAATGAGGGATGGAGGACTATAGCGGGGTACAAAGGGACTCGGGATAGACTCCATGAATGCGATGATGACTCCACTTGGATGCTCTAAACAAGGGCGACTTGATGGTGCTGCCACACAGTAAAGGTCCAATGGGGGACCATGAAAACATGAGTACAAGATGGTAACTCACGACGAAAATCAACACGAACAAAGACAAGTAAGGAGGCAAAATGGTGCCCCAAGTACAAGTGTTGTAAGTGAAGAAATGCGATTTTAAGGAGAGGTGAAGTGACCCATCTTGGACAAAATGTGTCCTGGTGAAGTATCAAATCACAAAAAAATAACAGATACCCATTTA